>JAMWYP010000014.1:3600000-4200000 GCA_025563575.1 Acacia pycnantha
CCAATCCAACCAACCACCTCCATAGCCCCTGAACCATCTACACATGATCCTGCTCTTCAGCCAACCTCTACCCCATCTGATCCTCCCTTGTTTGCTGATGACAAAGGGGGAGAAGAGTTGAAGTGAAGAAGCAGTCAATTTAAATGTTTTTAATCATTTCTTATATCTTTGAAACTCTAATGTCATCTTGTAATCTATTGAATACTCTAGTTTATGCAATATGACAATATGTATTATGCTCCTCATATCGTTATGAACAATGCTTATTTGATTCATGTTTATGACTGCTGCTAACTCTGATAATCAGAATCGATTTCTAATGTTAATTTCCAATTCTGATGCATTTACACTGAACATTTATGCTTCATTGATTTCAAATGATCAAACAATGTTTTAAAAGGAGTTAATTGTTTACAAGTGTTGTCATCATCAAAAAGGGGGAGAATGTTAGTTCTCTATGTGTTTTGATGATTAATAACAATTGTAAACAAGTATGAATGTTTTAATAAGACAAAAGAGTCAAAAACATTCTGTCATCGCAAAACTCGAGCCTAACTAGGCAAGCTCGAGTTTGCTGCAAACAGAGAGCATATCAGGCTATTTCGGCATGACGAACTCGAGCTCGAATAAATAAACTCCAGCCTAAACTCTCCATGGTATAATGTTAAAGAGTTTAAAAATGAGTAAACTCGAGCTTGTATAGACAAGCTCGAGTTTGCTCTCGGCGAAATATTTTCCAATTGAAAACCATCTCTTTAAACTTCGAGTTTATATTTTTGTGTAGAGTTGACTTATTTCTATGGTCAGAATTGATGAAAACTCGAGCCTAAATATATGGACTCGAGCCTAATACTTTTGTGTAGAGTTTACTCTATGGTTTGACAAACGAAGAAGAGTTTACAAAACAGTAAACTCGAGCTCGTTATTGCAAGCTCGAGTTTTCCCCGCAGAGCTCCCAAGGTTTCCTTCATTCACAAACTCCAGAGTTTAAGTTCAAACCTCCAGTTCACTCCGATAAGCCCTGAAATAAATAAAGTCGAACTCAAGCCTGTCATTATGAACTCGAGCCCTTCATTGAAAAAGAGTAAAGCAAATGCACAAACTCCAGAGTTCATATTTGTGCTCCAGCCCACTCTTTCGAATGATCAAATTTCTTAGGCGTGAATAGTGTTAAACTCGAGCCTAATCACTAATGGACTCGAGCCTGCCCTGGTTTGTGAAATATTATTTCAGGTGCTCGCCCGACAAAATGCTCAGCGATGATTCGAACTCGAGCCTACCTTTCTGAACTCGAGTTTACATGATGAGACAATTTACAAACTCCAGAGTTTACATCAAACTCCAGAGTTTACATCAAACTCCAGAGTTTGCTCCTCACAGAAGATGAACCTGATACTCAAAAGTGCCTTACGAACTCGAGCCTGACTTGGCGAACTCGAGTTTTGATCGACAAAGACAAATGATCATTCTTGGTTTAATCCCGATTAGTTTGAACTACAAAATTACCATTTCTATAAGAATTGATTACATTCATTTAGAGGATTCATATCTATATTTAACCACTCTAAATTAAGAATGTTTCGGTATTAGTTGGATCAACCAAGACATTGAATTCACGCGACAAATCGAATGAAGAAGGATTTCACGCGTCTGGAATTAAATCAGCTGAAAATCAGAACCCAACGGCTATAATCCTCATCAACCTGAATTTCAAATGAAGAACATGCATAATTGAGAAGTAACGGTCACATAGCAATTGACCACTATATATAGAACAAGATTACAAACTTCGAAAGCAGAGAATTGAAGCAGAAACGAAAAGCAAGCTCAAGAGTTACATATACATTCAGTTTTCTTTCTGTATTGTATTTGATATACAAAGAGCCTCAGTGTTTATCAATATCTACTCGTGAGAGAGCTGTTATACAAATTATTCATTCATTGTAATAATCTCAAGTCAAGGGGACTTGGAGATTGGGATTTCAGATTACAACTTGTAGGGGGAGTGTATCCTAGAGAGAGGATAATCCTTGAGTACAGAGTCTGTATCTGAATTAAGTGATAGTGAAAAACCCAGAGAGTCTGGGGACTGGACATAGGTCAAGAGTTTGGACCGAACCAGGATAAACTTTCTGTGTCAAGCTCTTCTTCCCTATCTCTTTACGTTTAGCTTCAGCTTGGGTGCAAGGTTATTTTAAAAGTTTTTAAAATCCCCAATTCACCCCCCTCTTGGTGATTTCCTTTCGTTTTCAAAAACCACTGATCCCGATCATAGCCTTTATCATCACCCGGTCAAAGGTGACTTTTGACTAGGTCAAAGACCAGCAACTCATCATGTAGGGATCCATGATTATCTCAGGTCAAAGGGCGTTGTGACGCGGTTATAAATGAGAAAATCTTATGACTTATTCCATGCAGCTTTCTCATAGTGGGTCGGTCCAACACCTTGTACTCTTACAAGTGCCTATGACTTTGACTCGTATCTCCATACTCATCAAAGTCATACTGGTCTTATTTCATCTTCGCTCCCGCGAAGATGACTGACCATGGACATTTAGGATAATCTATAAGATATATCCAAGGATCAGTTATCACTATAAACATACAAACAAAATGATAACTAAAGGAGAATACTTTAAATAACATAAATTGTCTAAAGTACAATGACTTGCCCCTTGGGCATAATTTCCAACAGGATTCTGATGTTGCAATGTAATCTTTGAAAGGACACAAGACAGGGAAGAAATTTAGTGAGTTTAGAAACTAAAATTAAATTGAAATGGAAATTCGGGACATATAGAATATCTTGAATCATAAAAATATCTGGAAAACGAACAATGCCACTATAAGAAGCTAATACCCTTGTACCATCAGGAAGATTGACTGAAATTGGTGGTATGCGCTTATAAGATGCAAAGAAAGAGAGATTAGCATAGACATGATGAGAAGCTCCTGAATCAATAATCTAGGAGTGAGAAAACGATGAAATAGAACATATAAAAGGCATACCATTAGTCGAAACATTATTCACAGACATTGAGGGTTGAACAGAGGAATCATCAGTCTTAAGAAGGCTAGCAGCTTTTGAAATTGTTCAAGTGTGAAACTATAAAGAAGAATTAGCAACCCTAATTGTTTCAGTGGTGTGAGAGCTAATCACATTCTCAGATGATACTGCATTAACCGATGCATTTATGTTTTTCAAGCCTGGTGGAAAGCCATGCTTTTTGTAGCACGTAGCCTCGGTGTGCTTGTATTTACCATAGTAGGTACGCTGCTTGTTAGAAACCGATGGATTTAGCTTAGGTAGTCCAGAACCAGAGGAACGTTGATTAGTGGACTTAGAAAGCATAGTAGTAGCATCAACGACTAAAAAGCCCAATTCACGTTCTTGTTATTGCACCAGGGCCAAGACGTGATTAATCGTAGGTGATGGATCTATGAGCATGATTTGCGATTTAACCGAAGAAAATCTATCACTCAATCCTTTAAGAAATTGAATGACATAATCTTGATCTAGGTGTCTTTTGTAAATGTCCAAAACTCCACAAGAACACTTAGATGGACACGAACAAGCAAGAATCGGTCAATATATCAAAAATTCATCCCACAAAATTTTAAGTCGTGTAAAATAATCACTCACAGTAAGATCTCCTTGTTGCAAGTTCTGAATATCTTCTTGCAAATCTGCCAGGCAAAACACATCGTTTTGAGAGAATCGAGCTTGCAAATCATCCCACATATCACTCGCACAGTCTATCCATAGAACACTCTAAGCAAGAGACGGCGTGATTGAGCAAGTAATCCAAGAAAGTATCATCATATTACAGCGTTGCCATGCCTGATACATCGGATCTGAAGATTATGGAATAGGAATCGATCGATTGATGAACGAAAGCTTGTTCTTCGATAGTAAGGCCATTCGCATAGCCCTAGACCACGAGTGATAATTTCCACCGATAAAATTGGAGATACAAGAATCAAGTATGGATTCTCGTTAGGATGAAGGTAAAATGGATTTGAGATATCCTGAAGAGGATTAACCGGTGGCGTTGTGGAAGAAACGACACTGGTAGATGTCTCAATCCAAGTCGCGGCCATTGAAAGGTGTAGTTGAAATGAAGGAAAAGTGAATTGAAATGAAGCAGGAAGCATGTGATAATACCTTGCAAGATGATAAATTCTCTGGTGCAGGGTTCACGTGAAATGGCAGGTAAAGTAATGAAACTCTCACTACAAAAAAAAACACGGATTACCCACGAAATTACCAATAGAAAAAATTCTGTTGGAAATTACCCACATAATTCCGTTGGTAAAATTACCGACGGAATCCCATGGGTAATTAAAATTTCCGTTGCAAAAAAAGCCGTGGTAAAAATCAATTTTATTCTGCCACAGCTTTTTTTGCGACAGAAATTTTAATTACCCACGGAATTCCGTCGGTAATTTTAGTTACCGACGGAATTTCGTGGGTAACTCTGTTGGTAATTTTTACACACGGAATTCCGTGGGTAATTTCCGACGGAATTTTTTCCGTCAATAATTTTGTGGGTAATCCACGTTATTTTTTTGTAGTCTGCCAATTTGTCAGAGAAGACTAATGGCAGAAGCAAGAATTGAAAAAAATAAAATTGAAAAGAAACACAGGATGTCAAATACTATCCCGCTCAAATACCATAAAGTGATTTAGGAAGAAGAGAAAATAGAAGTTCTGAATATTATTGCTTAAAATGATACAAGATACAAGTGTCCTTTTTATAGACACAATAAGTAATCTGTACAATAAGTCTCATCTATTCTAGAAACATCTAAACTAACTATTTACATGTAACAATATCTCAACTAATCAGTTATTCTAACTAAAACATATATACACTAATATCTCTCCCTCTTCCTCTAAGCATAGAAATCTGAAGAAGATGGATGTGGAGAAAATCGCCACTTCCTCCATCTTGCAGCCTCACACACACTCAGAATTTCCTCAATATTTTGGTGGCTGACTTCACAATCAGGTATGGGAATTTGGGATCTAAGTTGATTGGTATGTGTGCGAAGAAGCAACTTGAAGAAATTGTTGCTCAGCTTGATTTGGGCGATAACACAATGTATGTATTAACAAGACTTGGTGGAAAAAGTTCCATCTTGAATAGTTCCTTAAGTTTTTAAAAATATTTTCTTAATCCATATACAAGCAATCTGAGCAAGTCTTGACTGATGAATCATAAAGAAAAGATATGAGTGCTAAAACTCATAATGAATAAGTCTCTCTGATTTGGACGTGCGTAACCAAGCGTCATTCTATATTATTTGTCTATATCTTAGTTGAAGGAGGGTATTGCAAAAACTTAAGTTGAAGGTGTATTTGCAGCTGGAGATTTGCAGGTAACCTGTTGAAAATATCCCTCCGGTGTATTTGTCTAACAGGCTTGTATTAATTAGTTCTAACTTCTAAACAGTCGCAAAACAAAAGTAAAACCTATTAAGGACCAATTTCAGTATTTGTGAAATAATATTATTGGGACTGAGCATACAACTAATACAAATTTTCAGGAAGTAGTTTTCTGAATCTATCTTGTTTGATGTTACCATTTTATTGGAAATAACGTGTACGTAGTTATTGCTGTAGTTTCTCTTAAAATTCATGTTTTTTTTTTCTCAGTGCTTTCATAGGATCACCAATGGAGGCAAGCAATAATAGCTGCTGGTTCTGAGTGCGTTGCTGCTTTTTCAGCTGAGAGATATCTTGTTGGCAATGATCTTGTTGTGGAGTTCCATCAGGTATTTGACTTCAAGAGATTCTGATTTTATGTGAGCTTTTTGTCCTTTGGATTCATGGTACTTCAGCATGTTCCAATAATTTTCTCAGTCTTGCTGCCTAAGGAGGAGAAGAGCATGTAGGTACATAAACAACATACTGAAATTCCAAATTGATACCTTAAGTCTGATTTGGAATTAGTAATATTGAATTCATTATAATGTCTTTTTGATATTTTAAAGGTATTTTATTGGGATTTTTCCTACAAATTATAAATATGAGGAACCACATTTAAGCGATTACCAAAAGAAAATTAATAATAAGTAAATAAATATTAATCATTTTTCAAGTGACTTAAAATATAAATCAAACCTGATTTATAATTTAGATACTAGCGAATGTGTGTTGGGTTATAAACAAAAGGAGAGGTAAACGCATAAGTTGTGGGACCCTTTATTTGACTAGGAGGGGGAGGGGAACTAACATCCCGGAACTAGTTTTGGTGCCTATCCAAAGGATAGGCACCATTTATCTATCTGATCTGGACTGTCCAGATCAGATCTAGACGGTCCAGATTTTCTGTTTTTCAATAAAAAAAAATCATTTTTTGAAAAATGTTAGTTGATAGATTATCTTTATTTTAGATTTTGTACCCATTAAAATAATTTTTTTTGAAAAAAATAGAAAGTAAAAAAAAAAAAAAAAAAAAGATCTGAGCCGTGGCGGGGAATCTCATTCCCAACATCCCAGGTACACATAGGCACATGTGCAGAGAATCTGTACTTCAGAATTTGTATTTTATAATTCAGGCGCCTCCCTCTTATTTTTTTTAATAATTAAATATGATTGGGTTTAAGATAAAATAATAAATTTCGTCTAGTCTTAAAGACAGAATTAATTTAGAGATTTTTTTAATTCTAAATATAATACTTTAATTCATTTTGATTATGTATTAGAATTCATAAAAATTAGGGAGAAAAACCCAAAAAAAAAAAAAAACTCCCTCCCATCCTAGGAAATAGGAATATATTTTGGAGTTAGTTTTGGTCTTAATTATAAAATCCAATTTTTTAAATTTTGTCAATTTCTTCCTAAAATACTCCTATTGATACTCCCTCAATAATAAGTAAAGACAATAATAATTTAATAATATACCTATATATTTTATAAAATAAATAATATTTACAACTCATTAATATCATATGCACATCAATTATATTGTTTTTGGCCAAATTTTTTAAAAATTATTTATTTATTGGTTTGACAAATTAAATGTGAAGATTAATATAAATAATGATTCCTCACTGTTTTTATTTAATTGACTTTATTAACGTAACTTATGTGTGTGTGTGTGTATATATATATATATATAGTGAAACTAAACTAAAATCATGGAGATTAATATGAATCCTTCCTTAATTTATGAGAATTACAATTATTGACCATTGTAATTTAATTTTAAACCGGGACATATCTGATATCTCAATTAATATGAAACCATGATCCATGACTTGTAGGGATTACAACTCTTATTCACAAATTTAGCCTTTGATGTCATTCTAAATTTTAAGCAGGGGTATTTTCGGAAAATAATTATAATTAATTAATTTAATTTCTCTCCCCTTAATTTCTCCAAATTCTGGTAAATAGTTCTTATAATTAAGACCGAAGGGAGTACAAAAGAATTTTTTGTATAGACAATATAAGAAGTGCCACGTTCCTAATTATAAGACAACATTTGAGAGTTGGTTTTGGTCCTAATTATAGGACAACATTCTAATAATTGTCAATTTTTTCCTAAAATACCCCTATTTTATTCTCTCAAGTGTGTTTGATTTTTTGTGAGTATATGTATGTGGACACGTATACTCTTCCAGTCAACGAAACTTTTAGATATATATGTGTGTGTCTACACACAAATATCTATAGACACTATAGACACACGCACATATATGTGTGTGTCTACATAAATGTATGTATGTATATATGTGTGTGTCTACACACATATATTTTGTGTGTGTGTGCGCACACATATATGTGTGTGTCTACATATATGTATGTATGTATATGTGTGTCTACACACATATATTTTGTGTGTGTGTGCGCACACATATATGTGTGTGTCTACATATATGTATGTATGTATGTATATATGTGTGTCTACACACATATATTTTGTGTGTGTGTGTACACACAAATATATGTGTGTGTGTCTACATATATATATTTTATGTGTGTGTGCGCGCACAAATATATATAGTCACACACACACACATATGTGGGTGTGTGTACATATATGTATATTTGTGTGTTTGTCAATGTGTTTGTGTACAAATATAAACACACACACATATATACATGTATATATTTGTGTGTGTGTGTTTATATGTGTGTGTGTGTTTATATGTGTGTGGGTGTGGGTGTGCCTATATGTGTCTGTCGATATATGTACACACACACATATGTGTGGGTGTGTGTGTGTGAGTGTCTATATATATACACATATATATTTATATATAATAAGACCATTATTTTAATTAGATTGCATGTAGAAAAAAAAAAGGTTGGAGAGGCATGTGGTAGGAGCTATTGATTTACTTTCACTTAGGTCATTTTAAATTTATATAAGGACATTTTAGGAAAATGAGTAAAATTAACTAATTTAACTTCTTTCATTAATCTCCCCAAAATCGGTTAAATATGTCTTATAATTAGGACTGGAGGGAGTAGAATTTAATTATGTGAGCTCCATTGGTAAATTTATGTAAAAGTAGAGTCAAGATAAAATAAACATAAAAATAAAAAAAAAGGTGGGGGAAAGGGGGGATTGCAATCGAAAATTCATATAGCGGAGTAGCGGACCGAAGGAATGAGGAAACTCGGTAACGGATGAATACTTGATATGGAGTTAGAGAGAATATGAGAGATGTAGTTTTAAGCACTTTACTGTTTTTAAATTTATATTTTATTATTTTGTTCTTCTTAATAATTATAAGTTTTACAATCCTCCACAATAAATATTATTTTTTTCTTGGTTATTCTCCCTAATTTTTCCTTAATATTATAATTTTTTCTCAAATTATCCCTATGATCACACATATTTAAATGGGATTTTTATCCATGTAGGTAGCTTCGTATGCAAATTATTAAAAAAATGTTTTAGAAAAACAATTACACATTTTTTATTAATAAGTTTTTATATATTATCATTTAGCATCCAATTCGAGGTTCGTGGCTACCCTTTCCAACACAAGTAATTCTTCCAGGACTCGAACTCAAGATTTAGAGGGATTTAGCGAGCCCCACAAGACCAACATTATGTTGGTTTATAAATAGTTAACCTAACTATTTTATATATATGTGTGTGTATAGAGGTAAGTCGGTTATCTATATAGAAAGTAAAAAAAGGCAAGTTAAGAATGCATTAAAAAAAAAATCAAGTTTTTTTTTTTTTTTTTATAAAAAAATTTTAGGAAAGGGGTTGGGTTCACCCACGATCCTAGGGCAGGGTGAAATCTCCCTTCCTCCTAAGTGGTACCGATGTTGGGCAGGGCGAGCTGTCTATTACCCTCAGGCGTTAACCTAGGCACCTAGGAGCTAAGATGTCTCCCCCAACGCCTTGACCAACTCCAGGATCGAACACTTCCCCTTTAGTGAGAGTGTCCGACCCCTTTACCAGTTGAACCCAAGGACGAGGGGTAAAAAAAAAGAAGAAGTCAAGTTACCGAAGCCATTATGCATGCTTCTCACACGTGTCAACTTCTAAAACATTTCTATGCCCTAATGCTCAGAAACAAAATTGCTCCCTCCAGTTGACACTTTAACTAATTTATGGTAAGTAATTCAGCAAAAATAAGAAGTGACACTTAACATATAAAATATGTTACTCCACTTGAACTCTTTTTCCCCTTTTACTCATTGAAAAACGTGTTTGAAAATTTAATGAATAGACAAAATTTGAAATGAATATTAATTACAAAGATAACTAGAAAATGAGCATTAAGTATCATACAAGTAACTTGTATTTTAGATCAAGCTACTCCCTCTGGTCCTTATTATAAGGCACCAACTAACTATTCTCACAAACCAATAAAAACAGATAAAGTCAATAAAGTTGTCCTATAATTTAAGTAATTTTCAATATTACCCCTATTAATTGCACTAAACTCTAATATCATATCAATTATTACTCCCACCCACTACCCTTATTAATTATAGACATACATGGAAAAAAGTAATTAATGCTCCTTGAGAATAAGCAAGTGTCTTATAAAAAGGACCAAATAAACTTACTAGTTGGTGCCTTATAATAAGGAACATAGGGAGTAGTATTTTAGAAGTACCCTATATATCTTCATTAGTATGATGAACATGCTAATTAAGCTAACTAATTAGTGGCAGAATTTGCCATTATTGAAGACATACTGAGAAAATTAACCATTCCTACATAATGATGTTTTCTCTAGTTAAGACATACTCATACGTCTTAATGCTGCTTTTTCTGAAGTAGCTAGAGAAGAAGATTGAAGTTCTGATGTTACTCTCCATTCTTTTTTTCTTTTTTTGACATAAGGCTCTCCATTCTTTTGATGCCACAAGTATATATATATGAAGTTGATCGTATCAACTTATGCTCGGTTCTTGCTTTCTTCATTTGTTCTTTCGATTAAATCTCACTATGCAGCACTTTTACACTGAATTTCTCACAAGAAGCAGTAATCGTTTGGTATTATTGCGATAATAATGTACACACTACAAGTAACAAGTAACCTATTATATTACAACATTTTCATCCTCCATGTTCCCCCTATTTATACCTTTTGACACTTCCCAATATATGGGTTTCTCGAGAATCTACGAAGTTCTCCTAACGTCAATGTGAACATTCTTTCACCCGCACTGCCAAAACTCACAACAACTTCCTCCTAAAGAAGAAGAGGAAAAAAAAACTACCAGTCAGCCTATGTTTTTACTCATTTTGAGTCAGAAAAATCAGCATCGATCACGTCACCATCGCCGTCAGGTCCCTTGCCCGATGATGATTCAGAAGGACCAGACTCGCCGCCAGGTGGTGTGGGGCCTGTGCTGGCCCCAGCGGCACCTGGCTGGTTGTATAGGGACTGACCAAGCTGCATGACCTCCTGGTTGAGGGCGGCCATGGCATCTTTAATGACTTGTGTGGAACCGCCAGATATTGCATCTTTAAGCTGTCCTAGTTTAGCTTCCACCTTCTCTTTCACTGGACCAGGAACCTTGTCTCCCAGTTCTTTCAGCTGCTTCTCCGTCTGGTACACCACTGAATCCGCCTGGTTCTTCGTGTCGATGGCATCTCTCTTCTCTTTGTCCTCCTTCGCAAACTTCTCTGCCTCCTTCACCATCCTGTCCACCTGCATTTTCATTAATCATGTTCAGCACTTTCAATGACCAGTTAATTGCAAGTTGATTAATCAGAAGACCATGAAAATGCATCTTCCAATCATATCCTAAATACAAAAACTAGACCAGGGGTTTCATTCCGTCCTAAATAAAAGGCTTCAACCCTCTTTACCTTTCATATTTATAATTTTCCCCCAAGTATTGCAATTAATTGCACCTAATAAGGGGATTTCCATAAAGGGTTGGTTATAATGCACATGATTAAAAAGGGCATATTAGGAAAATCAACACACATTTATTACAAATAACTAACTTAACTAATTTTCTTAATATCCATAAATTAGTTATCCAACTCTCGTATTAAGGACCGAAAGTAGTAAATATGAATATAGAAGTAGAATGTACCTCATCATTGGGCAAAGTGCTAGCACCAGTAATAGTAATATCTTGCTTCTTCCCTGTGCCCTTGTCTACAGCAGTGACTGAGAGAATGCCATTGGCATCAATGTCGAATTTTACCTCAATTTGAGGAACCCCACGAGGTGCAGGAGGGATTCCATCCAAGCGGAAACTACCAAGGGATTTGTTGTCCCTAACAAATTCTCGCTCACCCTGAAGGACATTGATCTCCACGCTAGTTTGTCCATCAGCAGCAGTTGAGAAAACCTCCGACTTCGAGGTTGGAAGTGTGGTGTTTCGGGGGATAATCTTTGTCATCACTCCACCCAGAGTTTCCAGACCTAGAGACAATGGAGTAACATCCAACAACACAATGTTGCTGACATCTCCAGCCAATACTCCAGCCTATGATCAACCAGGATTTAAATATACATTGGATCAATAACATAACGCAAAATTTAGAAAACAATCAATTTTTACATCCAGTTAAGGATTAACCAAATTTTTTGGGGAATCATTTGCCAATTAAATGCCCACCTGTACAGCAGCTCCAAGGGCGACAACTTCATCTGGATTGACTGTGACATTCGGGTCCTTTCCTGTCAACTTCTTTACAAGTTCCTGAACAGCTGGAATTCGTGTTGACCCACCAACAAGAATCACCTCGTCAATATCACTAAAAGAGAGTTTTGCATCCCTCAATGCAGTTTCAACAGGCGTCTTGAGCCTGAAACGCAATTCACAAAAAGTATGGAACATGAATGCTTCCTATAGCATTGCAAAGAGCCATAAAGGAGACAGCAAATCTCATTGGCATGCAAATTTATAATAGCTAGATGGAGGTCCTATACGTTACGCAGGATATAAAAAAGAGCCACATTGTACATGATCTAAGAATAGCATGGCTTCTTATAGAATGAATAGCACAGTACTAGAAACGATAGAGAACAATAGATTCAGGTATTACCTGTCAAGAAGATCTGAACACAGTTCTTCAAACTTAACCCTTGTAAGGTTTGTATCAATATGCTTGGGGCCGTCTTGTGTAGCAGTTATAAATGGCAAACTGAAAACATAGACATTTAAAGTTCAGTGGTTTGCATATAACTCAACAAGCATATTTAACTTGGGTGCAAAATGCTAGAAAACACAAAGAACAAGTCAAGTGTATAAATATGCACGTCATGCATATCAATTTTCTCCCCCAGTTTCAAAGTAATGAGACTAGGGACAGTTATAATATAAAATACACCCACTAAAGTTCAGTGGTTCACATAAAACTCCACAACAAATACCAATTGGGTGTCCAATATACCAATACAAACAGCTAGTTTGTTCATACACACTTTATGCATATGAATTCATTATTTTAATTTGAAACTAATCAGACAGTAAACACTTAAGCCTTTGTTGTGGATCAATAATGTTTATAAAGCCATATTCACCTGATGTTGGTTTGAGTCAAGGATGACAACTCCATTTTTGCTTTCTCAGCCGTCTCGGTGAGCCGTTGGAGAGCTTGTTTGTCTTTCAAAAGGTCTATACCTTCATCTCTCTTGAAATTTGTAGCCAGCCAATCAACAATTCTCTACATAAAACAGAAGATGATATCAGTTAGTTTCGCTAAGATATCTTAACCATAACATTATCCACGTTATAACAAGTAATGTAGAAAGAGCTTCAACCTTGTCAAAGTCGTCACCACCTAAATGTGTGTCCCCAGAGGTTGAAAGCACTTCAAACACTCCATCACCGACCTCAAGGACTGACATGAAGGTAAAAACAAATCAATCCACATGCCTCAAGAATTAATGAAGTCATAAATGTTGATGTAAATAATGCACAATAATGTACTTTTAGTCAATACAACTTGAGATAAGGTTTAAGTGGAAACGCCTTGAATACCTGAGACATCAAAAGTACCACCTCCAAGGTCAAATACCAAAATAGTTTCATTGTTCTTCTTCTCAAAGCCATATGCCAGTGAAGCAGCAGTTGGTTCATTAATTATCCGAAGAACTTCTAAACCAGCAATTCGACCAGCATCCTTCGTGGCAGTCCTCTGAGAATCATTGAAGTATGCAGGAACCGTAACTACAGCCTTTGTCACTTTATCATTCAAAAACTTTGAAGCATCATCCACAAGCTTCCTCAACACCTATAGTAAAAATGAACACAAACTTGTATCAAAAAGAAAATAAGAAATGAACAGAGACTCAAGAGATTAGCATGAAACTTAATACCACCCTTATTTTGATTTTGGTCCCTCAAGTTTCAAACTATTATGGTTATGGTCCAAGTTTTTTACTGGTTATAGAGACTAATGTTTTAAACCAAATGAAACCAGTTTAGAACTTAAGGAACTAAAACCAGAATAAGAGCAACTCCAAACCAATCATAGCCTAACTTCTTAAATCAAGTTTATAAACTCTCCAAAGCTATTAGAATGCCCATGAACAGCGAAACTAACATATATATATATATATATATGTATGTATATATATATAAGCACCTGAGCTGAGATTTCTTCAGCTGCGAACTGCTTTCCAAGGACAGGGCAGTCAAGTTTGACATTCCCATTTTCATCCCTCACCACCCTGTACGAAACCTGCTTGGATTCTTCATCAACCTCGGACATCTTTCTGCCAATGAACCTCTTAACCGAAAAGAAGGTGTTCTCTGGGTTGACGACGGCCTGCCGCTTGGCAATCTGCCCAACAAGTCGATCACCGCTCTTTGTATAAGCCACGACGGAGGGCGTCGTCCTCTGACCCTCGGCGTTGGTTATGATGGTGGGTTGACCACCTTCCATGGCGGCGACGGCGGAATTCGTGGTCCCCAAGTCAATACCCACGACTTTCTCATTGACAACTCTCACTGGTCCCACACTATACCTCCTCCTGGTAATGGTATTGCTCTTCAGCTTGAGAAATGCGGAACGAGGGAATCCAAGAAGAGAAGAATCGTTGAGCTTCTGACCCAGAAAGAGAGTTTTGGAATGAGAGGAATCGGGCTTCTTCAATGAAGAAGCAAAAGATGGGGAGGTCCCAAAACAGTGAATTTGAGCACTTGATGAGGCCATTATTATGGAGAGAATTCAGTGAGGAATAGGTGTATGAATCAAGAAGATGAATTGAGGATTGAAATTGCAGAGACTTGAATGTTGAAGTAGTAGTTGTTGTTGGGGAGGGTTTTTGGAAGAGATGATGACGGTTCTGGAAGAAAAAGACCATGGAAGTGGGGACGACGATGGAGTCTAGAATGATCGCTTAACCCGTTGGATTTTTCTGACACGATTTTATCTTGATTTCTGTCCGTTGGATTGGCTCATCGATGACGTTTATTTTTTGGTAATGGATTCCGTTTACCTCGGATTTTATTTTTTTATTTTTTAAAAAAGACAAAATAGTTGAAAAATTATCCATTATTAATCGGATTTTTTTTTTATACAATAAATTTTAGGAATTGGATTGGGTTTACTCATGATCCAAAGGCAGGACTAAATCTCTTTTCTTCCTAGGTGATACCTGACAGGGTGAGCCGTCTATTACCCTTAGACATTTACCTAGACACCTAAGAGCTAAAATGTCTTCCTCAACGCCTTGACCAACTCCAGAATCGAACACTCTCTTTTTAGTGGGAGTGTTCGACCCTTTTATCAGTTGAACTGGCCTGGAACGAAAATGGCGAAAATCTCCCTCAATAATTAAAAGTTGCAAACTTTCAATTAACTTTTCTTTTTGGGCCAAAATAACATATTTTGAATTTGTTTTCATCATCCAAATGCCAAGTTTTTCTTCCTTTTATAATTAAAGAAAGTAAATTCAGTCTTAATTAGCCAGCATGGATTGAATTGAAAATTATATTCATCTAAGCCTATTAAAGTTTTAAAGCATACAACCGTAGTTATACATTTTTCTTAATAAGATATGTATATATTTTTTTAACCATTAGATTAATAGATAATATAATAACTTTTTATTTTTGGTGAAAGATAGTAGAATAGCCTCATTATTACTTTCAAATTACTTCTACTAAATACTAATTCTTCGAAGGAAATTAGAAAAAAATAGTTACATATAATTTTTAAATAAAATAAAAAAAAAAAGCGATTTTATCAGTTAAAAATAATACTTTCGAATAAAAAAGAAAAAGTTGGGAGTGGTTTCATTTTCAATCAATCAGTGTTTTGTCCTCTTGAAGGCCGAATCTAGTTGCTTCTAAGAGGCTCATTCTCAACGTCTAGAACATGCCAGTGACCACCAGATTTGTAGTATAATGTGTCTCCTAGGCAATTTATAAAAAGCTTGAATTTTTCTTTTTCCTTCCATTCTACAATTAGATAGATTATTTAATTGATTTAAAGTTGCATTTAGATATAATATGAAAATTCAAATAAGATACAGTCTTCATGAGTCATAACCAATTGTCCAATACAACTCATTTTTCAGATTTTGTACGATGAAAAATGAACCCCCGTTAGTTGCGTACAAGTTCTTCAACTTTAATTGGCTATGCATATTTTTTTAATTTTTTTTTAAAAAAAAAATTTTGACAATAAAGTGACGAAATTTATAAATTTGTCCAAATAAATCTTCTCGCTAATCAGTTTGTTGTTTGATCATCAGAAATTCATAAATGTGATATGTTATTAGGTTATTTTCACATTTCTAAAATTCAATTAAGTTTTAGAAGAAAAAAAATCAATTAAGTTATTTATGCATAATCAAGTATTTAAAAATATATTATTTTAAAATTTCTATAAACATCTATTTGTATTATATTCTTGTTTTTCTTGATACATCACATATATGTAATAAAATGACTTTAACATTATTATAAAAATAATTAAGATATCAACTACAAGAGTTGTTGATGTTGGTGAAAATACTTTCACCACTCAATTTTTTTTTTTTGAAAAAAAAAAGACATTGACTACTTACTGTATAATAACATATGCAACGTCATCTTCAAATGAATCATTTTTAATCCATTTTTTGTTTATAAAAATTAATTATCATTATTTATTTATAACTACTCCCTCCGGTCCTAATTATAAGATAACATTTGAGAGTTGGTTTTGGTCCTAATTATAGGACAACATTCTAATAATTGTCAATTTTTTCCTAAAATACCCATATTTTATTCTCTCAAGCGTGTTTGATTTTTTGTGAGTATATGTATGTGAACGCGTATACTCTTCCAGTCAACGAAACTTTTAGATATATATGTGTGTGTATCTATGTATGTATATATGTGTGTATCTACACACAAATATCTATAGACACTATAGACACACACACATATGTGTGTGTGTCTACATATATGTATGTATGTATATATGTGTGTGTCTACAGAAAAAATTAGGTTGGAGAGGCATGTGGTAGGAGCTATTGATTTACCTTCACTTAGGTCATTTTAAATTTATATAAGGACATTTTAGGAAAATGAGTAAAATTAACTAATTTAACTTCTTTCCATAATCTCCCCAAAATCGATTAAATATATCCTATAATTAGGACCGGAGGGAGTATCTTGTAAGCGGCATTAACAAGTTAAGATCAGTTGTTCCATGCCCACCTCTATCACGTAAAGCAGTAATTATGGATATGGAGTTTGGATCTTAATTTCCTCATTATTTGAACTTGAGTTATGCTATTGGTATTTGAATTTTTCTTCATGTGTGAACCATGTATCCACACTTGCTTCTTTCTTCAAGTGGATGGCTATTATTTTTAAATGTGGATTTTTAAATTGCATCTTAACCCTTACTTTTATTAGAGTTAAGGTGTAAAAATACACATGTGATTTTCACAAAAGTACACCCAACACCAAAAAAATTTTGGGGTGCAAAAGTGACTATGTGGTTACAAAAGTAGAGCAAAAAAACCTATTTACCATTAGTTTGACTTTTTTATATTTTTAAGGCTGACATGGACGATGACTTAACTAAATTTCATCACAACCGACAGTAAAAACTGGAGAAAATTACAGAAAAATAGCATAGATATTTTGAAAATTACAATTCAAGTCTTCTCTCCAATTCCCCTTCTCTCTCCCAATCTCAAACTCATCTAGCCGCCCATCTTCGCCTCCTTGCCGCCATTTCCGCTTTTCTGTAATTTTCAAAACTATTTGGGTCCTTTTCTGAGTCATCGTCCATGTTAGCCTATCTGGACCATTTCTCCACTGCCAGCTACGATAAAATTTAGCTAAATCATAATCCATGTCAGCCTTAAAAATACAAAAAAATCAAATTAACGGTCATCGTGTATTTCTGCTCCACTTTTACAACCACATAATCACTTTTACAACTTAAAAACATTTGAAGTTGGGTGCACTTTTGAAAAAACCACAGGTGTATTTTTGCATCTTAATCATTTTTATTACAATATATGTAGGTGGGCAACTTTAATATAATCTCTCAAATTGATTTTAAGAATGTTGGTGATAGAAAATTATAATTATGGTTATTTTGAATAAAATGGAAATAACATTTGTAATTTTAATTTTTGTAAAGTTCTTTTTTTTTTTCCAAATAAGACATCAAATATAATTTTTGCTATGGAGATCACAGTTGATCAATTGTATTATGCATATTTATATACCGATAAAAAACAACGTTCAGAATCCATTTAATATTATAAGGTTAAGATAGTCATTTTTAATACATTTATTGTTTTTAACTAATCTTAACCGCTAGTTCTTTTTGCACAATCATAAAAAAAGTTGTATATAAAAAGAACCAGAATGAGTAATTATTAATAAATAATGTGAATATTCAAATATTATTTTATTTTATAGTTTATATTATTTAAAATAATTCAAAAATTCATGTTAAATAATATTATTTGAAGTACTTTAATTGAAAAATAATAGGCAAAAAAATGTGTAGGAAATTTGGAGAGAGGATCCTGGGAAAGAGTGTAGAGGGTAAATTAGAGAAATTTATGTTGCAAAAGTTTCATCAAGATTTTTTAATCACAAAAGTAACTCCTTATCACTTACGGTACTCCCTCTTGTCATTATTATAAGGCACCAACTAACTTTTCTCACAAACCAATAAAAATAGTTAAAGTCAATAAAGTTGTCTTAAAATCTAAGTAATTTCTAATATTACCCCTACTAATTACACTAAACTGTAATATTATATTAATTATTACTCTCACTCATTACCTTTATAAATTAGGGGCAGACATGGAAAAAATATTCAATACTCATTGGGAACAAGCAAATATCTTATAAGAAGAACCAAATAAACTTGCTAGTTGGTGTCTTATAATAATAAGGACCTGAGAAAGTATGTTAAACTTAAAAGTGTTGTGAGAGGGTGAAATTCCAACTGATCAGGACTTTATAAAAGTTACTGAAAAAAAAGAAAGAATAAACAATGTTCATAACCAATTTTACAGGCTCAATCGGACTTTTTTAGCTTCCATTGCTTAACCAAACAAAAACTAAATATGTGGATTAGTTTTCTATTTTATTTAACATTGTAACTTTTATGTTGCTCTTTGTTGTGACATTAATAAATAAAGGAAAAATGAAAAATAATGTTGTGACATTATTTTTCTTGAAAACAAAATAAAATGTGAATTCTCTTTAGGAAAAATCCCGATTAAATCCAACTAAAATGTCAAAATTTAAACATAGGCCTATACTTTTAACAAATTCTTAAATAGGCCAATAGGCTTAATTATGAATTTCTGAATGTTGTTAAAAGACCATAATATCACTCTTTAATTAAAAAAACTATAAATAATACAGTTTATATTTAACTCCAGCCATATGTGGAGAATTTAACAAGGATATCAACATGGTAGGATCAGTAGGATTGAAGATCCAATCAATCCTATGAATTCTGTCGTTTTACCATTTACTTTTTATAAGTGGTCATTAGATTGTTCCCACATATGAGGTTCAAATTAGAATGATATTGGCCAGAAGCCCAGAACGCAGACGGAGAAAAACAACTAAAGAAATCAATCCCCTTCAATTGGATTAGGTTGAATGTGGATATCAACGGGGGTTGGCACAAGTGGTAAACGGCTTGTGTCGTTTAACCAAAGTTTTGAGTTTGAGCCTTGTGAATGCAGAAAAACCCCGTTAGGAGACTCTCCCACCATAGTCAGGTGCGCGACGCAGGTTGGATCCAAATTAGTTAGGGTAAAGCTTTGGATATTGATACTAAAATAGGCAACCAAAAAAAAAAAAAGTTGAATGTGGATGGTGCCATAATGCCGGGCAACGGAAAAGCTGGCTGTAGAGGAGTCATTAGAGACTGTAATGGCAGATGGCTTACGGGATTTACACATTTTTTTTTTTTTTTTTGATATGAAAAAGTTTTGGAGGGGTTCGACATCAGTCCCCCACCAAGGCCAGGGCACGGCCCCGGGCTCTATGAGCACTTACTGGGGACTTACGAGATGTTGGGACAGTGTGGGGTATAATAATATGAAGCGGAAGAATGGGCCATGTTAATTGGTCTGAAACTTGCATCATGGGATGAAGGCTTTAGGCGTGTTCTGGTGGAGTCTGATTCGAAAATAGTGGTTACTAAGATATTGCAAGGGAACTATGAGAGAAGCAGTACTATGGTATATCTGCAGATTAAAGAGATGTTAGCAAGGGACTGGGAGGTCAAAATTATGCATATTCCCAGAGCAAAAGAAGGATTGACGAGTTCTTCAACCTTAAGTAACTGCCCAAGTAATATGTAGACTGTGCTTTCTAATGAGTGTATGCGACTAAGCGACTTGATCCCCAACTTAGTTTATTCAATATATAACGGCTGATAGCCTCTTTTATATCACAAAATAATAATAATAATAATTGTATGTGAGAAATAGATAGTTCTTTCAATGCAGTAACAAAGATCCGAAAAATTTAAGAAACAAAAACTCGTGTTGATTTATCTGGGAGTGTAATTGCAGCTTCTCTTTGTTTTAAGAAGGAATTAAGTTTCTTTTTCCGCATGTTAAACTCTCAATCAATTTTATATAACCAGATGTCTAACAGCTAAAACGAAACGACTTTTACAATTTCTTTGGAGCGTAGAAGATAGCTAATCACTATATCATTGGTCGGGATCTCAAAAGAAAGTTGTCATAGATTGTTGGGATCAATCACATATTTTACTGAAAAATTATGCATAAATCGGTTTTCAAGTAATCAAAACCAAAATCAGCCCTATACAAGAGAATTTTAGTCTTTTACCAACATTTAGAAATTCCTAATAAAGCCTCTTGAGTATTGTCCTTATTAAAAATTTGTTAAATGTATAGGCCTAAATTTGGATTTTAATATTTCAACAGGATTTAATTAGAAATTTCCATTCTTTTTATATAAGTCATTGGCCAACTAAAATTAAAATGGTATGAATTCATGTATGTTTATTGGATAGAGTTCAAAAACCATGTCACTTCTGAAATATGCAAGTATTTTTCACATACTAATTATTTGACACCCTAAATAAGTGCAAATTATTATTATTATTATTATTTTGCATGACCATCTAGTATCCTAAACCTATCTCCTTTTAACTTGGAGGATTTATCAAGGTTTAGGCTAATCCAGATTGAGCCAGGTAAGACTACAAGGGCGGAAAGCTCTACCACCAAACACTATTTATTATATATAGATATAGGGTGAAGGATGACACCACATCTTGGAGTATTCCTAGTTCTCTCTCTTGAAAGTCTCCCCTATTCTATTTCTCAGGCAACTCTTACCTAATTAACTAATTTTATCACAACAAAATGAATAAATAAAAGACAAAACATAGTTATTAGGTATTTGCTATCAAGTTCTCCAATAGAAATATAACACGGAATAGTTTCTTTAATTATCCAATATTATATGATTGGATCCACGGAAAAAATTCCTTCTCATATTATAATCCCATTGGAGAAGCAGCAAATACCTGAGAACTGAGAACCTTTCTTCAAGTTCTCAAAGTTGCTTACCCTTTGTAGCAAAAGATTTCTTTGGAAGGGCTCTCCATCCAATATCTCGCCGGTAGAAGCCTTCTGGCCAGTTAATCTCCTCGACGGCTCGATAAGCTCGGTCTCGTGCCTCTTCAAGATCATTCCCCTTGGCAGTAATTCCGAGAACACGCCCACCAGTGGCAATAAATCTGCCTTCAGAGTCAAAAGCAGTTCCCGCATGGAATATCTTAATGCTTGGAGCAGCATTCTCAGCTTGTTCAAGGTTTTGAATTAATGTTCCCTTCTCATAAGATCCAGGATAACCCTTACTTGCCATTACCACAACCATGGCTGACCCTTGAGACCAGCTCAATGACACTCCATTTAACTCCCCTCTACAAGCTGCGAGTAGAACTTGCGCCAGATCGGATTCCAACCGGATCATCAAGACCTGTTTAAGTCGTAAAAGCAGTTAATAAACCACATTAGTTAAAAATGACTTGATATATCAGCAACTAAGGATAATGTGGCGTATCACATGACGTAATCAATCTG
The DNA here is from genome assembly GCA_025563575.1 of Acacia pycnantha. NCBI lineage: Eukaryota > Viridiplantae > Streptophyta > Magnoliopsida > Fabales > Fabaceae > Acacia > Acacia pycnantha. Next base: position 3,622,012 of record JAMWYP010000014.1, read on the forward strand.
TCAAAACAAATAAACTGAATAATCAAAAGATGTAATGGCTGTGCCTCTGTCTGGGTTATCAACTACAAAGGTGTCTACAGGGATATTTGGGAGTTGGGAGAAGGGAATAATCCCAAAGAAAATGAAAGTTGAACTGAACGGTAACTTTCCCATTTAAAATTCTAACCAAGAAATACAATGGAGATAGTACTTTTAAGATTTTTGCAAGGTTAGTTAACTGATTGAATAGACTTGATAGGCTTAGCTGGAATCTTTAATAATCTTCCCCTCTGTAAAAGTATTTTCCAAACAAGAAAGGTGTCTCATAAAAAGCTATCCATCCCTACCATTATACCTTTTTAAACACAACCTAAAAGAAATAGGTTGTGAAAAAGAATGAGGATAGCAATCGGTGCATTAGCAGAGGCATCAATGAGTATATACACATTAAACAATCATGAATCAAGAGGCCAAAGGCACAAGCAAGGTATAAAATAAACTGGAAAAAAAAAGGAAAAGAAAAAGAAAAAACACAGCTGAACCCATTGAATAGAAAAATGGAAACATCAATGAATCCTTCCGAATTGTGGGATAGTTAAAATTAGGTACCTAGGATCCTGTTCTTTACCAATATAGTATGTTTTAAGGCATGCTGTCGGTCACTTAAAGTAGAGAAACTTGAAGCTAGGAAACGGACTTATCATAATCTCAAGAATCTTAACATAACGGACCTGGCATTCTGGGTCTCCAAAGCGTACATTGTACTCAATTAACTTAGGCAAGCCAGACTTCTTCTCAATCATAAGCCCGGCGTACAGAACCCCGACAAACTTGCAGCCTTCAGCTGACATACCTTTCACTGAAGGGATAATAATAGAATCCATTACTATAGTTTGCAGTTCTTTGGTCAGAATAGGTGCTGGCGAATATGCACCCATGCCGCCAGTATTTGGTCCAGTATCACCATCACCAACTCTTTTATGGTCCTGGGCAGATTCAAGAGGAATTGCATTTTCTCCATCAACCAGTGCAAAGAAAGATACCTCCTCTCCTTCTAGAAATTCTTCCACAATTACACGACAACCCGCAGAACCAAAATCACCCTTCACCAGCATCGAATCAACAGCTTCATATGCCTGTTCCAGTGTCATGGCAACAGTAACTCCTTTTCCAGCAGCCAATCCATCTGCTTTGATAACAATTGGTGCTCCTTGTTCTTTAATATATAGCTTTGCAGCAGATGGGTCTGTAAATGTTTTGTACTGCACTAATGGGCTCATGATTAGTTAGAAGAACCAAAGTAAGGGCCGCAGGATGGAAGGAAAAGTTTTAAAAAGAGCATCATGCACATCAAATTGAGATAGAAACAAAAATGGTAGAAGATGAGGTCTTCATTGGTTGTCAAACACAAACATCATTTCCTAATTATTATCCTATTTTCAATAAAAGCCAAACAACTGTATAGAATATTTATGTTACAAATTTCTTGGGGGATAACATGTACTACCCAGGATATGCACAGATAATCAGTCTCGTCCCAACAGAATACAGATTCACTATTGATTTAGAGATTTGGAAGTAGAATTAGGAAAACAAACCTTGGCAGTTGGAATTCCATATTTGTCACACAAATGCTTCATGAAATTCTTTGAACCTTCCAAAGCAGCAGCTTCTGCAGAAGGGCCAAAAGTTGGGATTCCAGCCTTCTCTAAATTATTTACAATACCCAAAACAAGTGGACCTTCAGGTCCCACAACCACTAGTCCCACACCCAATTTACGGCAGAATGAGATTACTGCAGCTCCATCATTGATGTCAAGTTCTGTAATGCAAGTGGCGTTTCCGGACTTGGAAATTCCTGCATTGCCTGGAGCACAAAGTACAGCACCAACAGATGGTGATCGTTGCAAGGCATAGCAGAGAGCATGCTCACGTCCCCCTCCACCAATGACAAGAACAACCAGCCTTTCTTCTTTGGCACGGACAAAAGTAGTAAAAAGAAAGTAAATAAAATGAAGTGCATAAAGTACATACAATACAAATATACTATATCAATCTTAGGCTCATAAATCATAACCAACGAAAATATGAAGTTATTGCAGTGCTTACGAGAATCACTTGTGCCAGCACCAACTGAAACTGATGGCTCTGAATCCCCAACAGCACATTTGAAAGCACTATGAAATGTTTGTGAGCCACTAAAATGACGGGTAGCTGGGAAAATACTATGAGTGGTGGAGCTCAATTTGAAGGGCTCAAATAAGAAAGCAGAAGACTTTTGGAAAAAACAGGCCTGTCTGAAATTAAACAGCCTGGAAATTCCACTGTGAAGATTCAAAGAAGCCCCAAAGTTTAAAGTGGCACAAGACATTCCTTTCAGCTTCAAGACAAGTTCTCACTCTGCAGAATTAAATCCAGACCCTTCAATATAATATGACAAGAGAATAGAAAGAAGTAACATATTCATCCTAAGAAGCACATTAAAACCGCACAAAATGGAACCTACACGGTGCCAGTTGTAGTATATGCTTAACTGGACATATGACTCATTCAGCTAATTTAACAAACAGCTTGTGCTCATGAGTAAGGATACAAAAGTCCCAAATCCAACATCGGCTGAGGGAGTTGAAACTAAAAATACAGAAAATAGAGAAACTCGCATGAATTTTGAGTAAATATTTTAGAGAGAACAAGAAGAAAGCAAGGCGCGAACAGTTAGTCCAACCCCCAAAGATTTCAAACTTCGCAAAACCCATTTACTATTTAGTTCCTTTTTTTTTTGAAAATAAAAATGTGAAGTCAGAAAATGCGATAGTAAGCATACGGACATAAAAGGTGAGCAATCACGACGCCGACGAGGGCCGTGCAACGGCGGCGATGAGAGGTCGGGATTCCAAAAGACTAATTGGCGTATCAAAAAGGCGGGAATAATTCTACATCCCCATGAACTCCGAGATTATGCCAGTGGATCGGGTTCTCTCATTAGTCATTGCAATGGGGTGACTGGTGAGCAACGGGCTGACGGGTTTGCCCAGGTAATCCATGGGCCGCCCGTTTATATTTCATGGGTACGGGACACCCCGTTTCTAGTGACGAAGTAGATTCTCTACTTGACTTAGTTGTCCTATGTTTGTTTTTTTGGGATTATTCCGCTCATGCTAAGAAGTTTCTTTAGGCTCGCTCTCACTGATGATTTTGAGCCTCCTCGAGCCTATAAATCAAAAAATATTTTTAGGCCAGGTCAAAAAATAAATATATTAAATTATTTACTAAATAATATAATATAACATTAAAAATATAAATAAATATATATATTTTATTCAAATGCTGCATTCCACCTACCTCAAAATAAAATAATTGGAAAAAATAAAAGAAATATAATATGAACTCCAAATAATTTTAAAAAAAAAAAACCACATATATAACTGGTTCAATTTCAACTTTCAAGTAAGCAAATAAAATTGTGTCCATAATGATTAGAACTCTTGGTAGACGTTCATAAGTCAAGAGACAACCGCATTGTTGATAAGAAGTTCAATTTCTCCAGCTTGGTATGAACTCATAGAAAACAGAATCTAAAGAGGTTTAACTCAATGAATAGAATAGAATTGATGTTCTTCCATGGTGACTAGGTTCAACAGCGCAACTAAGCTTGCCATTATCTATATATAATGGTAATTCACGAATTCCGAAACAGACAAACAACAACTCCTTTGTATCGTTCTAGGATACAGAAGAAGCATCACTTGAACTAGAAACTCAACTAATCAGAGCACCAAATTCACAACCTTTATCTCCTATCAGTCTTTCTCTGGAAACAAGAAACTGTCTTAATTCAAGGAAAGTTGAAAAATCATACTGCAATTACTGAGGAACCTGATTAATTTAGGGACCATGCAAAAAACAAGAAAGGAAGAAACATGAAAGTAGTTCTTGTTAGAAGAAGGGTCCAAATTATCCCCTCTGAACATTGAATGCAAACGTGAATATAATAGAATGCCCATTTCATGATGTGAAATTTTGAAACCCTTCTCTCAAATGACTCAAACTTAGAACCAAGCCTTCTCTCCCATAATTAAAATTAATGAAACTAACCAACAGTTATTAGGCAGAGTAGAGAAGTTCGATATTTCTCAGCAAGGCTGTAGCATATTTAATGAACAAAGCCTGTGAATCAAACACACGCACAAACCAGACGATTATATAAGCTCTTCGCTGATCAGGTTTCAATGTTTCATAGCAAGCTTAAGAATCGAAGGGGCAAAAAAAAATATAACTAGACATAAAAAAAATAGCGAAATCAAAAATAAATAAGCAAAACAAAATAGGCCGACGGAATCTCAAAGACGAGAAGGAATCCCATACCTAATGTCGGAACGGCAGAGAATGGGTAAATTGAGAAGAGAAGAGGGCGCTGATTCCGCTGAAAGAAGGAGGACGACCTTCCGAAAAAATCTCCGACTAATGCCGACGGAATGAAAGACGGTGGGAGGAGGAAGAGGGAGACTTTGAGGATGGAGAGCAGAGTGGAGGAAGAAGAAGAGTCTAAAGAAGGTCTGCGAGAGGGAAAAATGTAAAAGCCAAAAAAGTACAATCATAGAGAATATAAGAGATTCAAAATAATATATATATATATATATATATATTAGAAGATAGATAGGGTCTTGATAAGATAAGAGATTAGTTATGACTAAATTATTGGACAAAAAAAAAGTATACTCCTTCTAGTCCTTATTATAAGATACCAACTAACAAGTTTATTTAATCATTTTTATAAGATACTTGTTTGTTCTCAATGAGCATTAATTATTATTTTTTATGTTTGCCCCTAATTAATAAAGGTAATGGGTGAGAGTAATAATTAATATAACATTAGAATTTAATGGAATTAGTAGGGTAATATTGGAAATTACTTAGATTCTAGAATAAATTTATTAACTTTAACTATTTTTATTGGTTTGTGAAAAAAGTTAGTTGGTGCCTATAATAAGAATCAGAGAGAGTATATTTTAACAAATTTTATTAGTTCAAATGGGGCATTCATCATATCATTCCACCATTGCCCGTTCTCGTGGTTGAACCCGTTGTAAAACAGGTACGGGCTAAACAGGTCCACGAAACCCATTTACGATGAGTACCTTTTCTGCCAGAAACCATTTTTTGGGTAAGAATCGATTATGGTGGGTTTAAACCAGGAAAAATACCACACGTAGCGAGTTTGCTCACCCCTAATTGCACTAAGTATACAAGCGAATTTATATATGTTTTTCTTGGAAAGTTATATTGATTATATAGGAAAAAACCTTCAAATTTTTAAAATTTCAAATAAATGATTTTTCATAAAATGAACCAAATCTGATTTGAAATTTTGAAATATTGGAGAGCTTTTTATGGAATTCTCCCTTTTGATTATAAGATGCTTATGTTTGAGTAAAAAAAAAGAAAATATTATAAGATGCTTATGCACTTTATCTCCTAAATTTGTTTCAAACTATCCATACATATATTAAGAGGGTTTCTATGCATGATAGTTTCATGGGAGAATTATAAATAAATACCGTTTGAATTTGTAAAACCCCCAGAAGTCTGTTGAATTTATAAAAAGACTGAGAGGTACCAGGGACCTATGAGGGATATGCAAATTCGTGTGAAATTACCCTTAGTTTTAAATAAATAAAAAACCCCAACCCCCCACCACCACCGGCGACCACCACCACCCCCGCCGGTGGTGTCCGGCCGCCGGCGGTGGTGGGGTTATTTATTTATTTATTTAAAACTAAAGGCAAAAGGGTAATTTCACACGAATTTGCATATCCCTCATAGGTCCTTGGTACCTCTCAGTCTTTTTACAAATTCAACAGACTTCTGGGGGTTTTACAAATTCAAATGGTATTTTTTTGGAATTTTCCCTAATTTCAATGCTAATTTAATATGATATTTTAGGAAAATTAATTTTTTTTGCCAACGGTAAGAAAAAAACTAGTATACATTTTTGTATAATATATTTAACTAAAATAATTTTTAATATTTATAAATTAGTTATTTATCTCCTACGTTAAAATGCATCAGGATTCAGGAGTATATAAATTATAGTACTTGTAAACATTCATGACATGACAATGTTCCTTGAGGACTTTATATGGGCAAATAATTAGCACAAATTCGGAAGGACTCTCCTTATCCTTCTTCTCATTTTCTCTTCTTAGCCCCCATATTAGGTCATTGATTGGGAAAATGAGAAAAAAGTCAAAATAGTATTGTGTTGATTGGACAGATGTGATTTAGAGATTATGAAGGATAATGAGAAAATGATGATAAGAGAAACACAACCCGACAAATTCATGTATCGTCTCAATCTTGTAAATCACTTCCTAATATCTTTTCTCAATTGATGTTTGGTAATCATCACCTATAAGTGTATAAGTGAGGGCAAGGAAAAGTGATTTTCAGTTGAAAAATGGTCTCCTTGTCAGTCACGGCTTTAAATATTTTCTGATCATGTCCGAAGCATAGCAAATATATACTACTCAGAAAATTAGTCTTAAATGTTAAAAAACTAGATAACTAATTTATCAAAACTAAGAAAATTAGTTACAATTTTTATTTGTAAGAAACAAGTTAATTTATTTAAAGTAACAATTTTAATCATTTGTATTTGATACTAATTTCTTGATTAAAACCAACATCCATTGGGAGCAAATGTTAAGAGATTTGCTTTCTCTTAACCATGCCCTTGGTTCAAGGTGTGAAAATGAAGAAAATAGTGTTAGGAGCTCTTTCCCCAGACCGTAGGCGGCCGACTAAGGATAAATCCAGATCAGTCGGAACCTTCTAGTGGACCGGTTGTGGGCAACCAAAAAACAATAATTCCTTGATTAAAAAAACCCTTTTTTTATATGTGTAATCATCTGGGAGTTTAGGGAAAAAAATATAAATTTAAAAGATAGATGGATTGAAATTTTTCATTTATAACTAACATCAACCTCTCTGTTCGTTGATTTCTCTTAGATGTGGTGGAAGTATCACCAAACTTGTATTAATATCCCCAACAATTTCACTATCGTTTTTTAACAATATTGATTTTAGACACCTGAACATTAATACCTCCCAGTGGCTTTTAACTTTGCCTTTTGTAAAATTTGTCATGTTCCATTTTTCTCTCTCTTTGATTCCAAACTCCATGCTAAAGTTTATACTTTGAAGTCAACCTTTTTCTTAAAGCTCCTTAATTGACACTATCTTATCCATAAAAAAAGCATGCATTTGGCGATTCTCTTGGATGCACCCAACCAGAAAAATCTAAAACTAGATTATACAAAAAAGGACTTAAAGAATCGTCAATTTAGGTCCAAACCACAGAGCTCAAGAACACAAGATCAAAACTAATTGGAATAGGTTGGGAGCACAATTCAAGGCGTATCATATAATTTATACATATACAAACTCATACCGCTTTTCTTACAAAACTCATTCCAATATTACCTGTCTCAGATGATATACATGGAAAAAAAAGCGGTTTCTCCAGCAACAACATAAAACAACTCCATCCACCCACTACACATTCAAAAACAGAAACTTTTTTTTTTCATGTCATATATATAGCCTATGAACTCTTTCTGTGAAATTCTTTCTGATCAGATGCACCAGATGATTTACAGCCTGGTAAGAAACAACAACTGGATGAAACAGAGTTTGGGAAAAGTTGCTAGGTGTTCAAAGCCATAAATAAGTTCTGCTTACGAGCATGCTCTGGAATAAGCCGATTGATGATATCAGGCGGTATACCCGCGAGCTCTGCAAGAAAGAAACATATAGAAGTCACGGAGGCCATAGGATTAAAACATGAGAAAATAACTACTTTAGGTGCCAAGTTGTTGAATTTTTGTATGGCTTTAGTGCCCAAAAGGTATGTTGTTCCAATCACATTTTGAAAAATTATATTCAGTATCAATGCATTTATAAACCAGTTCTACACCAAGTCAAGTCAACGTTATTTACAAGTTCAGTATGGAGGTTGAAAATGCCATTATATTATCTATAGTCCCAGTTAACTTCCTTTCTAAGCACTCCAACTTACGTAGTTGATTGCCCTTCACTTAACTAACTCATGAGTTGCATTAATTCTTAACATGTTATCAAAAGCCTCTATGAACAAATGCTAGGAATTTGATTATTACCAACCCCATTTACTTTAGTTTCCGCACAAACACAAGCACAAGGTATGATATATTCATGTTTTCTCCTCATTCCACGTCCAAAGGATTTTTGTTTGAAGGGGCATGTTAGAGACTACAATACAATTATCCATGTTCCTTGACATCTTTAATTTTTGGGTTCACCGACCAACAAAGAATACATAATAAATATATCAAACAAAACGCAAAAAGTCTTATACTTTTATCAATATTTATATGTGTAGTAGATTCGTTAGTGTCACAAGCAAACTTGGTAACTGGTATAGTGCTGTGGATAAAGCTTTTTCCAAAGAACTATTGCAATCTATTAGGTAGTAATCCCAGAACTCACCCTGAGATTTAAAATTAAACAGAGGAGGAAGTGGGCGGCCATTAGGAAGGCGGGTGTTTGGGTCCCTTAATTCATCAAAGAAGGGATGAATGCAAGCTTCCAACTGCAGTATCATAAAATGGCGAGCTTCAAATGGTACAATAAAAATATTCTACATCCATGACCACAACAAAGAAAAAGAAACAGAGGAAAAAGACAGAGATGCTAAACTTACAGCAGTGCATCGTAAATTGGGAGAGTACTGAAAGAATCTGCATACAAGGTCAACTGCTTCTGGGGGTAAACGTTTCTGAAAGACCTGCCAGATAAGGATAAAACCAAGGTATAAATCCTCCGTGCCAAAAGATTCATTTTAAGGGTATTAACACCAGCACACAAGTTGTGGCAGAGTTGGGAAAAGCTCAAAAAGATAGCTCCCCGTTCACATATAACGACAATACCAGTCAGCAATCATATAGAAATAAATGGCGATCCCTATTCCTGATTCTGCTATGTCTATTAGACCACCCACAACGGGCAACCAGAACTGCCTTAGTTTTTTTTTTTTTTTTTTTTTGGGGGTTGTTAAATGTAAGACTTGATGTCTCTGAATTCTGAATAGAACATGTCCCCACATCTCGGCATCCTTGGACTAGGAAGAGTCAATAATGAACAATCTATACACCGTTCTGCTCAATATCAGCAAAAAGATCATGGGATTCTTGATCAGCAATTTACTCTAATACCATTACTGCTTAGCCATGTTGATTTGTATCCTTCAGTAGAATGTGCCATTGAATGATAAAAATAAGCTTCCTTCTTAACAATTTCATTTTAAAATGAACCAAGCCAAGAACTCTCTGTTTTGAAAGGGGGGTATTGAACTTTGGTTTGGATTATGCTTCCAATGATCCGATCTATCTGATAAAAGGATTTTCCTTGACCTCATACTCATAGCAATCTCCATACAAGATGCTCAACATGAATCAACAATTTCACCACATCCTAGCAACCAAGAACAAATAAATTCTAAAAGCTTAGTCAGCCAATGGTGCCAGTCTCTTTACAACACAATAGAAAAAAAAAAATAGGCATAATTCCATCAAAGGAACCATGTCATTTGCCGATAGAATTAAGTAGGAAAGAATAGGCTCATAAATAGTAAAAATGTAGGATACCCTTGGTAAAGGATGAGAATGAGGGGGTTAATCAAAATCATGAATTATTTTAGCATTTCTGTCAAATTAAAGGAAGTAAGCAAAGAAGTGATAGAACAGACCTTGTGCCATGGATGAGGTTTGATCTGCGGAAACTTGAATTCAGTATAATTTGGGTTCATGCATTTTATCTCTTCCCGGGTTGGAGTTCCCAAAACCTGAACAAAAGCAGCTTCTCCTTTATACTACCAGCTTACTTGTACCAAGAAGAAATATTCAAGTATAAAAGTGCAACTTAAAGAACAAAAGGGAGAACCATCACACAAATGAGTTAAATTCTCCCTTTCCTTTAGCATGGATATAAAGAAAATGGGAAAATTTTCATATTTATCATTTCACATTGAACTGACTGAATTTAGTCAGTCTAACAAAAAGCCTCACACAATTTATTGCAAGGATTACACAAATCTAAGATAGTAATCCAGGCTTTCACAATGTATTGTTGGCAAAATGTGAATCTACTAGCCCAAATGACAAAAAGATGGTTATCCCCTCACCTTGATGATTTCAACTAGTTGATCAACTCCGCTTTCTCCAGGAAATAAAGGCTGCAAAGTAAGTTAGACATCAGTGACCAAGAAAATGTGAGTGATGTGTGTGTGTGTGTGTGTTTTATTACCTGTCCAAGAAGTAGTTCAGCCATCACACATCCAGTTGACCATATATCTATGGCAGTTGTATACTCAGTAGCACCAAATATGAGTTCTGGAGCACGGTAATATCTTGAACAGATATAAGAAACATTTGGTTCTCCTTTCACCTGAAGAATATGATTTAAACCTGAGCAAAGAAACGAATACTTCCACCAAGCACCAGTGGGCTTAATTCTTACCAACACTTTTGCGCTTCCAAAATCACAAAGTTTTAGTTGATGTGTGTGTGGATTCACCTGCCATAAGCAAAATGCATTAACATACAACACAAGATATTATAACTGATGCTCACATGCATTTACTAATAACATAAATAATACCAAGGAAACGAAATTTAGATTTCAAACAAAATTTATTTAGATTTAGAGTGTAAAGAAAATTTCAAACACTTCTCGGTCATGGTATGAACATGCAAAACTTTATACCAAGGAAACACACTCTAGAGCAATCAATATAATACCAAAATAAATAGCTCAATGGGATGTCTTACTAGTAAGTTCTGAGGTTTAATGTCACGATGACATATTCCAATGCAGTTATGTATATAAGCAAGGGCCCTGCAAATCTGCAGCAACACGCGTAAGAAAAGAAAATAATAATAATACTAATAATATCAATAATATTTACAAATTATTATTATTAATTAACAACAAAAACATAGAAGAAATGTTGGAGATTTAAAATGTGTGAACCACATGATGATTCTTGGGTTTTGCTTCTCTTGGAAGTCTCTTAATCAAATATAAATGCAATATCCACAGTTTATAAAACAGAAAAATTAAGTATGGTTCATATTTTAGTAGGATTTAAAAAAAAAAAATTGGCAAATGCTGAAATTTTTGCAGGCACAACTTGAACCAGGGATGTGGGCGTCACAAGGATGCCTAGTGCCACTAGAGCCAAAGGCTCTCAGTATTGCATACTATTTGTGAGAAATTTATTTATATGGGACATTTGTAAGTGTGTAATCATCTAAAAGATTGAACTGTAGCCTCTACCTATTCTCAACTTTTTTCACACCAAATCAGACACAGAAACAGACAACAGCATACCTGGTAGGTATATAGCTTGACATATATTAAAGGCATTCGCTGATTCGTCCTGCTATAGTTCCTTGCAATACGGTTAACAGTTTCTGGAACATATTCAAGCACAAGATTCAAGTAAACCTCGTCTTTGTCAGTTGTTGAAAAGAAGCAATGCTTAAGGGCAACAATATTTGGATGATCCAGCATTTGCATAATCTGTAACTCTCTGTTCTTGTAGCGCTTGTCCTGGAGAACCTTCTTGATCGCTACAATCTCTCCAGTTTCTCTACATTTTGCCTAACAAAACCATTAAAGTGAGTATAATTATAACTATATTGCTATTACAAAGTATGAGATATGATCAAAAGACGTCAAGAGAAAAACAATGCAGCTCTCCCTCACCTGAAAGACAACACCAAAAGAGCCTGTTCCAACCACATGTTCTGCAATGTAGCTGACATTCTGTCAAATCAAACAGAACATACGTCAAGGACCTTGTCACCAGCTAGTAATTCACTATGATCAGATAAATAACTGAAATATTTTTATCTATCAAAAAGCCAAAAGAAGTTTTACCTGCTTAGATTGACCATTTCGACCGCCAATGCTAGTTCTTATCACACGTCCTGTTTCGGTACCAACACCATCAATGATGTCAGGCTCACTTTCCTGAAAATCCAAATAGTAACAACTCAGAACGAGAAAAGCCAATAAAATAAAATTGTAGTTATCAGATGGTAAGTTCTGGCGGTAGCCATTTCTTAAATCACATAAAGTGCCCTTGGTGTTAAGGAACCACTTCGCAACAACCCTGCATTGGCAGGTTATCAAGCAACGAACGCAAAAGAAAACTCATCTGGGAGGCAATCCAAGCTCGTAATAAGTTCTTTTCGGCAATTGAAATGAAAAAAATCAAGCATTTTAAAGATAAAGTGAGAATAACCAAGAAACTTTACTCTGTCGTCATCATTGTCAGTCTTGTCCCTCAGCCTCAATTCAAGCATCTCTTGCCCAAGCCAATCCACTGAACTAGATGAACCCCTGAAGCCATTAACAGACCTTGAACTGCTGGCCCCACCATTTCCAAGGCTAGCAGACGCCATGAATCACTGTAACAAGTATCGCGAGTTCTACTACCTGCTGACTTCTGAATACCAGGCTTTTGTGTTGCTAATTTCCTTCAAGAACATATCACCCTATAAGAATTCATTGACAACATAGGCAAACTGAAACGCAAAAAGCACAAAGCATAATACCCACAACGATTAGTATAAGGTAACAAAAAGAAAATTCGAAAGCATTTAGCAAACAAAAATTAAACTAACAAGCAAACGAAAAAAACTATCTATGAAGAATAACCAGATCTAATCCTTTAAAGCTCCAGTTGCGAAAAATAAAATCATCACAAAGTTTAAACCGTGAATGAATTAAACTTAACAGTGAACACCAAGGACAATTTCTAAAAACAGCAAAGGAAAAAAAGAGTAAGAATCTAAACTTAACCCAACACAACATCAAATCCAAACATTAGAACGAACGATCAAAATCCAAAAAACAAAACTGTAGATTCTCCCCACTAACCTGCAAGTGTTTCTGATCAAAATCGGGCCACTGCAGTTTCATTGTACTTAACCTCAGCTTCAATCTATGAAAAAAATTACCTCTGAAAAAACTGATAGACCGAAAGAAAGATCGGATAAACTGCTTAATTTTTCTTCACATTTCCCCCTCAGTTTATCGCTCCCTTTCTCTCAAATTTGCTCGTCGCGATACTGTTCAGCGCTTTGCTGTTCTGTCCCTTCTTTCTCTCAAGTAACTCCTTTTTTGTCAAACGTCCTCTCTAGTTTCTGACACATATCCAGAAGCCATTCCATTTTTTTATAACCATTTATCTATTTTGTATTTGCTAATAAAAACAATTAATAAATATCTGAAATTTAAATTGGCTGGATTTTTTTTATAAGAGCCTATGTGGAGATGGCATTTATCATTTTTTTTCATGATTATTTTTTTTTTTCCGGTTGCCCATCCGGTATTCAGAGTTTTACCCTAACTAATTCAAATCTAACCCGGGTCGTGCACCTGGCTATGGTAGGTGAGTCTCTTAACGGAGCTTTTCTGCATTTACAAGGCTCGAACTCGAGACCTTACTTAAGCGACACAAACCGCTTACCACTTGTGCCAACCACGGTTGGTTTTTCATGATTAATTTTATTTCCTCTCCTGTTCTTTTTCATCACTATTATATTTCTCTTTGTGGAAAAAAATTATACTCCCTCCAGCCTTAATTATAGAACAACATTTAGGAGTTGGTTTTGGTCCTAATTATAAGACAATATTTTAATAGTGATGAAAAAGAACAGGAGAGGGAATAAAATTTTAGGTTGGAGAGGTATGTGGTAAGAGCTATTAATTCACTTTTACTTATATCATTTTAAATTTATATAAAGGCATTTTAGGAAAATGAATAAATTTAACTAATTTAACTTTTTTCCTTAATTTCTACAAAATCAGTTAAATATGTCTTATAATGAGAACCAGAGTGAGTATTTGAAATATATTTATTCTTTTTAAATAATTTTAACTATTTTAAAATTGTTATAAAAAAGATTGAAGGGGTTGGTTAAATTAAATAATTATAAGAAAATATTTTAATTTTCTTATAAATATATGCGCAAATAAGAGTAATTTGAAAAAAAAAAAATTGTAAATCATGTATTCAACTTTTTTTAACGTCAAAAAAATGTATTCTGTGTTTTTTTTTTTTTGCCAGCGTGCATTCAACTCAATGATAGAATCTTTAAATCTTTAAAGTTCAAATACTGTAAATACGAAGATATTATTGATGCCTAATAATCAGGTTGTTTTGGCCAATAATCCAAGAGGTTTAATTACTTAAATTAATACGAGATCTTTGTCATGAGCCCGTCCGAAAAGAGAAAAAAAATTGTTTCATTTATTATTGCCAAGGCGAATTTCCTTTTATGCCCTTGTGTGATAATAATTGCTTAGGTTTAGATTTTTATTTTTTTTTATTTTTTTTGTGTGTTTGGAGACAGAAGGTTAGATTTAGGTTAAATACCTTCTGCTCAATTATAAGCATCACTAAATAATAGTATATATTTTGCCAGCAAAGATAGGTCTAATTAATATTAAAAAAATTACTTATTGGCTCCTATTACGTAAAAAAATTTGTCATTAGTTTATCAAAAGCTTTACAATGCATAAAAAATGTTAGAAAAAAATACATTTTAATAAAAATTATTAAGTGTGATTTAGCTAAATGTAAAAATAAATAGTTTAGTTTATTTTAAGATTCTGTATTCATCATCTTCACTTAAAATAATTGCATATATATGTTGCTCGTGTGTATTATTTCGTAGTTCTTATTTTTTTTTTTTTTAAAAATAAAAATAAAACTAGAAGTCTCTTTGTTTGTTGAAAATTATAGGAATAGAACGGGATGTGGTAACAGAAAATAAAAATGGACTCAAATGATAATCATCATATATATATATATTTTTTTTATAAGAGAATGGTGCAATGAAATTCTCTACCAATTCTAAAAATAAGACAAAGTTCGTATCACAAATTAAACTATAAATTTCATCTTATATTTAGAACTGAAGATAGTAATAGATACGTATAAAAGCATGTTTGGATGGGGTTTTTAAAAGGGTAAAAGAGAAAAAATACACATGTCTTTTACCTCCGGGAGCATCCAGCACCATATGCTTTTTTTTAGAGCAAAAATACACACGTGGTTACCATTTTAGAGCAAAAGTCACATCCCACCGTGATGTTACTGTTCACCGTGATGAGAGAGAAAGAGCTGAAGTGAACAGTAATATAACGGTGTGATGTGACTTTTGCTCCAAAATGGTAACCACGTGTGTATTTTTGCTTCTAAAAAAAGCATATGGTGATGGGCGCTCCCAGGGATAAAGTACAAAAAAAGAACTTTTTTACCTTACTTTTTAAAAAAATACTTTAATTAGAAGTTAAAGCTCTTTTATATTTAGATACACCATTTAAGAAACACTTTTAAATAAATAAAAAAATTGTTTAAATGTTAAAATAGAGAAGCACTATTTTATTAGTAAAATTATTAAAAACCATAAAAAGTGAAAACTTATCTTATTGTTTTGAAACCAACAATTATATATGTTAGTTTCAGCAAGCATGCCCAAAACATATTGAAAGGCGAGTTTGTATAATTTTATGCTAATCTTACAAACGTCCACCCTGTCATCATCAATATTTTATCCTAACATATATTATAAATATTAATTGATATATAATTGAAAATGATGAAGCTTATGTAAGCAAAAACCAACCCTTTTTGTTTCATATGCTTGAAAATTTGACTCAAATTCATGACATCACATCCCCATCAATATGGAAAAATAATAATCTGTCCAATGAAATAGACATTGAAATTTAGAAATGAATTTGGATCTCGCTTTGAATAAGGTGAAAATGAAATTTGATTGTTCATCTATTATATCTTTGCTCTTAGTCCCTATGAAATGTCTCTTAACATAGATTGATAAATGGTGAAAATTCTTCTTTAAAGAATGGAAGAGCTTGCACTTAGAGTTTGTTTGGTTTGAGGGGAGGGGAGAGATATTTTTTACCAAATTACCCGCTTCTTTGCTCCACCCTCTCACCTTCATCACACCATCACCGGAATCGACAGCGACCTCGTTATTCTGTTGTTCCTCAGATCCAAGTGCATAAGCTCGCTTAGGTTTGTCACCGACGTCGGTCGGGGTTCCCTCCCCCCTCCCCTTGCCCCCGATATTTGATTGTCCACCACGTTCAGCACTGTCAGCTGTTGAAGCCTGTCAATGTGTGCCGGGTTCATGCTAGAGATGCGGTTCCCAATGAGGTTGATGATTCGGAGGAAGGGCAGGGAGGTGATGCATCGATTGAATGGTTTGGTCCCCTGAGTTTGAATGTAACAATTGGGTCTTCCCACTGACGTCGTCGGAGTAAGAGGTGAATCGAAGGTGTAGATCGTTGGTTTCATCGGTGTACTGCTTGACGACGACTGGAGCTTGAAGAAGGCTTTGACGGGAGCGATGACACTGTAAGAGGAAGGTAGCTATGGAATATTGAAAAAATTTCATAGGCAATTTGGTTAGGACGAGATAACAAAATTTCTCTCTCATTCCCCATCCCCTCCCCTCAAACCAAACACACTCTGGAGATGCACTAAAGTTGGTGGGTTGGTTTGATCACCACCAACTTGTGGCTCATTTGGTATGATGGAATTGGGCACATGAAAATGGAAATGGAGCCCAATTCTATATTGAGTGCGTGTTTGGTAGCATGGAATTGGCCACAATTCCATTTCCATATCCATCAAAACTCATGAAAATTAATTCTATCATAAAAGCTCAGTTTTCTAATTCCATCTCCTCATATCCCAGAGACCCTTCTTAATCTCTGCCTTTGTTGCTATCACCAGCAATTTCCATACCTATCGCCAACCACCTTCTTCCCCCACCACTATATTGAGTGCATGTTTGGTAGCATGGAATTGGCCAAAATTCCATTTCCATATCCATCAAAACTCATGAAAATGAATTCCATCATAAAAGCTCAGTTTTCTAATTCCATCTACTCATATCCCTCTTACCCTTCTTCGTCTCTGCCTTTGTTGCTATCACCAGCAATTTCCATACCTATCGCCAGCCACCTTCTTCCCCCACCACTATAACCTTCTTCCCCTACCGCTAGCAACCTTCTCCCTGTCAATGAGGACGGCGTGGCAGCGATGAGGATGATGTGACTGCAATCTCTTTCATCATCTCCATTTTGCCTTAGATCTACACTTCCGACGGCATCTTCATCCTCTTTCACCTTTGACCCACCCTTGATTTCACCTCCGACGACAAGGACGACATGGCAGAGAGGATTTCTCCTTCGGCCCACCTCCGATTACACCTTTGACCTACCTTCGATTTCACCTCCAGCACCCACTTTTGTGCTTTTGTATGCATCTTCCAGTTTAATTTAATGGCGGATGAAGCGTACTGGAGACCTTGGAAGAGAACATACCGCGTACGAACCTTCGACACCCACGATTGCTTCTATTTCACGACTTTGTTTGGCCCCTCAGATCCAAGTTTTTGCAATTTTGCAGCATGTTGATGATTGATTCATGTGTTAAGATTGTTATTTTTCCAGATTAACAATAGATGGTGGGAGATTGATTTTTCTAGGTTGTTATATTAATTTGCGCTTAAAAAAAAAAATCAGGAGTACATTTTGATCTGTTGATATAAAAATTAAGTCTCATTTCCACGACATAGCAAACATACTTTTAAAATTCATGTCCACCTTCATATTCATTTCCATATCCATTTCCAGTTGCGTCAAAATCAATTTCGGCATACCAAACAGGTATGTAAGAATGGCTAACACTACTTTCGGTTCTTACTGCATTAAAGAAAATAGTCAATTTCTAACGAAATTGGTCATGAAATTTGTTTACGTGGCTAATTCCATAAAAAGTTTGTCAGAAATTCCGACAGAATTTTTCCATGGCTAAATTAACCACGGAATTACCCATAGAAAATTCCGTGTAGACACAGAATTTTTTTCGCTAATTTTGTGGCAAAAAATATTATTAAAGTTTATATTAAAATAATATTTATAATATTATAATGTTAGTTATAATTAATGTTAGTTGAAAATTAAAAATAAATTATTGGTTATTAATATTATATTATTATTTATTAATATTATATTCCTAATTTATGCTAAAATTTATAAAATTAAAATATTAGCTATTAATTAATGCTAATTAAAAATAATATTGTTTTATTAACACTATATTATTAGTGATTTTTTATAATTTTATATTAAAAATAATATTGATAATATTAAATTTTTAGTTTTTTATAAGAATATTTATTAAAGATTTAAAATTTCTTTAATTTGAAATTAATTTATATTGAAAAAATTATATCAAATATACAAAAATTATTCTGAAATTTTATTTAATTTATTATTAGTTTTTAATAATATTACATATAAAAAAATATTCATATATAATTAATTATTTATGTTGATATTTTGTAATATTAAAAAACAAGTGGTCTTTGGCTCACCTAGCAAGGCACGCGCCGGAGGCATGAGGACTGAGGTCGCTGGTTTGAGATGGCATGAAAGCACATTTTTAGGAACTATGAGGCGTGACAAATGGCTGAGAGAGAGAGGGGATGGGGTAGCCTCCTACGGACATGACACATGGCTTCTCTTGAGAATGTCCATGTGGCTTTTTAAAATTTAATAATAAAAATAAATTTCTGATGCAATTTATATTTTGTTGCAAATTTCCAACAGAATCCTTCTAGAAATTCCATGAAAAATTTGCAACGGAATCAGAATTCCATCGAAATTTTAATTTGCCACAGTTCTTTCATCGACGGAATATATTCTGTTGAAAAACCATTTCCGTCGGAAATTGTAAATTCTGTGGCAAATTACATCAAAATTCAATGTTTTTTTTTATAGTGGTATAAGAGTTTGTCTATAATGTATATGGACGAGCTCTTATAATAAGAATTGGATGTGGTAATGTACAATTACATTCATGACATCACATCCCCATCAATATGGAAAAAATAATATCTGCCCAATGAACTAAACATTAATGTAGAAATGAGTTTGGATTTCACTTTGAATAAAGTGAAAATGAAATTTGATTGTACAACTAATACTTAAATTTCTTATAAAATTACCCTTCACATGGATTGAATAGTGAAAATTTTGGAAGCAGACCCTCTCATGATATATTTTTCTCATTATCTCTTACGAACCTATCTGGGCCGTTGATTAGGAAGATGGTAGAAAAGTTAAAGTAATATTGTGACTTTTCAGATTCATTGGACATATATAATTTATAGATTATGAGGAATGATGAGAGTAACCTAACCTGAAAATTTTAGGTTAATATGAAATACTAGAAATTTATATTGGTTTGATCAACCACTTTCCTATATATTGTAGTTAAGACTATTTCTTAGACTTTTCACTATATGTTCTCTAGAACTTAACGAGTTCTTGGCACTTCAGTACAATCTGCAGTACTTTTCTTAGTTGTAAAATCCTCACTTCACATACCCACGATGATATTCATAAGTCCCGTCTTTTAAGTTCCCATAACTTTAAGAATAAGAGGGAACTATTGTTGATTAGTTGGCATAGGCAAAAGACCATGACGAAGTCCAAACAACTCATATTAGTCGAATATAGCAAATGATGGTCGAATACGTTTTAAGCAAAAGAAAACCAAGAAAAAAAACAGAACACAGGTATTCAAATAATTAATGACTTGAGTCATCAATTAAAACTATCACAAAGACAATGTATTCCCTCTATAAGGCATTTACTAACAAATATTCTTGGTTCTTTTTAGGGTAAATGTACAAAAATGTACATGTGTTTTACCCTGAGAAGCGCCTAATACCAAATGTTTTTTTAGGGGCAAAACTACACATGAACTTTTAAAATTGAGGTAAAAATACCATCACTGTCAGATGGCTTAACAGACGTTAGTTACACTTAAAAAAATTACTAAAATACCCCTCAACTCAATAAAAAAAAACCCTCTTCCTCCAGCCTCTCGATTCATCGTACCCTCCAAACTCTCAATTCATCATCATCCGAGACAAAATTGCAAGATCTTATCCAAAACCTAAGTATAAAAATAGTCGTTGTATCTTAGACACATTTATTTTTATTTTTTTGAGACACCATTTATTTTTATTTTGTGAAAAATTAGTGCTACTTATGGTTAGAATAAAAGCTTCAAGATTATATGACCATTGTGATTTTAACCCATATTTATAACTATTTCCTAGTATGTAGCCTAGAATTTCAATAGTTAAGAGAATAAATCTAATTGTTCAAAAAAAAAAAAAATAAGAGAATAAATCTAATTGTACTTTCATTTAGTTAATTCCTAATTAAATTTAATAAATTAAAAAATATATCTCTTTTATATATACGAATGCGCACACACCATATTTTCATTTAGTTAGTTTCTAATTAAATTTAATAAATTAAATAATGTATCTCTCATATATGTGGGTGTGTAATGATTTTATCCCATATTTATAGCTATTTTCTAGTATGTAGCCTAGAATTTCAATAGTTAAGAGAAAAATCTAATCCTATTGTCATTTAGTTAATTCCTAATTAAATTTAATAAATTAAATAATGTATCTCTTTTACACACACACACAGTATTTTCATTTTATTAGTTACTAATTAAATTTAATAAATTAAACAATATATATCTGAAAAAAATATATCAATATCATTTAGTTCAAGCCTCCTTCATGTCATTTTATTTTATTTTTTATTTTGAGTTACAACGACTGGTTTTTCAAAACCAGTTGTTAAACTCAAATTTGTCTTCCTCATGTCATTTTATTATTATTATTATTTTATTTTGAGTTACAACGACTGATTTTTCAAAATCAGTCATTGAAACTCAAAATTTTCATTAACCAGAGGAGATTGTGTCGTCGACGATCTGTAAACCATTAAACCAGAGAAGCTTGAATCGTGTGTTGGGATCTGAGGGAGAGAGATGAAACTGAGTTTCTCTTAAGATTGCGCATCCTGCAGAGTTTTTCGGATTTGAGTCCATTGAGTTGGTGTTGGGATCTGAGGGAGAGAGAAAGCCTGCACACATGACGGCACGAGTAGTAGCCAGAGAAGGAGGATTGATGCAGCTTGAAGGATGGTGATGAGCAACCGATAGAGGGAAGGGAGGGCAGTAAAGTAAATAAAAAAAGTTGGACATTTTTATTTCTTTTAATAATGTAAGGCTCACTGCAAAAGTAACATTTGTTAAGCCAATTTGACGATGATAGTATTTTTGCCCCAATTTTGAAAGTTCATATGTAGTTTTGCACCGAAAAAAAACATTTGGTGTATGGCGCTCCTCAAGGTAAAACACATGTGTATTTTTGCACATTTACCCTTCTTTTTATAACATGTTAGTTTCCAATGAGAATTAAATATTTTTTCCATGTAAATCCATATTTAATAAATATGAGGGAGCGAATAATAATTAATATAATATTAGAGTTCAATGTAATTAGTAAGGATAATATTGGAAATCACTTGAATTTTAGAACAAATTGAATGCTTTAATTTTAATTATTTTATTAGTATGTGAGAATTAGTAATTGATACCTTATAATAAAAACCAGAGAAAATATCAAATAAGCACTAATTGACTATTCAATATGAGGTATTTGAAGGGGAGGGGAGGAGAATGTAAATTTTTATGGGTTGGATTTTTAAAAAAATTAGAAAAGTGAGATTAAAAGTTGTTAATTAATTACTCTTTTATCTTACATCTCCTCTTTATAAAAATTCTAAACGCACTTGTTGAAAAATGTGAAAATCCTTTGCCATATAAACTTTGAGGGGGAAACCGTAATCAAATCAGAAAAACAAATCCTAGAACTTTCACTTCAAATCCCTCATAACCAAATAAGCAGTGAAATGGAAGCCTTAGCTTTATGCAAAGCACCGTAATATTCAACTATTCCAAATCTATTAATCAACTACTCATTCGTGCGAGTCAAACATTATTCGTATAGGCACTAGGAGTCAACAAATTCTTTTTGACAAAAACGAATTCAATAAGATCTTCTAAAGCACATCTATATAGTCAAGTATTGAGCTCAATCGTTGAATCAAATTTTGACGAAGAGCACTACAACATAGATGTAGTTGAATAAAACTTAGAATAATCGAATATTAATTAGATGTATAGGCAAAATCATGTTTTAATATAACTTAGTGTAGTAGAATATTAAGGCTAATATTCGAATAGTACAAAGTAAGAGTTGAAAAACAAGCCTCTATATGATTTCTATAAAGGGCTTGTTTGATGAGTGCAGTGGAAATACATTGTTTTGTTCTCATCGATCACAATTAATATTGTCATTGCTTCTTCTAAACATCGTGATGAATTTCACGCTGCCCAAATTTCAGAATTTAAATATTTGTAGGCTATTCGTGAGCTTAAAGCTGATACAGACTCTAACCAAGTAGGCACAAACACTAAAATAGTGATACTAAATGGGGTTCTCATTTTTATTATATATGCAGTCTTCAACGAGAATATAATGAATGTTGTTCAATATTTAAAAAAATATTCGTAGTGAAGGCTCAAATTACTCTCAAAGAGGAGATGCTACTGTAACTTATAAGCTACTCTTTAGCTTCTTATAAGCCATCCCTAAAAAGTTTACTTTTACTAATTAACTTCTCATCACTTGAGGGCCACCTGTGCAGTTTAAGGTAAAATATATACCTTAATTTACTTATGTATTATCTATGTATTCATGTAATAAGAGGTATAATATATTGTAATTGACTCATGAATAGTATTATCTCTTATAGTATACATCGTAGGTCTTTTAATGTTAAGTAACATTGATTACATGTGGTTGGAATGATGTGTAGAATCTAAAAATATATTTAGTTACATTATGTATGGTTCATAAACTATACAATTTATTGTACATTTTATATCAATATATATATTTGAAGAAAATCAATATATATTAAATACAATGATAGTGTCAAGTGGTCAACGAAATCTTTAATAGGTTCATCTTCTTGTCTTGTAACATCCCAACTTTTCAAAAGCAGTATAAATTTTTTTATGAAACATCATTTCCAAAATCATCAGAGTAGAGCACCGGAGCGATTGAGTAACTGATATGTATATATAAAACGCCGTAAGTCTGGCTGGTTACAACAGTGGTACAGTAACCGCGTGGTTCAAAAGTGGAGTATAATAACAAAAGGCTTCCGCCGGAACAACAAAAGAAGTCTTCAGCTGGATCTTCTATGCAGGCTGCTTGCCTCTCTCCTCGGCACTCGGTCCTCCTGACCCTGACGCTATATTAAGAGCTGAGGTCCATTGCAATCGGACCTCAGGTAACGGTTAACCTCATGTTTACATATACATCATATGGATTCCAGTTATTCATAACATAGACAGGACATATGCACCCAACAAATGTACAACAAACAAACGTATCCCCGTAGCACTTAGGCACCCCAACAACATATGTTGCACATAGGCATCCCAGCAGAACATATAGCAGCACATAGGCAGTGTAGCAGCACGTAGGCAACATATACATATCAATAGTACAAGAACATATCACAGAGTTATCAGCTACCTCATATAAGCATACCCTAAGCATACAACACACCTAGCATTGAACAGAATAGTCAGGTAAGTGTCTATCATGGGAGCCTCACCGACTTTACGGTGACTTAATGGCTTACCCACATAGACTAGCCTTGCCTTCGGCACCAAACTGTTCTCACAACATCATCACATATAAGCATAAAATAAACACCGAGTTAATGTTACAAGACGCGAACGTACCTTCGTTGTGAGCGTTTAGTACGTTTACTAAAACTGTACTTTTGACGGAAAACAATGAAATGTCCGAAGGCGGCACGTCGAGCAACGGAACAACAACGGTTCGTGATTACAGATATCCTATAAGGATAATATCACATTCTATTAATATTTGACATCATAACAGGCATTTTAGGCATAAATGACCGTTTTGCCCTGATGCCCCTAATCGGAGGAATTTCGCCAGCACTTCGTTACTTTAACCCCCAACTTTCAGAAACTCAATCCCTACTATGTTTTTACCTCGTCAGGCATCTTTCAATGCAATGAGGCTTAAAAACAAGAATAGGAATCTCATCTCCTACTTCCTAGATCTAACTAACAACTCTACTAAAACTACCGAAAGAACTACGAAAGCTTAAGTACCGAAAAACTTACTCAGAGCTTCGCTGCAAATTTCCCCGGCTCCTCCTTCTCTCTTCCCTCTCTCTAGATTTCGGCCTTGGCTCTCAAAATGGTGTGAGAATTGAAGAGCAAGGCTTACCTATTTATAGGCAAAAATAGTGCCAAGTTTGTAATTTTCACCTTCCAACTTTGGTAATTTTCCCTTCCTTATTAGCCATGGAAAATTAGGGTTTTTGGTGGATGATTTGCAGCCATGGAATGCCCCAAAATTTCTAGCTGCCCCCCATGAGTCTCCAATTCAAATTTTGCTTCTTGCCTCCGGTCCAATAGAATCCGCGATCAGTGTCCGAATCGTGTAATCTCGGAAAATCTCAAAATTCTGGATTAGATAATTTGAAGATATTTCCTTCCTCATTAGGAATGTCTGAGTTAACTAACTTTTTAACCCCTTCTAGGTCTTCTCCGGCCTAACCGAAGTTTTACGGAAAAACGTGCCGGTTTCGGAACGAACTTCCGGAATCGTCAACCTCTGGACAAAAATTCACTGATTCCAAATATGTCCAGGAAATTCTCAACTCATTCCCAGATGTTGAGTTACAATTTATTTTCTTCAAATTCCAAATTTATGACTATCTGCCTTTTTCTCAGATTTTCCCTATTTCGTCTTATTACTAACTTCTTCTACCGATCTCAGAAACGACTCCAGGTACAGATCAATTCAGGATAAAAATCCACTCATCAATATTATATTTTGACTTTAGAAATCTTGTTCCTGGTTCTCTAGATAGGATCCGATCTCCATCGGTATTTATTTACTTTTTTTACTATTTTACTTTAATTAATTTCTAATTAAGAGTTTTGTTTCTACACTTCATCTTATTTTCATTTCTTTTTTTTTTTCTTTTATCCCTACACCATGTCGGCACACACACAATTATATATATAATTTTTATTTTATTTTATTTATTATTTTTACATAATTTTTTCATAACTTTTTCCTATTGGTCCATTCTTGCATTTAGACTTAAAATTACCTAACCTCACCAATTTTTCTCCATATTTTCCAATTAATTAGAAAATATATTTATGCTAATTTTCAGCCCTCTACCACTAATTTTAGGGCTTTACATAATTATTTATGGATTTTCCTTTGTTAATACTTAAGTAATTAGCCAATAATTACTTAATCAACTCCTTACTACTTGTTGCTAATTTTCTTATTTAGCATAACTCATTACCTTACAACCTTTACACTGACATTAGTGTTTTATGCCTCATGCCCTATATTAAAATTTACGGGGCATTTTGGTCATTATAATACTTTTTAACTTTTCCCCCTTTATTTCTTTAAGGTAATAATTTAATAAATTACCTAAATTAGGGATAATATTATTCCCTATTTCAAATAAATATTTACTTGCCTTTTTATAACTTTCACACGGTATTTTATAACCCGTAAATGCGTTTAGGGACCTATTTGCAAATTTCCAAACATTTTAGGGACCTAATTGCAAATTATTCTTTTTCAAGAGAAACTACCCCAAAAATAGGATAAATTCTCTACAAGGTCTTTGAGATAATATATTCACCTATTTCCAATAGGTATTATTTACTCAATATGATACTTATCATAAGTGAGATTTTCAGGGTATTACATGTCTCACCGTGTTGTTGCGATGTACATCTTCACACTATAACATAGAAGTTATGATTAATTAATGATAAACTCGCCAAGATAGGTTCAACAGGTAAATAATGTTACTATATACTCCGTATAAATTATTGACACCTTGAGTTAAAAAGATTATCACTCTGGTGACCTTGTCCTTGTTATGAATCGATTTTAAATAGATTTTTATATATCAAGGATTATTATTTAAATCAAAGCTTAAATTGATAAAACACATTTGCAACGGAATAAGAATTCTGTTGCAAATTTGCGACGGGCTTTTGTATACTGTCATAGATTTGCGACGGAATTTTTATTCCTCTTATTCCGCTTCAAAAATCTGTCGCAAATGATTTGTTTTAGGGATGGATATTTCTTTCTGTCGCAATTGGCAATAGCTATTTCTTTCCTTCGCAATTATTTCGGTCTCAAATTCCATTGCAAATGATGATGGATTTTTTCCCTTGCAAATTCCGTCGCCCTTTTGGTATTTTCTAGTAGTGGGTATCACTGAAGTTCTTTGTCAAACATTACAACAAAATTCTTAAGATATTTTGAATATTTGCAGTTAGTTTCAAGTACAAAGGGACTTATTCAAGAATTAAAAGATGGTGGTTGGAAAAAAATGCTTAAAAGTGTTGTTAATTTCTCCAGATTTCATGAAATAGATGTTCCAGATTTTGATGTTCAACATATTGAAGGCTGTGGTTGTCGACAAAATGATCAAATAACTATTGAACATCCTTATCATTTTGATATCTTCAATTGAACCATTGACTTTCAATGATGCAAGAGTTAAATAGAAGGTTTAATGAGTAAATAATGGAACTTTTGTCACTTAGCTCTTTGTTAGATCCGAAGGATGGTTACAAAACTTTCAATGTTGATGATATTTGTAGTCTTGTAGAGAAGTATTATCCTCTTGATTTAACTCAACAGGAGAGAATTAATTTGAATTGTCAATTGAAGCATTTCCGTAAAGACATTTCAAAACATCCAAAGCTGCAAAATTTGTCTTCAATTTCTGAATTGTGTCAAGGATTGGTGAAGACAGAAAATGTAACATCCCGTTTTCACAAGCAGTATATTTTTTTTTTCCAAAACATCATTTCTAAATCATCAGAGTAGCAAGTACAAAGGGACTTATTCAAGAATTAAAAGATGGTGGTTGGAAAAAAATGCTTAAAAGTGTTGTTAATTTCTCCAGATTTCATGAAATAGATGTTCCAAATTTTGATGTTCAACATATTGAAGGCTGTGGTTGTCGACAAAATGATCAAATAACTATTGAACATCCTTATCATGTTGATATCTTCAATTGAACCATTGACTTTCAATTGCAAGAGTTAAATAGAAGGTTTAATGAGTAAACAATGGAACTTTTGTCACTTAGCTCTTTGTTAGATCCGAAGGATGGTTACAAAACTTTCAATGTTGATGATATTTGTAGTCTTGTAGAGAAGTATTATCCTCTTGATTTATCTCAACAGGAGAGAATTAATTTGAATTGTCAATTGAAGCATTTCCATAAAGACATTTCAAAACATCCAAAGCTGCAAAATTTGTCTTCAATTTCTGAATTGTGTCAAGGATTGGTGAAGACAGAAAATGTAACATCCCGTTTTCACAAGCAGTATAAATTTTTTTTTCCAAAACATCATTTCTAAACAGAGTAGAGCAACGGAGCAATTGAGTAACTGATATGTATATATAAAGTGCCGTAAGTCTGGCTGGCTATTTACAACAGCGGTACAGTAACCGAGTGTTTCAAAAGTGAAGTACAAAAGGCTTCCGCCGAACAACAAAAATTCTTTAGCCGGAACTTCGTGCGGCTGCTTGTCTCTCTCCTCGGTCCTCCAGAACCTGACGCTATGTTAAGGGCTGAGATCCAGCGCACTGGATCTCAGGTAACGGTTAACCTCATGTTTATGTATACACATACAAACAACAAACATCCACAATATCATCAGCACATACAATCACTCTATCACAACCCATGCATATGTATTTCCCCCAGCATGCAGACATATTGCCCCCAGCATACAGACAGATTGCCCCCAGCATACCGACATATTGCCCCCAGCATTCAGACATATCCTCTAACCACTATATGCATTCAAACAGTATAACATCTATACAACACACATACCACATATATGCATACCATAAACATCAGAGTTAGTGTTACAGTACGCGAACGTACCTTCGTTGACGGTAATCGGTACTTCTGACGGAAAACGGTACGTTTGACAGCGGTACGACAGCGGTACGACATCGGTTTGTTATTACAGATATCCTATAAGGATAATATGACATTTTATTAACATTTGACATCATAACAGGCATTTTAGGCATAAATGACCATTTTGCCCCTGATGCCCCTAATCGGCGGAATTTCGCCAGCACTTCGTTACTTTGATTCTAATCTTCCAAAATTTTGCCATAACTCCGACCCCATCATGATTTTCAAAATTAATGACTAAAATACCCCTAACATATGATATCTAATCATACTTGGAAGATTAAAGATCAAAACAACATCTACTCTAGAATTTCAAGAACTACCGAACTAAAGACTAGAACCGAAGAACTTACCCGTTGAAGAACTACAACTTTCTCCAGAGCTTCTCTCTATAAATTCTCTCTCTAATTTTGAAATCCTTAAGAGGATTTGGTGTGAAAAACTCAATGAGAGCAATGGCCTATTTATAGAGAAAATTCGGTGAACTATTCATGCTTTACCAGACGGATTCTGGACCGTAGGATCGCACTTTGTTGAAGTGGCTTCATCTTGGACATCCAACCCTTTCTCTTTCCTCCATATTACATCATCCCCATGATGTCATCCATGTACTTTGATGATGTCACTTACTTCCTCAAGAAGTTTTATAACAATAAAGTCCCAGTTCGGTGTTCGAATCGCGTAATCTTGTAAAATCTTAGAAATCCAGAATCATAACTTTGAAGTTCTTTTCTTACTCATTAAAAATTTCTGGGTTAACTAAATTTTTGATCCCTTTCAGGTCTTCTCCGGTCCTGCCGAAGATTTACAGAAAAACGCGTCGGTTACGGAAGTAACTTCTGGAATCACCAACTTCTGGACAAAAATTCACTGATTCCGAATATGTCCAGATATTTTCCAACTAGTTCAAGGATCTTGAGTTAGAATTTATTTTCTATAGACTCACTTTTCCAATATCTGGCCTTTTTCTCTTTGCCGGATCCCCTAATTACTCCGCCGGTTACAAAAATGACTTCGGAGACAGTCTACTCCGAGGTAAAATTATACTTGAAGGGTGGAATATCACCTAGAGGGGGGGTGAATAGGTGATTATAAATTTCTTTCGCTGATTGCTCAAGAACCTTTCGCTGAATGTTCAAGAACTCAGTCACCCACACAACAGATGTAAGTTAAGGCAAAGTAGAGATAAAGAAGAGAGGATTCACACAGAGAAGTTATACTGGTTCGGTCCAAATCTTGACCTACGTCCAGTCCCCGGAAACACTCCGAGATTTCACTAACTCACCTAGAAACTCTAGGATTTTACAATTGCCCAGAAACACTCTAGGACTTTTCATTGCCTAGACACACTCTAGGACTTTTCACTTTTGACTACACACTCTGTAACTCTTGAGTAATCCTCTCTCTAGGACTTACTCCTCTTTACAAGTTGTAATCAAAGATACAAACAATTACACACTCTGTACTAGAGATGATCCTTTCCCTAGGACTTACTCCCCCTTACAAGTTGTAATTGTATACCCTTACTTAAGGTTCCACAACCTTAAGATTTACGATAATCAAATAGTGTTTAGACTCCTCACCGAGTAGATATATGATAAACATCAAGCTCTAAGTATCAAAGATACCGCATGCATGTAAAACTAAGGAATAATGAACTACTGAAGTGTATTTCGTTTCTGTGTGTTGTCTCTCTTGTTGAAGACTTGATTGTAGCTCTATATATAGCTAGAGGTCATTAAATGACCGTTGTAAATCCTCATATAGCCGTTGGAGGTGTTGGGAGCTGATTACATTAAGCTTTGGCCTTCTTCTCTCTCTAATCTTCACTTAATCCAGCTGTATAGATGTTCAGAGTTGACTCTGCGAATTAATCCGTTGGAGTAGTTAATGCTGGAAGTGGAAATCATCATTTCTGCTTTTCCAAACGTGTGCGAGCGGATTAACCGTAAATATGCAACTTTTCTGGGTTTTGCATTTAATGTTCTGACTTTGCTTTTTGCTTTATGCTAAATCTCCATTTAATCCTGTCTAAATCATCTGAAACTCACTAACACACTGATTAAACATAGTTAGAAATAGTAATGAGAGATGATATAAAGTATTGAGATCAAACACAAATGTTTCGCAAATTCGTTCAGTTCGAAATTCAAATTCTACGATGCAAACTCGAGTCAGTTCTTCCAAACTCGAGTTTTCATGTTTCAGTGAACTTTCAGTAAAAGACCGAAACTCGAGTTTTCAATCCAAACTTGAGTTTTCTCTTCACAAAGAGAAACATCGCGATTTTTCAATTGGACATGTTTTGTGATAAGTGCAAAACTCGAGTCATTAAGTGACTAACTCGAGTTTTGGGCTTTTGATGAGAAATTATGTTTTAGTCCAAAAACTCAAAACTGGAGTTTCCAAAACAAAACTGGAGTTTTCAAATGTTCAAAAAATAGCAGAGCTCTCTGCCTGGCCAAAACTCGAGTTTTCAAAACAGAACTCGAGTTTTCATATTCTTTGAAAACTTTGGAAACTTCTCGCGGTTCAAACTCGAGTTTCAAAACGGAAACTCGAGTTTTCTCTTTATGAGAAAACTTTGAAATAGTTTGTTTGAATGATAAGTGAAGTTCTCACAAGGTCAGAGGCGAGCATTGTTCTCAGGTGATGTAAACTCGAGTTTTCAATCTTTAACTCGAGTTTCCATAAAAACGTTGGAAACTTAGAGAACTCTCTGGATGACCTAAACTCGAGTTTCCAAATGGAAACTAGAGTTTTGGTATCTTTGAAAACTTGGTTGCTCTCTGCAATGGCAAACTCGAGTTTGCAATCGCAAACTCGAGTTTACATGATTTGTAAACTCTTGTAGATTTTCAACAAATAACAAACTCTACTAAAAATAAATACCGTAGAGTTTAAGAAATAGTTTCATTTTGAAAAGGCTTCTCGCGTGAGGCAAACTCGAGTTTGCAACCACAAACTCGAGTTTACACATTTGTAAACTCTTTTGAACACATACTGGAGGTTTTAGGCTGGAGTTTAAATATACTGTGCTCGAGTTCAAAATGCAAAATAGCCTGTCTTCCTCTCTGTTAGTAGCAAACTCGAGTTCACACATCTAGGCTCGAGTTTATGCCGCGAATGTTTTGGCTTGAAATCAATTCATTTAGCTTATCAAAAACATTCATACTTGTTTACAATTGTCAGTTATCATCAAAACACATTGAGAACTAACAATACTTGTCCATAATATTCTCTGACTTTAGAGAACTAGTTCTTGGTTTTCTAGATAGGATTTAATCTCTATCAGTGGTCATTTATCCTATATGCTTTTTCACAAAATATCACAATTATATTAATATTATTATCATAAGTATCTAGATATTATTTTGACCAAATTCTTATCCCTTCCTTGTCAAAATTTCGGCCAGCTCTAATTAATTATTTTTATTAATTATTTTTAATTAATTAATATTATATTTTTTAATTATTTTATAATTATTTTATATAAGTTTTTACAAAATTTTCCTATTGGTCCATACTTGGATTTAGGCTTAAAATTACTTAATCTCACCAATTTTTATTCATATTTTCCCATTAATTAGCAAATATATTTTATGCTAATTTTAGCCATAAACCACTAATTATAGGGTTTTACATAATTATCTTCAGATTTTTCTTTGTTTAAGCTCAAATAATTAGCCAGTAATTATCTAATTAATTACCCACTAATTGTTGATAATTTTATTAATTAGAATAACTCATTTTCTCACAACTATTGGATTTACATTGGTATTTTATACTTTACATAAAATATCAATAATCACGGGGTTAATAATGATCCCGGAATACTTTTTAATTTTTCCCTCATTATTTTCCAAGGAAATAAATCCCAAAAACTGTCTAAATTAGAGACAACATATTCTCTAATTTTTAATAATTATTTTATTGCCTCTAAGGATTTTTCATAATTTCCTTAAGTCATTTTATGCTCCACAAGGGCATTTTCGTAATTTTGGCACTCTAATTTTCAAGAGATTTTTTTCCCTACAAATTTGACACCACATATTCACCTATTTTCAATAGGTATTATTTCCTAATTTATGATATTTATCATAAATACGATTTTTAGGGTATTACAGAAAAGACAAATCTATATCATTTGGTTGATAGACTAATTCGTCTTATCTTAACACTACTAGTTTCATTAGCAAGTAGTGAACGTGCATTCTCAACAATGAAAATTGTAAAGACAAGGCTTTGAAACAAGATGGGAGATGATTTTCTTGCAAATAATTTGGTTGTGTATATTGAAAGAGAGATTGCTGAAACATTTACTAAACATTTACTACTGATTCTATCATTGAAGATTTTGTCAATTTAAAAGAGCTTTGTCTACAATTTTAGGTATGCATTTTTTTCTTGATTATATTTTAAATAATTTTATTAAATTTCATTATACATATAATTATTATGTTTGTGTTTGTTATTTCTTTAAGACAATGTTTGGTTCATTACTTAATGGGCTGTAAGAGGAAAGTAAAATTCTTATTTGAGATACCTACTGAAAATGTAAGTATAATCTTATATCTTATTTTTATTAATAATTGTCGGTGATTATTTATTTGTATTTTCAATGTTATGTGATACTATTTAGTAAATAGTTTAATATGCTTGTTTTTTGACTCGGGCTAAAAATATTTTCTGGTTTCACCACTGCTAGCTATATATATGATTTATTATATACTTTAATACTTTTCTGGTCTTAAATATAGGACATAGTTTGTAGTGTAAATTATACAACAAAATATGTCCTATATTTAAGACCAGAGGTAATACCATTTAAATCCCCTAATCTAATCCAGTCCCAACTTCGCATATCAGAAACTTTACTGTGAAAATTCATTAAAAAAATCCATTGTAACAAAAAATCATTGTATTCAATCTCAAATCATCATTCATAATATACTAATACCTCCAATCCTTAATATAAGATCTATATAATTAATTTAAGTAGATTAAAAAAAATATTTCTATTAGTTATTTGTAAAAAACATGAGTTGTGTTATGGAATAAAATACTAGGCTCATCCAAGGTGTGTCCCAACAGGAGATATCTCACACACTTGGGCTTGGAGGCACAAGAGGCCCAACAAGTCCAAACCCTAACCCTAAGGTAGCCTCTATATATAGTTGGTTAACCTAAAGAGGTACACATCTTCGAAGCTCTCTCTCAATTGCATATACTGCACACAGAGCACACACACCACCCCCCTTGGCTAAACGCCTCCAGTAAACCTCGAACTACATGGACTTTGATCCCTCTTCAGGGTACGTAGGCCCTAGGTATTGCACTTAGGTCAAGTCCCTGTGCTTTGTGATCGCAGATCCTCTTAGGTATCCAATCCATGGATGCTTGGGAGAGAGTGATAATTGAATATTATATACACTTATTTTTGTCTCTTGAATAATAATTTAGGACCCTTGTTTTATTTTATTTCTGTTTTGGGCTAAAACTATGAGAGCCCATTTCGTTTTAGGTTATTTTTAAGTGAGGCAGCTGCCACAAACAGATTCATTCACGTTTTTAACATTAGAGTGGATCAAAATACAAGTTTTCATTTTCTCTCATCTGTTCTTCATGTTCTTCGCGCGTTCTTCGTGTTCTTCGTTCGTTCTTCGATTTTCCCAGCCTTCGCTAAACTCTTGTGATTAACCCAACGATGAGGATTCCATGATTCATCCAGAGAACTCGTGCCTAATCGGTAACTACTCGATTCTGTTTTCATCTTATCGGATTCGATTTCTGGAAATAGTTCGAATATTAGATTTAATATTCGGTTTGGTTCATCCCAAGGACTTAGTTCGGACTAGGTTACAGTGTTGTTGTGCGATTGCACAGTGAGACGCCACTTTCCGGACAGATTCTAGGCGATCGTCTAGGCGAGGGAATCTCCGGATGAATGCAGAGATTTCGATTCATCCGGAACCAAACGTGGGTTAGTTGTATTTTCGTTCAATGATGGAGGTTTCGGAATCAATTCGTTGGGTTGATCATCTTTAATCTGTCTCTGTTTATTTGATTCTCGTTTGACTCGTTTATTGCATTTTGGTTATGTTATTTCGTTTTGTTCTATTCTGTTAAACCAAACCCCCATTTTATCATTCTGTTTCACTATTGTTATTAAACAAGCTCGTTGCAAATTCATTGGGAAACGACCCAGGTTCCCTAATTCTGCAAATTAATTACGAACTTGGTTGTTTTGGGAGATACGGCAATTAATCTTTCCAAAAATGGCGCCGCTGCCGGGGAATTTGCATCGGTTTGATTAGTAACAGTATTGTAAATAGCTTAGTTTAGGTGGTTCGGGTGGTCAGACAGAAATTTTTCTGACTCTGATCACTCAAACCAGGTCTTATTCACAAGGAATTGGGTGTTTTAAGCAAAAATCACTTCCTAGGAGGAAGTGAGGTCTCACTCATTTTCCCCAAATTCCAACGTTTAGACCAATTTTTTCACTGTTTTAGGTTACGCTTTTGATTTCCAACAGACCATTTTTTTGAGTATCTCCGATTGAGTTGAAATTTGGTACGTGATAGAAAATGGCGAATCGTTAGACCCCTTCGAAAATGTTTCATTTTCTAAGGGCTATCCTCCGTTTCGCCAAATTCCATCGTTTAGGCCACTTTTTCAATTTTTGAAGTTTTTTTATTCCATTTTGAGTCCCCCAATAATTGCCTAGGAGTTGCCCTGTCCAAGTCCCAAAAATTTTAAAAATCATTTGATACTGTTTCTGGACTTGTTTTGGTCAATTTCTAGCATAGGTTTTTGCTTTTGTGTGTTTTGTCTCTGTGTCTTTTGGTGTTTTTCCACTTTTCACCACCTCTTGTGGCATTTTCGTAATTCTGATTTTCCGGTGGCATTTTCGTAATTCGAGTATTTGTCATTTCGCTTTGTGTATATGTTGCATGAGTACCGGGAATACTACTAATCCGTAAGATTTGTTGCCATTTGATCTGAAATAGAAAGAACAATTCTTACTTGCTAGAAGAGTTGTTAGGCTAAGTCATAAGATTAATACCGAAATGGATACTCAATTAGAGTCCGATTCGCCATTCGATTGTGTCCATTACGTTGATATTTCGATTGTGCTTCGATAGTATTTCGATAGTCTTGTTGTGTTCACTGATTCTAGTAGCAACTTTGCTCGCTCGGACATTGTGGCAGAGAGCGGGAAAATCATCATATTTTGAAGGAATTGGGTGCACCTGATGTGAATTATCAACCCTTGTGCATCCAATATCCTAACCTTGCCGCTAACTTTGAGTGAAATCTGGTCTAATACACTTGTTGCCTAAGTTTCATGGTCTTGCGGTGAGTGCCCCATTAAGCATTTGAAGGAATTCCATGTAGTATGCAAAGACTATGAAACCTCATGCCATTGATGAAGATCATATCAAGGCGAGAGCTTTTCCTTTCTCATTGGAGGGTGGAGCCAAGGATTGGTTGTTGTACCTTCAACCCTCATCTATTGGGAGTCGGATCGATATTCGAGGTTATTTACGAGAAATATTTCCCTTCCTCAAGAGCAACCGCAATCAAGAAGGAAATTGGCAACATTAAACAAGTCGCTGGGGAGACTATGTATGAGTATTGGGAGAGGTTCAAAAGGTTATGTGCAAGCTGTCCACACCATCAGATATCTGAAAAAGACTTGATCAACTCTTTCTATGATGGTCTATCACCGTAGACAAAGGGTTGGTGGATGCTTCTAGCGGTGGGGCTATGAGTAACAAGACACCCGAAGAAGCCCGAGACTTGATATCCATTATGGCGGATAACTCTCGGCAGTTTGGTACCGAGCCAATAGTACTCCTGTTTACCATATTCAAGCTCCAGTCCGGCATGATTCTCGAGAGATTAGAGACTAGACTTGATGATCGACCTCCCTTGTGAGGCAGTGGCGGTGACACGACGCATGCAGTCTTCCCTTCTCGGCATGGGTACTCTTGTGGGTTTTGTTCGACCCTTATCATTCTACTCGACTCTTGCCCTACCTTGCATGATCCTACTTACCAAGATCGGCCGGTAGCTGCAGTGGGTGTTTTTCCAGAAGGCCACAATACCAACGAATAATGCCTTCTCCAACACTTATAATCCCGGTTGGAGAAATCACCCCAACTTTATTGGAACCAAAATCGAACCAGAGCAACCAATACCAAAATCAAAATCGAGTAACCGTGTCGCGAGTGCTGGGAACTACCGGCAGAGGCCGTACGGACCACGAGACTTTCCAACAACAGTCTGCACCCCCTTTACCCTTGCAAGCACCACCTCCTCGACCGGCCATATGTCCACCTCCACAGCGCACAACAAAGAGCTAGTAGTAGTGGTGGTGTTTCCTCACTTGAAGAAATGATGAAGCAATTTGTCACACCCAATATGCGGTTCCAACAAAGAACCGATACTTCCATTCGAGTTTGCAAACACAGATTGGGCAATTGGCAACATCATTGAACCAGCTTCAACCTCGGGGATCCAATTCCCTTCCTCACAAACAATTCCCAATCCTAAGGGAAATGTGAGTGCTATATCACTACGGTGCGGCAAGCAATTGGAGGAACCTAAGCAAGCTGCAGATGTGACTTCCACATCGAAAACGAGTCAGAAATGTGAAGATTGACTCGAAAAGAAAAAGGCAAGTGCATCAAGGTGAAGAGGAAGACATTCCTATCCCTCTTCCCTTCCCTCGAGAGCGATTCGGTCAAGAAGTTGGCAGATAAAGCACAAGAGAAGGATATACTTGAGACATTCGTAAGAGTAGAGATAAACATTCCTCTCTTAGATGCGGTCAAACAAATTCCTAAATATGCCAAGTTTCGAAGGAGTTGTGCACCAACAAGAGGCGATCAAGGGAAATGAACGAGTGAGCTTGAACTGAATGTCTCAAGACTCATCCGGCCTACCATGCCTCGTAAATGCAAAGATCCAGGACATTTTCTATCCCTTGCCTTATTGGTAACTATAGATTTGATGATTGCATGCTAGATTTAGGTGCTTCTATTAATGTCATGCCTCGTATCTCGTTTATAGATCTCTTGGTCTTGGTCCCTTGCGTCCAACCGGTGTCATTGTTCGGTTAGCTAATAGGAGTAATGCCCATCCTTACGGTTTAGTTGAAGATGTATTAGTCAAAGTTAATGAATTGATATTCCTGCTGATTTTTACATCTTGGATATGGAGGGTGAGTCTCCTAGTAGTAGGTCACCAATCATTCTAGGGAGACCTTTCATGAAAACAGCTAGGACTAAGATAGATGTGCATTCGGTACTCTTTCCATGGAGTTTGGTGATATATCGTGAATTTCAATATCTTTGATGCCATGAAATATCCTAGGGAAGAGCATTCGTTTTACGTATTGATGTGATTGATGATCTTGTGGATGATGTTCTTAATGGTTGGTGTCCGATTATCCTTATTTTTCATCGAGAGTGATACCCCCATTTGTGCATGCGATGATAATGAATGGTGCTCTGTTTGCACTAATTTGGTTAAGAGCGCATTGTTTGGTGATTCGATTTGCTTGATGATTCTACATTACTTGTACACTCGATATTGATTCGATTTTGATGAGCTTCATTCGATTTTGATGAACCGAATTCGATGTTAACCTTGAGCCGTATAGACACAGTCCTTACGCTTGTGCTTCTTTGAATATGGTTTCGGTATTCCCGGTGTGATGACATCGAGTTGTTGCAACAACCACCCAAGCTTCTCCCCTCCACCGAGCAACCGCCCAAACTAGAGTTGAAATCCCTTCCGGACCATCCGAAGTATGCATTTACGGAGGAGAATGAGCAGTTGCCAATCATTGTGGCAAACAATCTCACGCCTGATCAAGAAGAGAAGCTGCTAAGCTTATTGAGGGTGAACAAGAAAGCTATTGGGTGGACATTGGCTGACATAGTTGGCATTAGCCCTTCTATGTGCATGCACCGGATTCGAAGAATGAGCTCATTCCTACTCGAGTTCGAATAGTTGGAGAGTTTGCATTGACTATAGGAGACTCAACCAAGCCACTCGCAATGATCATTACCCTCTACCTTTCATTGATCAGATGTTAAAGCGATTGGGCCGGTAAGTCTCATTCTTGCTTCTGGATGGCTACTCGGATACTTCCAGATCCATATTGCTCCCGAGGATCGGGAGAAGACGACCTTTACATGCCCCTTTGGGACATATGCTTACCGAAGGATGCCTTTTGGCCTCTGCAATGCACCTGGCACCTTTCTGCGTTGTATGGTGAGTATTTTCTACGAGTTCCTAGAGGATTTGCATGGAGGTTTTCATGGATGATTTCACCGTATATGGGTCTGATTTTGATGCATGCTTAGCTAATTTGTCTAGAGTCTTGCATAGGTGTATTGAATCTAATCTTGTCTGAATTATGAGAAGTGTCACTTTATGGTTGAGTCGGGCATAGTCTTGGGACACATAGTGTCTAGGAAAGGGATTGAGGTAGACCCCGCTAAGATCGATGTTATTACTGCTTTGCCTTACCCCGCTTCTGTGTGGGAAGTTCGCTCTTTTCTTGGTCATGCATGTTTCTATCGACGTTTCATTCGAGATTTCAGCAAGACTGCTCAACCCTTGTCCAACCTTCTACATAAGGACACTGACTTTGTATTTGATGATACTTGCAAGGCGGCCTTCGATCACTTGAAGCGTTGCCTTACTACAGCCCCAGTGATCCAGCCCCCTGATTGGCACCTTCCCTTTGAGTTGATGTGCGATGCTTCCAACTATGCAGTTGGTGCTATCTTGGCACAACGGGTTGATAGAGCTTCCCATGTCATTGCATATGCTTCAAAGACTTTGGATTTTGCTCAGTCTAATCACACCACTACTGAGAAGGAGTTGTTGGCTATTGTATTTGCCTTCGATAAGTTTAGGTCATATCTGCTAGCTAGTAGAGTCATTATTTTCTCTGACCATGCAGCTTTAAAGTTTCTTTTGAAAAAGGCAGAT
Organism: Acacia pycnantha; assembly: GCA_025563575.1. Classification (NCBI taxonomy): domain Eukaryota; kingdom Viridiplantae; phylum Streptophyta; class Magnoliopsida; order Fabales; family Fabaceae; genus Acacia; species Acacia pycnantha. The sequence continues at coordinate 3,661,144 of JAMWYP010000014.1, forward strand.
GCTAAGCCACGACTCATCCGGTGGATGTTATTGCTCCAAGAGTTTGATGTTGAGATTCGAGACAGAAGTGGAGCGCAAAACTGGGTAGCTGACCACTTGAGTCGCATCACCCATTCTCCCTCTCACCCCTCTTCTATTCGGGATGATTTCCCTGATGAGCAGCTTCTACAGCTGCAAGTTAAGACCCCATGGTATGCTGATTTAGTTAACTACTTGGTAGCTGGTGTTTTCCCTGTAGACTCCACTAGGGCCCAAACCTTAAAATTGAAAAGTGAGTCTAAATACTAAGTTTGGGATGACCCTTATCTGTGGAAATTTTGTAGTGACCAAGTAGTTAGGAGATGTGTGCACGATCATGAGTTTCACTCTATATTGCATTTTGCTCATGCTTCTGCCTGTGGTGGTCACTTTGGACCCCAAAGAACTGCTAGAAAAGTGTTAGAATGTGGATTATTTTGGCCTTCCTGTTTCATGATGCCCATTTGTTTTGCAAATCATGTGATAAGCTGTCGAGGGCGGAGTATTTCCCGTAGGCATGAGATGCCCCAAAACCCTATATTGTTTTGTGAGATCTTTGATGTTTGGGGTATTGATTTCATGGGTCCATTTCTGCTTCATATGGTTACACTTACATCTTCTTTGTTTGTTGATTATGTTTCGAAATGGGTTGAGGCGAAAGCCACCGGACTAATGATTCTTCGTGGTGGTGGACTTTGTTAGGTCTAACATTTTCTCGCGAGTTTGGCATTCCTAGAGCTATTATCGGTGATCGGGGTTCCCATTTTTGCAATCGAAGCATGGGTGCCTTGCTACGCAAGTATGGAGTGCTTCACAAGGTTTCCTGACATACCATCCACGGACCAACGGTCAAGCCGAAGTCTCAAATAGAGAGATTAAGCAAATCCTTGAAAACTGTCAACTCTACCGGAAAGATTGGAGTAAGCGACTAGATGATGCTTTGTGGGCATATCGCACCGCCTACAAGACTCCGATTGGGATGTCTCCCTATCGGATAGTCTTTGGTAAGGCATGTCATCTTAGGTTGAGTTGGAGCATCAAGCCTGTTGGGCTATTAAGCAATGCAACATGGATTTGGCTAAGTCCGGGATGGAGAGGAAGGCTGCGTTTGCAAGAGTTAGATGAGCTTAGATTGGATGCCTATGAAAGCTCACGGTTGTATAAGGAAAAGACTAAGGCATTCCATGATAAGCATATTACGAGGAAAGAATTTTACGTGGGCCGAAAGTTCTTCTATTTAATTCCGTCTGAAGTTTATGCACAGTAGCTTCGATCTAGATGGGATGGCCCTTTGTGATCACTAACATTTTTCCATTTGGTCTTTGTTGAGCTATGTGATCCACCCACGGGACGGACTTTTAAGGTCAATGGGCATCGCCTCAAGCCATTTCATGAGGATCCCACGGCGGCTGAGGAAGCATAGATTCTCCTCATTGATGCCACTTATCCTCCATAAACCCTTGGGGAGTATTCTTCTTTCTTCTCCCTCCCTCTCTTTTATTTGTTTTCCTTTTCTATTTTGCTTTTTGAAAATAAATACATTCTTTCTTTCTAATGATTGCTACATATTATGAACTAGGACATTTTGGTTTTAATGGATCATTCTGTTTAGTCTGGAACTCTTGACTCTTCGATTACAAGTCTTGGTAGTTGATTTGATGTTGTTGATTACCTAAGTTGGTATTGACCTTGTGAGGTTTTGGGCTGCATGAATGGAATTCATCTTTCGCCATTCTTTCTTTCATGTGTGCATCTCTCATGATTTGTGTTCTCTAGAACTTGCTCCTTTTCTTTTTGAAACTACATTTTTCACTTACGTGCATAAGTATGATGGAAGCTTGTTTTCTTTCTTTTATTCTCCTCACTTTGGCCAAATAGCTTTCCCTTGCATTATGATTCCCTTGCTAGCCCCTTTGTGCCTTTTGACCCATTCTTTTCTAAGCCACATTACAAGCCTAAGCGTAAAACCATTTTATCCGCACCTTGAAGATTTATTGAGCATTGGTTTCAACTTGTTTTGTGTTTAAGTGTGGGGGTTGCTCAGGAGTGCAACAGTTTAAGTGTGGGGGGATATTTGATTTTGACATTGTAATTACGTATACAATGAAAGGAAAGAAAGAAAAGTAAAAGAAAAAAAAAACAAAAGAAATAAAAGTAAAAGAAAAAAAAAAGAAAATAAAACAAAAGAAAATAAAATAAAAGAAAATACATAGAAAGGAATGTATATATGAGTAGAATAAAAGTTTCATACATAGAGAATGATTGTGTTAGTCAGTGCTCTTCCTTTTGATTTCTTTGGTGCTTAGCCTCTTATTCCATACTATTACCTACCTTCACCCTAGCCCCGTTACAACCTTTAATTACAAGCTCTCTTGATTTGTGCATGTATGTGTTATGAGTAGTTGAGACGTAGAAGTTGAGCAAGCTTATGGTAGAACAAATTTCTTGAGTAGAATTTGAGCGATACACTTATTTACCTTAAACACTTGAGAGACTGATTGATTGAGCGTATCATTTGAGAGATCATCTTTTGTGATTAGCATCATTGATTGACACTACCATGAATTGTAATTTGAGATGAAGGGGTTTGGTTTTGAATGATTGGTCTTTTGAAGCTTTGTGTCCCTTGATTCATTTTTGCATTGTTAGCAATTATTAGTAAAGAAGAGTTTTCCTTTAGGTCTTTCTCTTTGAATTTTGCTCGGGAGTGCAAAAAGATAAGTGTGGGGAATTTGATAATTGAATATTTTATACACTTATTTTTGTCTCTTGAATAATAATTTAGGACCCTTTAGCTAATAAATAATGGCTCTTATGTTTATTTGGGCCTTGGGCCTTTTATTGCATTTTAGCCATTTTTAATAATAAAAGTCCAGTTTTGTGTTGCTTCACTATTTCTACCATAACTCTTGAACCAGACATCGGATTTGCCTCATTTTTGTCTCATATTTCAGATGATTCAGAGAGCTACAATTGTTATGAAGACATCAAGAGCAAATTCGGTCAAGAAGGCGGTCAATTTTGGAGCCAAAGTCGGATGTACAATTCTGGATTTATTTTGGACCCGAATTTTGTAATTTAAGTCCAGTTTTATTTTATTTCTGTTTTGGGCTAAAACTATGAGAGCCCATTTCGTTTTAGGTTATTTTTAAGTGAGGCAGCTGCCACAAACAGATTCATTCACGTTTTTAACATTAGAGTGGATCAAAATACAAGTTTTCATTTTCTCTCATCATTCTTCATGTTCTTGCGCGTTCTTCGTGTTCTTCGTTCGTTCTTCGATTTTCCCAGCCATGATCGGCTAAACTCTTGTGATTAACCCAACGATGAGGATTCCATGATTCATCCAGAGAACTCGTGCCTAATCGGTAACTACTCGATTCTCGTTTTCATCTTATCGGATACGATTTTGAAATAGTTCGAATATTAGATTTAATATTCGGTTTGGTTCATCCCAAGGACTTAGTTCGGACTAGGTTCTGATGTTGCTGTGCGATTGCACAGTGAGACGCCACTTCCGGACAGATTCTAGGCGATCGTCTAGGCGAGGAATCTCGGATGAATGCGAGATTTCGATTCATCCGGAACCAAACGTGGGTTAGTTGTATTTTCGTTCAATGATGGAGGTTTCTGGAATCAATTCGTTGGGTTGATCATCTTTAATCTGTCTCTTTATTTGATTCTGTTTGACTCTGTTTATTGCATTTTGGTTATGTTATTTCGTTTTGTTCTATTACATTAAACCAAACCCCCATTTTATCATTCTGTTTCACTATTGTTATTAAACAAGCCCGCTGCAAATTCGTTGGGAAACGACCCAGGTTCCCTAATTCTGCAAATTAATTACGAACTTGGTTGTTTTGGGAGATACGGCAATTAATCTTTCCAAAAATAGGTATCCAATCCATGGATGCTTGGGAGAGAGCTACTTGATCCTATATCCACATCCTAGCCCACCTAGGGTTAGGGTTTATGTTCTATGACAGAACATTGGCGCCGTCCGTGGGGACTCGGTAAATTTCTGATTCCCGCGACCGAAGAAGGTCAATAATTCTAAATTCCTAGACGCTAGATGAACAATCATCGGTCTGCTAGAAAAACCCTTTACAAAGGCGGTGTTGGGCGGACAAAAACTTTGACAGGCTTGCAGTCGAGGGGAAATCCTGTACTGAAAATTTGCGATGCTTATAATCATCTAAAAATTAGGGATTATGTATAGATATTCCTTTGAGCCCATAGTTCGTGAGAAATTATTTGTAGGTTCATTGCCGCAAGAATCTCGACAGGCCCTCACGCTGGCCCCCTCATCGAAGATGATTTAGGGTTTCCACAGCCACGTGCCTCACCGGCCCCGTACTCCCTCGGTGTAAATTTGTCGAACTCGCACGTAATATTCTTTGAGATGCATGACGTTACTCTTTGGTGGACCCAGCTGGAGGATACGATCAAACAGATGGTAAGCGCCAGGGTCCATTTGTTTAAAAGAGATGTCGAGAGGTGTAACAGCCGAGGTATGATGAAATGTCGAGATTATGAAGTGCTGATGTTTGAGGTGTGATGAAACGCCAAGTTGAAAGGATGAAGGTCGAGATTCTTCATTAACCGAGGTACCACTCAGTTCTTCATCCCCTGATCATCTCAGATGTTTGAGCCGAGATAGATAAATTCGGTACAACAACATAGCCGAGATTACTGAATTCGGCAAACCATCTCGTACTCTCTCCCAAACCGGCATTGATAAACCGTCATTAATAATGATGAAACATCCCGGTATCTCGACTCTGCACCTTATGGTCATGCTCCTGGTTAACCCTGGCTCTGAATGCTTCAATCTGGTGGATGATTCTAGCCGAGATATCAGTCCGGAGAGCATGTGTTATCTTTCTCAGAGAAAACGTAATGCGGGACACTCTCACCTTTCATGAAGGTACCAATCTTGGTTTTAACCGGGGTGTGCATGTCCGGGATAGAAGGTGATTCCTTCATCTGTTCAATGCATAGCACCAAAACGCAGGGTGAAGATGACTTCGACCATGATATTTCTTAGAGCACCAAGCACATTCAGAAGCGTTTTTGCAACTAGAATTGTGGGTTCCATCTATTTGAATTCTAAACTGCTGAGATAGTACCTTTGTGGTGGAGTATGGCATCTGTTAACGTTTCCCTGGACCTTCAGTTGCTATGCCATCAAATCTTTGGTTGTCTTGATTGAATGCCGAGGCTGCTTCAAAGGGTTGGAGTAATGCAGATACGATGTAGGAATGCCGAGATACCATGTCACTGTAATTCAACCCTGTCGAAACTGGAGGCCAAGAATGAGCATCGGCAACGCAGGAGTCGATGCCTAGCAGTGAGAGGTCGGCAAGATATCTGGTTGGAATATCGTTCACAGTCATGGAATCTCTGAGGCAAGCAACCCAATTATGTTCAATCTACTCGTGAGTACCAGTCCATAATATGTATCCTTGGTAAAATGAGGAAGCTTGATACTACGTGGACCTTAATTGAGGAAATGAGATAAGGTAGTACCGGACCATCTCTTGTCACCCCTCAAACTTTCTTGATTATGATTCCACAGTTACTGTGCTGTTCATGACGTTGGAAAGGCTATAAGTACTTTCTATGCATATAAAAGATTCAGCTTTCAAGATGGAATGGAGGAATTTCAAGGCCTTCTTCTTACCCTGTGTCGATACAAGAATCTAGAGGAGCCTGAGCATTTTCTTTTCTGCAGTAAAAATGTTGGGGCTGGGTATATTGCTTATGCTTTAATCACAGCGTGAAAGAGCTACATATACGAGAGGATTTCATAGGATCAAGAGGAATCCTATGTGCGTCCAGCATTATCATGATGATGCCAAGGACCTTTCTCTTGATCTTACTGTATTAAAGCATCATTTGGGAAATGGCATGTTGTTGAGCTAAGGTCTAATGGCAAAGATATCCTGGTGATGAATGGGAATAAAATGATGTACATACGTGCAATGGCAGACTGCAAACTCAATCAACAGATTTTGCTTTTCTCGGATGCATTATATCCCGGATTGACTGACCTTATCTCCAGCTTGGTTGAAGTCATTCAGTGCAAATCGGTTGCTTACAGATAGCTAAAGGAGGCTTCGTGATGCTCATGATGGGCGAGATGGAGAGCAAAGAAACTTAGAAGGTACTTGGATGCTTCAAGGTCTTATGCTAGATGTTTTTCCTTGGGAGCCTCATAAGCCAATTGGGAAATGGCATGTTGTTGAGCTAAGGTCTAATGGCAAATATATCCTGGTGATGAATGGGAATAAAATGATGTACATACGTGCAATGGCAGACTGCAAACTCAATCAACAGATTTTGCTTTTCTCGGATGCATTATATCCCGGATTGACTGACCTTATCTCTAGCTTGGTTGAAGTCATTCAGTGCAAATCGGTTGCTTACAGATAGCTAAAGGAGGCTTCGTGATGCTCATGATGGGCGAGATGGAGAGCAAAGAAACTTAGAAGGTACTTGGATGCTTCAAGGTCTTATGCTAGCTGTTTTTCCTTGGGAGCCTCATAAGCCAATTACCTCGGTATTCTTTCAGCAAGAATATGGAATCCTACTTGAGCAACTATCATTTTTCCAACCCAACAGCAGCTAATATTCCGCAGAATCTTGAGTATCAATTTTCTGATTCATATTCACGGAGATATAAATCCTTGCAATAATTTAAAGTTGTTGTGGCATACAATGATTTAATCAATGGCTTTCTGAGGCTTGGGAAAAATGAACTTCAATTTGTATTTTCAGCAATACATGATAATCGCCTCCTTAATAATTGGATGGGGTTTTTGAACTTCATATGGCTAAAATTCTTGCGGATCTGGCATTAATTCTGATTCTGGTTGCTGATAAATGGCATTGAATTTCCAAAGTGTTCAATAATTGCCACGGTTTGGAGTGGCTATGATTGCTATATTGGTTGCTAACTTACTACTATTATGATGGGCAAATGCACCTCTTGGAGCAACTCTGATGATGGGGAGATTATTTGGAGATGGTGGCGCCTAGGCCCTTCAAAATGGATCTAGTCAATTCTCTTTTACTTCTACTGGCAAGTTCTCCTTATTCAAGGTTGTGCAGAAGAGAATTAGGCAAGGAATTAATGTGGAATCCTGAAATTAATTCGAGAGGACCTAATTCCCAATGGCAAGCAATATTGGGAGGCATTTTTACTCCTATATGAAGTGCGTGAAGAACTTGGCGCTCATTTTGTTGAAGCAGCTTGGAATCATCAGGTATCATTGCTGCTTCATTTTTCTTTATCATATATATAAAGTCAGAAAGCAATACCAGTAAAGTTAATCAAGCTCAAACTGAAAGTTATGACGAAAAAAATCTTGGGAACAAAGCCTTCATCACGGTAATCTTAAACAAGCTCGTCTTGAAGAATGCTATGGGTTGGTTCCTTGAAACTATTTCTGTTAGAAGCGTTTCTGAAAAATAAGGCGGTCCAGACTCTAGACTTTAACCATTAGAATTTATCAACAAAATAAATTAAACTTATATGGTAAAGCAACAAAGAATGATGCTGTTTTTTCTGCACTTATGGTGGGTGCAAGTATATATGGTGTTACCAGCTTGGAAAGAGTGGCAACATTCCTAAAGTTGAAGGAGGGGCTAGATGTAGTACAATTTGCAAGAAATACAATATCCGAATAGCTCTCTTCTTATTTCTTGGGAGCACATGAGGTGTTTGTGTAGGCATTTTCCTTTTTTCCTCTCATATACATGTGCATCTGCACATACTGCTCCATATTCAGAATTGGAAGGCTTGCTGAGGCTAAAGCTTTCATTGGCACAATCCCAGTTCCTTCAAATAACCTTACCCGTGTAATACCCGGATATTTATCTGGAATATTATAAATAAAAGTTGGATATTTCTGATAAGTGAAATTTCAATCTCCGGTCTTGTATAAATACAGTCTATTTTCTAAGTAGAATTTCTACAAGAAATTAGGGAGTTTAAGGGCCAAAGTGCCAAAATGACCAAAATGCCCCTAAGGGACATAAATAACTTAGAAAATTTATGAAAAATCCTAAAAGATAAAATGACCAAGTGAGATAGGAGAGTATATAATCTCTAATTATTGTAATTTTATAAATTATGAAGTTGGAGAAATTGTTGGAAAATACTCAAAAAGAAGTGAAATGACCATAATACCCTTGTAAATTCTAAAAATGCAAGAGGCATGAAAATACTAATGTTAATACAAGAGTATGAAGGTAATGAGGCTTTGTAATTAAGGAAATTATCAACAGGTGATAATGAAGTAATTAAGTAATATTGGACTAATTACTTAAGCATAAGCGAGAGGAAATTCGGTAATAATTATGTGAAGCTCAAAAATTAGTGAAAATTAGTGGAATATTAGTAAAAATGTATTTACTAATTAATTGGAAATTTCTATGAAAAATCATTGAGTTTAGGTATTTTTAAGCCTAAATACAAGAATGGACCAATTAGATAATTTTATGGAAATTTTTGGAAAAATTAAATAAATAAATCATTAAATAATTAATTAATTAAAAAATAAATATTTATTAAATAATTAAAGAGGCCAACCGAAATTTTGGGCCAAATAAAAGGAAAAAAAAAATGAAAAATGAAATATAACACAAGTTGGCAAGTTGTAACATTAAAATAATAATATAATTAATTAAAGTAAAATATGTGAATAGTAATTTTAAAATTAGGAAACGGATCCTATCTAGAGATCTAGGAGTAGGAATCCCAAGGTCAAGGTAAAATATTGATCGGTGAGTTTTTACCTTCAAGTGACCTCTTAGGAAGTTAATTAGAGGTAGTTTGTGCATTTTCCTAATAAAACAAAATAGGGAAAAATGCCTATAGGCATATTTTTGGAAATAAGGAAAATAAATTCTAACTCAACATTTAGGAATGGGTTTGAATTTATTTAGACATATTTGGAATCAGTGAATTATTTCCAAGAGATTGGTTATTCCGAAAACGAATTCCGACACCGGACGCGTTCGGACACGTTTTTCGAGAAAACTTCAACTGGACAGTTGGAGGCCTATATGGAATCAAAATTTAGGTTAACTTGGACATTTCTACTAAGTGAGAACATGTCTTCAAAGTTGTAAATCCAGAATTTTGAGAATTTTCCGAAATTACGCGAATCGGGTACCGATCGGAGAAATTCATCCGGGTAGGCTTCTAGAAGGGCCACATGGCCACTTCCCATTGGCCAATTGGTGCCACCTCAGCATGTGGGCAGGTCGGCCAAGAGGAAGGAAGAAGAAGAAAAAACTTTTTGAAAAAGTTACTTTGGACGGTCCAGATCGTTTCTCATAAAGTTGATCCGACGGCCGAAATCCTTCCCCGTTTCTATAAATACCCCCCCTTCCTCTTCATTTCTCACAATTTCAAGAGCTCCAAACCGAAAATCTAGAGAGAGGAGAGAGAAGGAGAAGGTCGGGAAAATCTATAGCGAAGCTCGGGTAAGTTTTAGGTCTTAGAGCTTTAAGCTTTCATAGTTCTTTCAATAGTTAGTAATGCTAGAGTAGTCTTTATTTTTATGATTGGATATCATATGGGAGGGCTATTTTAGTCTTTATTTTCGAAAATCATGATGGCGTCGAAGTTCGACAAAATTTTGGGAAGAAAATAGCCTATGTAGCGGAAGCGCGCGAAATTCCGCCAAGTAGGGGTATAGGGGCAAAATGGTAATTTTTACCTAAAATGCCAGTTATAATGTCAAATTACTAATAGAAGTGACATTATTCTCATAGGATATCTGAAACGCTGATTCTGCTGCCGTTACGCTGTCCGACGAACCGCTGTTTGAAGTTCACGTTTTTCCGTAAAAGTACGTTTTCCACCGGTGGTACCTAACGTCGCAAACGAAGGTACGGACGCGTACTGTAACACTAATCTTGTGCTTCTTAAATGCATATATGACAAGGATATGTCGTAGACCGTTATACAGACAGTTTTAAACGGGTTATGTTTGGAATGCCGTTATGTTTTCCTAGCGCTGAGGACACGAGTGTTTATCGTGGCATCGGTGAATAGTGCAGTGTTGTTGTTATTTACCTTATGGGCTTTACATATTGCTCGTGCTTATGTTTTGTCGGCATAATGATCATGCATCTCTAGTATGCTTATGATATACCGTTGTATTAGCTCTAGAATATCTCGTTGGTTGTATCTTGTGTTGTTTGGGTATGAGGTTAATCAGTTACTGAGATTCAATGCGTTGAATTGAATCTCGGTTGTAGCTTCAGTCGTCGAGGACCACGGTTCGTGGATCGAGGCAAATACCCGAGTAGGCGTGCGGTGAAGATTTATCTATCTTATCGCTTCGTTTCTTTCTGTTATTTTCCTTTCTAAACCTTAGGATTACTGTAATCATTACAATGTTACACAATGGTTGATGTTTTGGCTAAGAATCCAATTACTCTTTCGCTTTATTGCTCTACTCTGATTGTTTGTTTGAAAAAAAAAAATTTCCGCATTTCAAACATGGGATGTTACAACCCGGTTTAAACTGAATCTAGTTTAAATCAGGGATCCCTGTAAAGTTTTGAAGGCGGACCCCGATTATACCTAATTTGGTTAAAATCCAGGCTCCGTGTAAGGACGACTACAACCGCCAAATCTTTAAACATGTAGGAATTCGAGGTGCACGAACCTGTTTCCAAAAATCATGTCAAAGCTAAACATGTAGGAATCCGAGGTAAAGAAACTCGTTTCCGAAAATCATGTCAAAGCTAAACATGTATGAATTCTGAGTAAATAAACTCGTTTTTGAAAATCATGTCCAGTTTAAACATGTAGGAATATGAGGTGCATAAACCCGTTTCCGAAAATCATGTCAAAGCCAAACATGTAGGAATCTGAGGTGCATAAACCTGTTTCCAAAAATCATGTCCAATCTAAACATGTATGAATTCTGAGTAAAGAAACTCGTTTTCGAAAATCATGTCCAAGACAAACATGTATGAATTCAGGGTAAACAAACCTGTCTCCGAAAATCATGTCCAATTTAAACATGCGTGAATCCGAGGTGCACAAACCCGCTTTCATGAATCATGTCAAGTCTATTTTATACAATTAAATCCAAACTCCTTAATTGGATCCCGGATAAATTGTGGAGTCCGTCCCTACGAAAGGGATGAAGGCGGACCCTGGGTTAACTAAATCTGGTTAAAATCCGGGCTCCGCGGAAATAACGATTAAAACGTGATCCTTCAGGACATGGTAAAGCCAGATCTAATGGTTAAAACGTGCACCCTTTGGGACACAGTAAAATCGAGGAAAGTTCGTTTTAAAGTTTTGCAGGAAACAAGGACAAAAGGCGGACCCCGATTATACCGAATCTGGTTAAAATCAGGGATCCGTGTAAAGTTCCGAAGGAGGACTTGGTTTAACTGAATTCAGTTTAAATCTGAGTTCCGTGTGAAGATCCCGTTTAAACCGAATCTGGTTAAAATCAGGGAAAGTCCCTTATTGGATTATTTGCGACGACAATGTCGCCAAATTTATTTGAATAATTGAGTGTGGGGTAAACAAACCCGTTTTCAGGAATCATAAACCATGAATCTCGGGTAAGCATGCAAGGGATCCCAGCAATGACGAACACCTAATCCGGGTTTGGAAAGTAACACATCCCGGCAGCTCAGGAGCCTGAACTACCAGGTTGGGGGGCAATAGCGTGGATAACAAGTTGTTAGTGAAAAAGCATGATTATCAGTAACCATGATTAATGGAAAGCAAACTAAGATAGTATCCAAGATGAGTACACGTCGAACAATGTGGCGAACCCGATTTAAACTGAATCTAGTTTAAATCAAGAATCTGTGTAAAGTTAAGAAGGTGGACCCTATTTTAACTGAATATAGTTAAAATCCGGGGCCCGCGTTGAGGCGGCAAGTCTATTTTAGATTTCCTTTATTGGAATCATTTTGGCGACAGCAAAGCCGCCAAGTTTATTTGATTGAATTTGGGTGAACAAACCCGTTTTCATGAGTCATGAACCCGGAATCTCGAGGTTAAAGTTTATAAACCCGGAATCTCGGGGTCGCAGTCTATGTAAAATCGGAATCCCGATGATAGAGTATATCAACCCGGAATCTCGGAGTTAAGGTGTATCAACCCAGACTCTCGGTGAAAAAGTATCTAAACCAGAATCTCGGTGTTAGAATATATAACTCCGAGATCTCGGAGTTAAAGTATCCAAACCTGAAGTCTCGGTTTAAAATATATTAACCCGGAATCTCGGGGTTACAGTTTATAAACCTGGAATCTCGGTTTAAAGTATATAAACCTGGAGTCTCGATTCAAAGTATATAAACCCGGAATCTCGGGTCAACACGCACGGAATCCCAGCAGTCGCGAACACCTAGTCCGAGTTCGAAAAGTAACACATCCTGGCAGCTCAGTTGCCTGAACTCCCAGGCCGGGGGGCAAGAAAGTTGGACAACGATTTGTTAAGTGGAAAAGCGTGTTATCAATAACCGGCATTAATGCAAACCAGAAAGTTTAATGCAAGCTCGGACAAGTATCCGAAATGAGCACGTTGAACGGTTTGCACAAACGGTAAGTATTTTCCATATATTGTGATTTGCTTACATGTTATTAAATGCAGAAATATAAACCAGACAATTAGCCAGGAAAATTGCTACGAAAGCAAAGTCGGATTCGGGGATCTCGGAAAGCGGTCAATTAATCTCGGCGGCTCGAGACCTTAACTACCGAGCTTGGGGGCAAGCGTTATGGAATAAAATACTAGGCTCATCCAAGGTGTGGCCCAACAGGAGACATCTCATACACTTGGGCTTGGAGGCACAAGAGGCCCAACAAGTCCAAACCCTAACCCTAAGGTAGCCTCTATATATAGTTGGTTAACCTAAAGAGGTACACATCTTCGAAGCTCTCTCTCAATTGCATATACTGCACACAGAGCACACACACCACCCCCTTGGCTAAACGCCTCCAGTAAACCTCGAACTACGTGGACTTTGATCCCTCTTCAGGGTACGTAGGCCCTAGGTATCGCACCTAGGTCAAGTCCCTGTGCTTTGTGATCGCAGATCCTCTTAGGTATCCAATCCATGGATGCTTGGGAGAGAGCTACTTGATCCTATATCCACATCCTAGCCCACCTAGGGTTAGGGTTTATGTTCTATGACAGAACAAGTTGATTTTTCTAAAATATTTTATTTTATAATGACTACCATTAGATAAAAACCTTTTAATATGTGTAGTAAATAGGAATACTTTTGTTAGTCAAAATATCAAATATAAATACTATAAAATTAGAATTATAGATTTAAGAGATAAAATAAATTGAGATTTTATATGTAAAACAACTTCTAATATCTCAACTAGTTCTTATATTAAGCAACGATGGAACCATAAGTGCCCTCACATATCTCATTTTTCGGGTTAGGTTTCTCTTATCATCATTTTCTCATTATCCCTCATAATCTCTATATCACATCCATTCCATCAATAAAGTACTACTTTTACTTTTTTCTCAATTAACAACCCAGATTAAGCCGATAAGAAAAAAAAAAAAGATATGGAGAGAATCTCTTTCCCTCATACTTCATACTTCATACCGCACCGTTTCCTCATCACTTCGGCAGTAGTACTCTTTTGATTACCAACCATATGTGTCTCTATTGATTCAAAAGACGTACAGTTGAAGATTTTAAATTTTCAAGAAACTTCCCTTAGCGTATTCCAAGATATCAACTTCTTTGGATGGCTACGACACCATCAACGGACGTCATGCACCGAAAGTCCTTTATTTGATGGCTGTGAAGAGACCGACCATATGAAAGGTCGTACGTACACTTTAAAGTCCTTTGATCTCTTCATTATTATTTATTCCGAACCCAAGAAATTCTTGACCATAAACTTACTATATATCTCCACCACCACCGGCCACATATCCATCTTCAACCCCGTGTTCATTTATCCAATACACAGACATAAACACGTGCTTACACACAACCCTTGTTTTCACGTAAGGCGATAATCTCAGTACGTAGTGCTCCCATTAAAGAGAGAATGTGATTCTAAAGAGAAACGGTATTTTTAATTTTGTTTGAAAATTCTAGAAAAAGACCTCCAAAACTTTAAAATCACAAATCAGGTTTAATTTTTACAATTAATAAGAAATTTTAGTGGGAAATCACTTATTTCAAATTTTGGAGGTCTTTTTCTGGGATTTTCCCTTTTTTGCTCCTTTTAGTTTATAACTTTATTTCATACTAGTGATTGCATTATGTAGAAGTGATGACCTATATATACAAGTATTTCTTCGAAGTATTAAAAAAATTCAACATCCATTGGTGTAGATATATATACGAAATATGTTGAGGTTGTAAACATTTTAATAATAGTGAGGAAATCAATAATGCTCCTCCATCTCTTTAAAAAATACAAGTCACCTGCTTCTAGAAGAATTTTTTGTCTAAAATATAAGTTATTTAGAGAGTAATTAAAACTTATTTATGAATTTTTTCTTCATATTTAATACTTAAATGTAGCTCCTATTGTATTATTCTCTCTTTTAAAACCTTATTCAATATAGGTAACGTTGGAAAATCTTTCAATTAAAGATAATTTTTAATGAAATAATTGTTTTTCTTGGTTCTATTGAGGCTGTTGAAAGTGATTCATATTTTAAACTACAGGGAGTATTATTGTCATTAAAAAAAAAAAAACCAAAGTAACATATAATAATATGTTTATCATACCACTTTGGTCCTTATTATAATTTCATTTGTAGAAGAACTTTTGAACTTATATATCAGTCACCTTTGAGGTTATCAATGATTGGTTTCGAATTCTACCCCTATTTTTCTCATTAGAAAGAGAAAAAGAGGAGAGAATAATTTGTAAATATCCAGAGATAAAATTTTAATAAGAGTAATTTTGAAAATTTATCAATTCTATGTATGTTTTATAACTTAAATGTTATATTTTATTATTATACAGAATTAACCAAAATAGATTTATAATAAGAACTGAAGTGGTATAATGTGGAGATATTGATTTTGCTTTGCTTGTTAATTAATACTATAGCATTTGAACTTGTCATAACTTGAAGGTGATACCTTCTCTTACAGCCTAAATACCTTTGAATTAGGGATCTTTTCAAAGGATACTTTGACCATTTTCGAACAAATTTGAGAGAAAAAGAAAAGCAAGAAACATCCATTTATTAATGATTTTTGTCCAGTAGTGTATACTTTTCAACAAAGAACCGACTTAATTATGTGTCCCTTAATTTGTGTGCGTATTTTCTGGTGTTCATACATTAAAGGATGTAATTTGACCAATGCAATAAAAAGAACCTGAAGAATAATTTTGTGTCCGAGCCAAAAAAAAAAAAAAAGCATAATTTTGTGGCCACCACTATTTCAAAATCTATTCAAAGATGACAATCGAATAATACTCTCTCCGTTACTAATTATAGAAATATTTTTATAGTACAATGTTTTAATTATAGGAATACTTTTATAGTGTAAATTATACTCCTTCCGGTCCTAATTATAAGACAACATTTTAGAGTTGGTTTTGGTCCTAATTATAAGACAACATTCTAATTTTTGTTAATTTCTTCCTAAAATACTCCTATTTTATTCTCTCAAGTGTGTTTGATTTTTTATGATTACATATATGTGTATGTATATATGTGTGTGTCTATATACAAATATACATACATATATACACAGACACACACACATATCTGTGAGTGTGTGTGCCTGTCAATATATATATGTGTAGATATATATATGTGTACATATATAAACACACATATATGTGTGTGTCTATATATATATATATTTGTGTGTGTGTATTCATATATATGTGTGTAGATACATGTATGTATGTGTGTGTACATATATAAACACACACGTGTCTATATATATATTTGTGTGTGTGTGTTCATATATATATATATGTGTGTGTGTGTACACATATATATGTATATAGTAAGACCATTATTGCAATTAAAAACTATATGGAAATAAAAATTCTAAATTAGAGAGGTATGTGGTAGGGGTTGTTAATTCACTTTTACTTATGTCATTTTATATTTATATAAGGGCATTTTAGGAAATGATTAAAATTAACTAATTTAACTTATCTCATTAATCTCTCCAAAATCGGTTAAATATGTCCTATAATTAGGACCGGAGGGAGTACTGTAAAAGTGTTCTTATAATTAGGACTGGAGGTAGTAATAGATTTATTACAATATGTGTGTTTGTAAGTGCATGCTAGTACACAGTGGCGGAACTCCTTGATGGCCAGCTGGGGCCTTGGTCCCAGCTGGCCCCGACTGATCTTATAAAATTTGATAGTAGATGTATGCATTTATTATATGATATTTTATTTGGCCACAAATTTGGCCCTAGCTAATTTTTTATCTTATTTGTAAGGATAATGTTTGTTTCATTACTCATTGGGCTGTTGGAGGAAAGTAAAATTCTTGTTTGAGATACCGAAAAGGTTAGTATAATCTTATATATTATTTTGATTTATAATTATCGGTTATTGTTTATTTGTATTTTCAAGGTTATTTGATACTATTTAGTGAATACTCCCTTTGATCCTTATTTAAGGAACCAACTAACAATTCTCATAAGTCAATAAAAACAATTAAAGTCATTAAATTTGTCCTAAAATTTAAGTATATATTTCTTATTATTATTACTCTCTTTTTTTTCTCGAAAAAAGAGTAATAATTAATTTTTATTAATTATTACTTTCACTCACTACCTTTTTAACTATGGGTATACATGGGAAAAAATATTTTATACAATTTGGAAACAAGCAAGTGCCTTATAAAAAAGATCAAATATACTTGTTAGTTGGTACTTTATAATAAGAAATAAAGGGAGTAGTTCAATATATTTATTTTTTGGCCCGGACTAATTTTTTTTTCTAGTTCCGCCACTGATAGTACATATATAAATATGTGTGTGTATTTGAAAGGTTTGTATTGGGTGATTTTCATTTTTCAACTATCAAAACCTATAGTTAAAAAAAATTCAAACTATTAACATCCTAATGTAATACCCGAATAATTATTATCTGGAATATTATAAATAAATTGGATATTTCTGATAAGTGAAGTTTTGACCGTAAAACTTGTGTGGATATAGTCTGTTATTCTAAGTTAAATTCTGTAGGAAATTAGAGAATTTAAGTGCCAAAGTGCCAAAATGACGAAAATGTCCCTATGGGACATAAATGACTTAGAAAAATTGTGAAAAATCCTAAAATAATTGTTAAAATTGAGAGAATATATTATCTCTAATTGTGGTAATTTAATAAATTATAAGCTTCGAAAAATTGAGAAGGAATGTTCAAAAAGTATTGAAATAACCATAATACCCTCATAAATCCTAATATAATGAATGAGACATGAAATCACAAATGTCAATGCAAAAGTTTGAAGGTAATGAGGCATTCTAATTAAGAAAATTATCAACTATTGATAAGAAAGAAATTAGGTAATTATTGGCTAATTACTTAAGTTTAAGCGAAGGAAATTCAAAGATAATTATGTAAAACCCTAAAATTAGTGGTTTTTGGCCAAGAATTAGTAAAAACATATTTGCTAATTAATTGGAAATTTTTGAGGAAAATGGATGAGTTTAGGTATTTTTAAGCCTAAATACAATAATGGACCAATAAGGAAATTTTGTGAAATTTTTAGGAAAATTGAAATATATAATTAATTAAATAATTAAATAATTAATTGAAAAATAAATATTTAATAATATTTAAAGGGGGGCAGCCGAATTTTGCTCAAGAAATGGGATAAGAATAAGCAAAAGAATATCTAGATATTTTATTCAAATTGGATTATTATATTATATAAGTAATTATAGTGAATAGTAACACAATAAATAGAAAACGGATACTATCTGGAGAACCAGGAATGAGATTTCCAAAGTCAATGTAAAATATTGATCAGTGGATTTTTATCTTCCGTTAGACTTTTCTCGAAGTTAATTCCGAAGCCGGTAGAGCATTTTCCTAATAAGACGAAATAGGGAAAATCTGATAAAAAGGCAGATAGTCAGAAAATTAGAATTTGAACAAAATAAATCATAAATCAACATCAAGAAGTGAGTTGAGAATTTCCTGGACAGATTTGGAATCAGTAAATTTTTGTCCAGAGAGTGACAATTCCAGAAGTGGATTTCGTGAACGGGCACGTTTTTCGAGAAACTTCCGCAGGACTGTTGGAACCCTGTATGGAATCAAAAAGTTGTTTAGACCAGACATATCTAGTAAGTGAGAAAATGTCTTCAAAGTTATGATTCCAGATTTCTAAGATTTTACGCGATTACGCGATTCGCACGCCGATCGAGAAATCCTACCGGCTTAGGCTTCTGGAAGCAGGACATGTGGCATCTTTTGATTGGATTTTTGACTTTGGGGAGGGGGGTTCAGGCCGGCCAAGGAAAAAGGGGGAAGAGGGAAAACTTGTTTCCTAAGTCATGAATGGACGGTCTAGATCGCTTCTCACAAAGTTGATCCGACGGCCGAAATCCTGCATCTTTTCCTATAAATACCCCCTCTTCTCTTCAATTCTCACACCATTTAAAGAAGAGAATTTCGGTTCTATAGAGAGGCTTTAGAGAGAGGAGCTCTGGAGAAAAGCTGTAGCGAAGCTCTGGGTAAGTTTTTCGGTACTTAAGCTTTCGTAGTTCTTTCGGTAGTTGGAGTAGAAATGCTATATTAGTCTTTAATCTTCCAAGTATGATTAGATATCATATGTTAGGGGTATTTTAGTCATTAATTTCGAAAATCATGATCGGGTCGGAGTTATGGCAAAATTCTGGAAGATTAGAGTTAAAATAGCGAAGCTCGCGAATTCCGCCGATAGGCATCGGGGCAAAATGGTAATTTTTACCTAAAATGCCTGTTATGATGTAAATCATTAATTAATATGATTTATATTTTGAAAATGATATTGGAGTAAGAGTTATGTTGAAATTTTGGAAAATTAAAGTCAAAGTAACGAAGTGCTGGCAAAATTCCGCCGATTAGGGGGTCAGGGGTAAAATGGCCATTTTGACTAAAAATGTCCGTCGTAATGATAGATCCTTAACAAGTACGTTGTTATGTTGATAGGATATCCCTGATTACGTTTTGACCAACCGTCGTGCCGAAATACTGTAAACGTCAACGAAGGTACGTTCGCGTACTGTAACCCTAATCTGATGGATATAGTATGCGTGTATGTGATGTGTGTGTGGTATGATGTGAGTATGATATGTGTATATGTGGTGTGTTTTTGGGATGCATATTATGTTAGAAGATAACTGTATGCATGCTGGGAGCGATATATCTGTAAGGCTGGGAGCGATACATTTATAATCCGGGAGCGATAAATCAGAATCTTTGGGAGCGATATATCTGTTGAAGACTTTCCGTTATTGTCCTTTACTTTTTGAAAACTCTCGGTTGTTGAACCGTTTCTGTAAATAGCCAGTGGGCATTTTATATCAATATATCAGTTACACTCTTACTCCGATGCTCTACTCTAATGAAAAAATTTTATACTGCTTTTGGAAAATGGGATGTTACATTTTGGTATCAGAGCAGTAGTCCTGGCATGAATTTAACTATGTTATTACGGACAGTTTGGTGCCGAAGGCAAGGCTAGTCTACGTGGGTGTGCCATTCAGTCGCCGTATAAGTCGGTGAGGCCCCCATGGTAGACACTTACCTGGCCATTCTGTTCGATTAACGGAGTTATGTTCAAAAGCCTTTTAAACTTGGAGCATATTTTGAAAATGAGTACTGATATAGCCCTGAGTCAGTGTACCACCCTATTACGGTATACCAGATTGAACTGGTGTACCATCCTGAATCGGTGTACCACTTTCTGTGTGTGCATCACTCTAACCCAGAGTTTATGGTGGATCTGGGCCACGTAGGTTGAAACTCCGAGACCAACAAGGATAAGTACATGTAGTATTTGACTCATGTAGAGGAACTTCGATACGAAATTCCATACCCGTTTTTGAGTAGACCAAATCAACGAAACCCTGAACGAGGGAAATATTTCGGGTGCTTGTGCGTAGTGTGAATACGAAGTATGATAAGTCTATGTGCAGTGTAGATATTAGTGCGATAAAATCCGTGATATACTAATTAAACGTTTTCCCTAATAGAGGAAAAGAACGAGACATGGCGAATGTAAGAGGAGCCGAAGCTCCCAGAGGCCGAGGTAGGGGCCGAGGCGGAGGACGACGTAGACAACCTCGGGTAAATCTGGTACCAGATCAACCGGAGCAGAATGAGATGCAGGAAATGAGGAGAACCTTGCAAGAACAGTGGGCTCTCATAGATGCACTTCTGGAAAGATAGAATCGACAAGACCGAGAAG
Organism: Acacia pycnantha; assembly: GCA_025563575.1. Classification (NCBI taxonomy): domain Eukaryota; kingdom Viridiplantae; phylum Streptophyta; class Magnoliopsida; order Fabales; family Fabaceae; genus Acacia; species Acacia pycnantha. Next base: position 3,681,591 of record JAMWYP010000014.1, read on the forward strand.
CTGAGAGACAACTAGAAAGACGACAGAATGAGGATGAGCATAATGATGATGTTGAAGAAAACGAGCAAAGTGACGAGCACGATCAGGAATCTGAGGGATCGGAAAGGTCCCAGTCACCTCCACGGCAAGGGAGAGCTGTGCTGACCACACAAAATTGGGTCACACAGTTTTGCAAGCTCAAGCCACTGATAATTGAATATTTTATACACTTATTTTTGTCTCTTGAATAATAATTTAGGACCCTTTAGCTAATAAATAATGGCTCTTATGTTTATTTGGGCCTTGGGCCTTTTATTGCATTTTAGCCATTTTTAATAATAAAATTCCAGTTTTGTGTTGCTTCACTATTTCTACCATAACTCTTGAACCAGACATCGGATTTGCCTCATTTTTGTCTCATATTTCAGATTATTCAGAGAGATACAATTGTTATGAAGACATCAAGAGCAAATTCGGTCAAGAAGGCGGTCAATTTTGGAGCCAAAGTCGGATGTACAATTCTGGATTTATTTTGGACCCGAATTTTGTAATTTAAGTCCAGTTTTATTTTATTCTGTTTTGGCTAAAACTATGAGAGCCCATTTCGTTTTAGGTTATTTTTAAGTATGGCAGCTGCCACAAACATATTCATTTTCACGTTTTTAACATTAGAGTGGATCAAAATACAAGTTTTCATTTTTCTCTCATTCTTCATGTTCTTCGCGCGTTCTTCGTGTTCTTCGTTCGTTCTTCGATTTTCCCAGCCATGATCGGCTAAACTCTTGTGATTAACCCAACGATGAGGATTCCATGATTCATCCAGAGAACTCGTGCCTAATCGGTAACTACTCGATTCTGTTTTCATCTTATCGGATTCGATTTCTGGAAATAGTTCGAATATTAGATTTAATATTTGGTTTGGTTCATCCCAAGGACTTAGTTCGGACTAGGTTACAGTGTTGCTGTGCGATTGCACGGTGAGACGCCACTGTCAGGGACAGATTCTAAGCGATCGTCTAGGCGAGGAATCTCCGGATGAATGCGAGATTTCGATTCATCGGAACCAAACGTGGGTTAGTTGTATTTTCGTTCAATGATGGAGGTTTCGGAATCAATTCGTTGGGTTGATCATCTTTAATCTGTCTCTGTTTATTTGATTACGTTTGACTCTGTTTATTGCATTTTGGTTATGTTATTTAGTTTTGTTCTATTCTGTTAAACCAAACCCCGCATTTTATCATTACGTTTCACTATTGTTATTAAACAAGCCATTTGCAAATTCGTTGGGAAACGACCCGGGTTCCCTAAGTGCAAATTAATTACGAACTTGGTTTATTTTGGAAGACACGGCAAAAATTTTTTTGAGTATCTCTGATTGAGTTGAAATTTGGTACAGTGATAGAAAATGGCGAATCGTTAGACCCACATTGAAAATGTTCCATTTTCCATGTGGTATCCTCCGTTTCGCCAAATTCCATCGTTTAGGCCACTTTTTCAATTTTTGAAGTTTTTTTATTCCATTTTTGAGTCCCCCAATAGTCTAGGAGTTGCCCTGTCCAAGTCCCAAAAATTTTAAAAATCATTTGATACTGTTTCTCGACTTGTTTTGGTCAATTTCTAGCATAGGTTTTTGCTTTTGTGTGTTTTGTCTTTGTGTCTCTTAGTGTTTTTCTACTTTTCACCACCTCTTGTGGCATTTTCGTAATTCTGATTTTCTGGAGGCATCTTTGTCATTACGAGTATTTGCCAATTTCGCTTTGTGTACATGTTGCATGAGTACCGGGAATACTACTAATCCAGAAGATTTGTTGCCATTTGATCCTGAAATAGAAAGAACAATTCTTACTGCTAGAAGAGTTGTTAGGCTAAGTCATAAGATTAATACCAAACTGGATACTCAATTAGAGTCTGATTGTGTCCATTCTGTTGATATTTCTGATTGTGCTTCTGATAGTATTTCGATAGTCTTGTTGTGTTCACCGATTCTAGTAGCAACTTTGCTCGCTCGGACATTATGGCGGGAGAGCGGGAAAATCATCATACTTTGAAGGAATTGGGTGCACTGATGTTAATTATCAACCCTTGTGCATCCAATATCCTAACCTTCTTTGCTAACTTTGGTGAAATCTGGTCTAATACACTTGTTGCCTAAGTTTCATGGTCTTGCGGTGAGTGCCCCATTAAGCATTTGAAGGAATTCCATGTAGTGTGCGGCACAATGAAGCCACATGCCATTGATGAAAATCATATCAAGTTGAGAGCTTTTCCTTTCTCATTGGAAGGTGGAGCCAAGGATTGGTTGTTGTACCTTGACCCTCATCTATTGGGAGCCGGGTCGATATTCGAAGGATATTCCTAGAGAAATATTTCCCTTCCTCAAGAGCAGCTGCGATCAAGAAGGAGATTGGCAACATTAAACAGATCATTTGGGAGACTATGCATGAGTATTGGGAGAGGTTCAAAAGGTTATGTGCAAGCCGTCCACACCATCGATATCCGAAAAGACTTGATCAACTCTTTCTATGATGGTCTATCACCGGTAGACAAAGGGTTGGTGGATGCCTCTAGTGGTGGAGCTATGAGTAACAAGACACTGAAGAAGCCCGAGAATTGATATCCATTATGGCGTATAACTCTCGCGGTTTGGCACCGGGGCCAATAGTACTCCTGTCTACCATATTCAAACACCTCCGATTCGGTATGATTCTTAGAGATTAGAGAATAGACTTGATGATCCGACCTCCCTTGTGAGGCGGTTAGCGTGACACGCAACGATGCATGAGTCTTCTCCTCCTCGATCGGGTACTCTTGTGGGTTTTGTTCGACCCTTATCATTCTACTCGACTCTTGCCCTACCTTGCATGATCCTACTTACCAAGATCGGTCGGAGTCGCGGTGGGTGTTTTTCCGGGAAGGCCACAATACCAACGAGAATAATGCCTTCTCCAACACTTATAATCCTGGTTGGAGAAATCACCCCAACTTTCAGCTGGAACCAAAATCGAATCGAGTAACCGGTATCGCGAGTGCAGGAACTACCGGCAGAGGCCGTACGGACCACGAGACTTTCCAAGAACAGTCCGCACCCCCTTTGCCTTTGCAAGCACCACCTCCTCGACCAGCCATATGTCCACCTCCACAGCGGCACAACAAAGAAGCTAGTAGTAGTGGTGGTAGTGGTTCCTCACTTGAAGATATGATGAAGCAATTTGTCACGGCCAATATGCGGTTCCAACAAAGAACCGACACTTCCATTCGTAGTTTGCAAACACAGATTGGGCAATTGGCAACATCATTGAACCGGCTTCAACCTCGTGGATCCAATTCCCTTCCTCACAAACAATTCCCAATCCTAAGGGAAATGTGAGTGCTATATCACTACGATCCGGCAAGCAATTGGAGGAACCTAAGCAAGCTGCAGATGTGACTTCCACATCGAAAACGAGTCAGAAATGTGAAGATTGACTCGAAAAGAAAAAGCGGTGCAGCAAGGTGAAGAGGAAGACATTCCTATTCCTCTTCCCTTCCCTCGAGAGAGCGATTCGATCCAAGAAGTTGGCGATAAAGCACAAGAGAAGGATATACTTGAGACATTCGAAGAGTAGAGATCAACATTCCTCTCTTAGATGCAGTCAAACAAATTCCTAAATATGCCAAGTTTCGAAGGAGTTGTGCACCAACAAGAGGCGGCGAAGGGAATGAACGAGTGAGCTTGAACCGAGAATGTCTCAAGACTCATCCAAATTCTACCATGCCTCGTAAATGCAAAGATCCGGGGACATTTTCTATCCCTTGCCTTATTGGTAACTATAGATTTGATGATTGCATGCTAGATTTAGGTGCTTCTATTAATGTCATGCTGCATCTGTTTATAGATCTCTTGGTCTTGGTCCCTTGCGTCCAAGCGGTGTCATTGTTCGGTTAGCTAATAGGAGTAATGCCCATCCTTCGGTTTAGTTGAAGATGTATTAGTCAAAGTTAATGAATTGATATTCCTTGCTGATTTTTACATCTTGGATATGGAGGGTGAGTCTCCTAGTAGTAGGTCACCAATCATTCTAGGGAGACCTTTCATGAAAACAGCTAGGACTAAGATAGATGTGCATTCAGTACTCTTTCCATGGAGTTTGGTGATATATCCGTGAATTTCAATATCTTTGATGCCATGAAATATCCTAGGGAAGAGCATTCATTTTTACGTATTGATGTGATTGATGATCTTTGTGGATGATGTTCTTAATGGTTGGTGTCTGATTATCCTTATTTTTCATCGAAAGTGATACCCCATTTGTGCATGCAATGATAATGAATGGTGCTCTGTTTGCACTAATTTGGTTAAGACTGCACTGTTTGGTGATTCGATTTGCTTGATGATTCTACATTACTTGTAGACTCGATATTGAGTCCGAGTTTGAGCTTCACCCCGATCCTAACGTGCATCCCGATTCGATTTTGATGAGCTTCATTCGATTTTGATGAACTAAATTCGATGTTAACCTTGAGCCGTATAGACACGGTCCTTACGCTTGTGCTTCTTTGAATATGGTTTGGTATTCCCGGTGTGATGACATCGAGTTGTTGCAACAACCACCCAAGCTTCTCCTCCACCGAGCAACCGCCCAAACTAGAGTTGAAATCCCTTCCGGACCATCCGAAGTATGCATTTACGGAGGAGAATGAGCGGTTGCCAGTCATTGTGGCAAATAATCTCACGCCGATCAAGAAGAGAAGCTGCTAAGCTTATTGAGGGTGAACAAGAAAGCTATTGGGTGGACATTGGTCGACATAGTTGGCATTAGCCCTTCTATGTGCATGCACCGGATTCGTTGGAAGAGGACTCTAAGCCGGTGAGGCAACCCCGAGACGCCTTAATCCTCTTATCCTTGATGTGGTGAAGAAGGAAGTCACTAAGCTTCGCAAGCCGGCATCATCTATCCTATTTCGATAGCCGGTGGGTTAGCCCGATCCGGTGGTTCCTAAGAAATCCGAGTCACCGTAGTAGCCAATCAAAAGAATGAGCTCATTCCTACTCGAGTTCAGAATAGTTGGAGAGTTTGCATTGACTATAGGAGACTCAACCAAGCCACTCGCAAGGATCATTACCCTCTACCTTTCATTGATCGGATGTTAGAGCGATTGGTGGTAAGTCTCATTACCGCTTCTGGATGGCTACTCTGGATACTTCCAGATCCATATTGCTCCCGAGGATCGGGAGAAGACGACCTTTACATGCCCCTTTGGGACATATGCTTACCGAAGGATGCCTTTTGGCCTCTGCAATGCACCGGCACCTTTCGGCGTTGTATGGTGAGTATTTTCTACGAGTTCCTAGAGGACTTGCATGGAGGTTTTCATGGATGATTTCACCGTATATGGGTCTGATTTTGATGCATGCTTAGCTAATTTGTCTAGAGTCTTGCATAGGTGTATTGAATCTAATCTTGTCTTTGAATTATGAGAAGTGTCACTTTATGGTTGAGTCGGGCATAGTCTTGGGACACATAGTGTCTAGGAAAGGGATTGAGGTCGACCCTGCTAAGATTGATGTTATTATTGCTTTGCCTTACCCCGCTTCTGTGCGGGAGGTTCGCTCTTTTCTTGGTCATGCAGGTTTCTATCGACGTTTCATTCGAGATTTCAGCAAGACTGCTCAACCCTTGTCCAACCTTCTGCATAAGGACACTGACTTTGTCTTTGATGATGCGTGCAAGGCGGCCTTCGATCACTTGAAGCGTTGCCTTACTACACCCAGTGATCCGGCCCCGATTGGCACCTTCCCTTTGAGTTGATGTGCGATGCTTCCAACTATGCGGTTGGTGCTATCTTGGCACAACGGGTTGATAGAGCCTCCCATGTGATTGCCTATGCCTCCAAGACTTTGGATTACGCTCAATCTAATTACACCACCACCGAAAAGGAGTTGTTGGCCATTGTATTTGCCTTCGATAAGTTTAGGTCATATCGCTAGCTAGTAGAGTCATTGTTTTCTCGACCATGCAGCTTTAAAGTTTCTTTTGAAAAGGCGGATGCTAAGCCACGACTCATCCGGTGGATGTTGTTGCTCCAAGAGTTTGATGTGGAGATTCGAGATAGAAGTGGAGCACAAAGCGGGTAGCCGACCACTTGAGTCGTATCACTCATTCTCCCTCTCACCCCTCTTCTATTCGGGATGATTTCCACGATGAGCGGCTTTCTACACTGCAAGTTAAGACCCCATGGTATCTTGATTTAGTTAACTACTTGGTAGCTAGTGTTTTCTGTAGAATCCACTAGGGCCCAAACCCTTAAATTGAAAAGTGAGTCTAAATATTATGTTTGGGATGACCCTTATACGTGGAAATTTTGTAGTGACCAAGTAGTTAGGAGATGTGTGCACGATTGTGAGTTTCAATCTATATTGCATTTTGCTCATGCTTCGCTGTGGTGGTCACTTTGGACCCCAAAGAACTGCTAGGAAAGTGTTAGAATGTGGTTTATTTTGGCCTTCCTGTTTCATGATGCCCATTTGTTTTGTAAATCATGTGATAACTGTCGGAGGGCGGGAAGTATTTCCGTAGGCATGAGATGCTCCAAAACCCTATATTGTTTTGTGAGATCTTTGATGTTTGGGGTATTGATTTTATGGGTCCATTTCTGCTTCATATGGTTACACTTACATATTTCTTGTTTGTTGATTATGTTTCTAAATGGGTTGAGGCGAAAGCCACCGGACTAATGATTCTTACGTGGTGGTGGACTTTGTTAGGTCTAACATTTTCTGCGGGTTTGGCATTCCTAGAGCTATTATCGGTGATCGGGGTTCCCATTTTTGCAATCGAAGCATGGGTGCTTTGCTACGCAAGTATGGAGTGCTTCACAAGGTTTCCACAAACATACAATCCACAGACCAACGGTCAAGCTGAAGTCTCAAATAGAGAGATTAAGCAAATCCTTCAGAAGACTGTCAACTCTACCCGGAAAGATTGGAGTAAGCGACTAGATGATGCTTTGTGGGCATATCGCACCGCCTACAAGACTCCGATTGGGATGTCTCCCTATCGGATTGTCTTTGGTAAGGCATGTCATCTTCCGGTTGAGTTGGAGCATCAAGCCTATTGGGCTATTAAGCAATGCAACATGGATTTGGCTAAGTCTGGGATGGAGAGGAAGCTGCGGTTGCAAGAGTTAGATGAGCTTAGATTGGATGCCTATGAAAGCTCACGGTTGTATAAGGAAAAGACTAAGGCATTCCATGATAAGCATATTCGAGGAAAGAATTTTTCGTGGGCCGAAAGTTCTTCTATTTAATTCCGTCTGAAGTTTATGCACGGTAGCTTCGATCTAGATGGGATGGCCCTTTTGTGATCACTAACATATTTCCATTTGGTCTTTGTTGAGCTATGTGATCCACCCACGGGACGGACTTTTAAGGTCAATGGGCATCGCCTCAAGCCATTTCATGAGGGATCCCCACGGCGGCTGAGGAAGCGAGAGATTCTCCTCATTGATGCCACTTATCCTCCATAAACCCTTGGGGAGTATTCTTCTTTCTTCTCCCTCCTTCTCTTTTATTTGTTTTCCTTTTCTACTTTGCTTTTTGAAAATAAATACATTCTTTCTTTCTAATGATTGCTACATATTATGAACTAGGACATTTTGGTTTTAATGGATCATTCTGTTTAGTCTGGAACTCTTGACTCTTCGATTACAAGTCTTGGTAGTTGATTTGATGTTGTTGATTACCTAAGTTGGTATTGACCTTGTGAGGTTTTGGGCTGCATGAATGGAATTCATCTTTTGCCATTCTTTCTTTCATGTGTGCATCTCTCATGATTTGTGTTCTCTAGAACTTGCTCCTTTTCTTTTTGAAACTACATTTTCACTTACGTGCATAAGTATGATGGAAGCTTGTTTTCTTTCTTTTATTCTCCTCACTTTGGCCAAATAGCTTTCCCTTACATTATAATTCCTTTGCTAGCCCCTTTGTGCCTTTTGACCCATTCTTTTCTAAGCCACATTACAAGCCTAAGCGTAAAACCATTTTATTCCGCACCTTGAAGATTTATTGAGCATTGGTTTCAACTTGTTTTGTGTTTAAGTGGGGGGTTGCTCAGGAGTGCAACAGTTTAAGTGTGGGGGGGATATTTGATTTTGACATTGTAATTACGTATACAATGAAAGGAAAGAAAGAAAAGTAAAAAAAAAAAAAAAAAAAAAAAAAAAAAAAAAAAAAAAAAAAAAAAGAAAAAAAAAGAAAAAGAAAAAAAAAACAACAAAAGAAGAGAAAAGAAAAGAAAATACATAGAAATGAATGTATATATGAGTAGAATAAAAGTCTCATACATAGAGAATGATTGTGTTAATCAGTGCTCTTCCTTTTGATTTCTTTGGTGCTTAGCCTCTTATTCCATACTATTACCTACCTTCACCCTAGCCCCGTTACAACCTTTAATTACAAGCTCTCTTGATTTGTGCATGTATGTGTTATGAGTAGTGGAGACGTAGAAGTTGAGCAAGCTTATGGTAGAACAAATTTCTTGAGTAGAATTTGAGCGATACACTTATTTACCTTAAACACTTGAGAGACCGATTGATTGAGCGCATCATTTGAGAGATCATCTTTTGTGATTAGCATCATTGATTGACACTACCATGAATTGTAATTTGAGATGAAGGGGTTTTGGTTTTGAATGATTGGTCTTTTGAAGCTTTGTGTCCCTTGATTCAATTTTTGCATTGTTAGCAATTATTAGTAAAGAAGAGTTTTTCCTTTAGGTCTTTCTCTTTGAATTTTGCTCGGGAGTGCAAAAAGATAAGTGTGGGGGAATTTGATAATTGAATATTTTATACACTTATTTTTGTCTCTTGAATAATAATTTAGGACCCTTTAGCTAATAAATAATGGCTCTTATGTTTATTTGGGCCTTGGGCCTTTTATTGCATTTTAGCCATTTTTAATAATAAAATTCCAGTTTTGTGTTGCTTCACTATTTCTACCATAACTCTTGAACCAGACATTGGATTTGCCTCATTTTTGTCTCATATTTCATATTATTCAGAGAGCTACAATTGTTATGAAGACATCAAGAGCAAATTCGGTCAAGAAGGCGGTCAATTTTGGAGCCAAAGTCGGATGTACAATTCTGGATTTATTTTGGACCCGAATTTTGTAATTTAAGTCCAGTTTTATTTTATTTTTGTTTTGGGCTAAAACTATGAGAGCCCATTTCGTTTTAGGTTATTTTTAAGTATGGCAGCTGCCACAAACATATTCATTTTCACGTTTTTAACATTAGAGTGGATCAAAATACAAGTTTTCATTTTCTCTCATCTGTTCTTCATGTTCTTCGCGCGTTCTTCGTGTTCTTCGTTCGTTCTTCGATTTTCCCAGCCATGATCGGCTAAACTCTTGTGATTAAACCAACGATGAGGATTCCATGATTCATCCAGAGAACTCGTGCCTAATCGGTAACTACTCGATTCTGTTTTCATCTTATCGGATTCGATTTCTGGAAATAGTTCGAATATTAGATTTAATATTCGGTTTGGTTCATCCCAAGGACTTAGTTCGGACTAGGTTACAGTGTTGCTGTGCGATTGCACAGTGAGACGCCACTGTCCGGACCATGGTAGTGAAAACGTAGTTTTCTCCTGAAAACGGAAGGGCAATGAAAAAGCGTAAAACGTAAAATCGTAATTCAAAACGTAGTTTTTACCTGCATATATATATAAAGAAATTCAAAAAAAGCAAGGCACCTACCATCATCCATAGTTCCATACATATATTCATTCATGCAATATCAATCAAAATATCCAACATTGTCATCAAATACCATTTAAACAAAGGCAAATAACCTCAATACGAGTTCAAAATGCAAGTCTAATTTAAATTCACAAGTTCACAACTCACAATCTAAGCTAATAAATCAACTGATATGTAAAATCGCGTTTTATTCCAAAAAACGCCGCTTTTACGTTTTTTACCGCTTTTTAACCGCTTTTACCGCTTTTACTCAGAATACGTTTTTTCCCACAACGAAACACGTTTTGCTCATATTAAATCGTAAAAGCGGCGTTTTTACGTTTTAAAGCGCGATTTTGACTACCATGGTCCGGACAGATTCTAGGCGATCGTCTAGGCGAGGGAATCTCCGGATGAATGCAGAGATTTCGATTCATCCGGAACCAAACGTGGGTTAGTTGTATTTTCGTTCAATGATGGAGGTTTCTGGAATCAATTCGTTGGGTTGATCATCTTTAATCTGTCTCTGTTTATTTGATTCTGTTTGACTCTGTTTATTGCATTTTGGTTATGTTATTTAGTTTTGTTCTATTCTGTTAAACCAAACCCCCCATTTTATCATTCTGTTTCACTATTGTTATTAAACAAGCCCGCTGCAAATTCGTTGGGAAACGACCCAGGTTCCCTAATTCTGCAAATTAATTACGAACTTGGTTTATTTTGGAAGACACGGCAAAAATCTTTCCAGCCACCTGCTTTTCATGGAAAGAACGAATTGGCTGAGGATTGGCTGATGAGCTTAGACAAGATCTTTGAAGTGATGGAATGCCCGGAGGACCGAAAAGCTCAACTGGCGATTTACAAACTCGAAGGTGACGCGCACAGATGGTGGAAAAACGTTTCTACAACGTTGCGGACCTGTGTTTGCCCTGTCACTTGGGAGATGTTCATAGAAAATTTCAATGAACAATATTTTCCTCTCTCGATACAGGTGATCAAGGAGGAGGAGTTCCTTCATATTCAACAAGGTTCCGAGGAAACCTTTGACGATTACTTCGCCCGGTTCACCAATCTGTCCCGGTATTCGTCATACCTGGGAAGTAATGACAACCAAAGCTGGAAGGCAAACAGGTTGATCTCGAAATTTGAAGTACGATATCCGAGCAAGGTTGGTATCCCAACGTTTTCCTGCGATGGCTCAAGCAGTAGAATCTTGCCGGATGACTGAGCGCAACCTGAAGGAGTTACGTATCTCACGGAATCACAATGGCAGCCGTGCCGATCGTAGCGAAAGCAACCTTGGAAACTCCTCACGAAAGAGAGAGGCACCCTGGAGTGACGACCAGAGAGAAAACAAGAGGCCATTCCAGACTGGGCAGCAGAACAACCCAAGAATGCCGGAATCCCGACCATGTCCTGATTGCGGAAAGTACCATCTAGGTGAATGTATTAATCGGCGGGTTTGCTTCGGATGTCGGAAGCCAGGACACATTATTACAAATTATCCTGAGAAAACTGCGGAGAGACGAGTGTGCTATAGATGCCAGAAAACGGGACACATTGCCTCAAGCTGTCCTGAGCGGATTGCGGAGCTCAAGTCACAGAACCCAGGCCGCATGTACGCACTAACCGGTGCAGAGGATAGAGAACTCCCAGAGATGGTCCAAGGTACTATCTCTCTTCGACGGAATCTTCTCTAGACAATTTATGAGTTAGATATTAGACGCGTGTTTTATGTTTCTTAGTCATATTCGACCGTGATCATGTCATTGAGTAGGAGGTATCTTGTGTTGCCATGGTGTATGGGCACCATGGTGACATGTATGATATCTTGTGTTGTCATGGTGTATGGGCGCCATGGAGACATTTTGGTATCTGTAGTGTTGACCGCGGTGTATGGGCGACTCGGGAGACACTATATATCAAAGTACGATATGACAAGATCGTTGCGGTCAAACCAAAGCGAAGTCTCGACCACCAGGAGGAGTGACTGGCAGACGAAGTGAAGATTCGACGCGTATAGTCCGAACTTTAGTTAAGTACGAAGTTTAGTGGGAAGGGTGCGAATTTCGAGGACGAAATTTTATTTAACGGGGGAGAAATGTAATACCTGGATATTTATTATCTGGAATATTATAAATAAATTGGATATTTCTGATAAGTGAAGTTTTGACCTTAAAACTTGTGTGGATATAGTCTGTTATTCTAAGTTAAATTCTGTAGGAAATTAGAGAATTTAAATGCCAAAGTCCAAAATGACGAAAATGCCCCTATGGGACATAAATGACTTAGAAAAATTGTGAAAAATCCTAGAAGGCAGTAAAATAATTGTTAAAATTGAGAGAATATATTATCTCTAATTGTGGTAATTTAATAAATTATAAGCTTCGAAAAATTGAGAAGGAATGTTCAAAAAGTATTGAAATAACCATAATACCCTCATAAATCCTAATATAATGAATGAGACATGAAATCACAAATGTCAATGCAAAAGTTTGAAGGTAATGAGGCATTCTAATTAAGAAAATTATCAACTATTGATAAGAAAGAAACTAGGTAATTATTGGCTAATTACTTAAGCTTAAGCGAAGGAAATTCAAAGATAATTATGTAAAACCCTAAAATTAGTGGTTTTTGGCCAAGAATTAGTAAAAACATATTTTCTAATTAATTAGAAATTTTTGAGGAAAATGAATGATTTTAGGTATTTTTAAGCCTAAATACAAGAATGGACCAATAAGGGAATTTTGTGAAATTTTTAGGAAAATTGAAATATATAATTAATTAAATAATTAATTAATTAATTGAAAAATAAATATTTAATAATATTTAAATGGGGGCAGCCGAATTTTGCTCAAGAAATGGGATAAGAATAAGCAAAAGAATATCTAGATATTTTATTCAAATTGGATTATTATATTATATAAGTAATTATAATGAATAGTAACACAATAAATAGAAAATGGATCCTATCTGGAGAACCATGAATGGGATTTCCAAAGTAAAGGTAAAATATTGATTAGTGGATTTTTATCTTCCGTTAGACTTTTCCGGAAGTTAATTCTGAAGCCGGTAGAGCATTTTCCTAATAAGACGAAATAGGGAAAATCTGATAAAAAGGCAGATAGTCAGAAAATTAGAATTTAAACAAAATAAATCATAACTCAACATCTAGAAGTGAGTTGAGAATTTCCTGGATATATTTGGAATCAGTAAATTTTTGTCCAGAGAGTGACAATTCCAGAAGTGGATTTCGTGGCCGGGCACGTTTTTCGAGAAACTTCCGCAGGACTATTGGAACCCTGTATGGAATCAAAAAGTTGTTTAGACCAGACATTTCTAGTAAGTGAGAAAATGTCTTCAAAGTTATGATTCCAGATTTCTAAGATTTTACGCGATTACGCGATTCGCACGCCGATCGAGAAATCCTACCGGCTTAGGCTTCTGGAAGCAGGACATGTGGCATCTTTTGATTGGATTTTTGACTTTGGGGAGGGGGGTGCAGGTCGGCCAAGGAGAAAGGGGCAAGAGGGAAAACTTGTTTCCTAAGTCATGAATGGACGGTCCAGATCGCTTCTCATAAAGTTGATCCGACGGCCGAAATCCTGTATCTTTTCCTATAAATACCCCCCTCTTCTCTTCAATTCTCACACCATTTCAAGAAGAGAATTTCGGTTCTAGAGAGAGGCTTTAGAGAGAGGAGCTCTGGAGAAAAGCTGTAGCGAAGCTCTGGGTAAGTTTTTCGGTACTTAAACTTTCGTAGTTCTTTCGGTAGTTGGAGTAGAAATGCTATATTAGTCTTTAATCTTCCAAGTATGATTAGATATCATATGTTAGTGGTATTTTAGTCATTAATTTCGAAAATCATGATGGGGTCGGAGTTATGGCAAAATTCTGGAAGATTAGAGTTAAAATAGCGAAAGCTCGCGAAATTCCACGATAGGGGCATCGGGGCAAAATGGTAATTTTTACCTAAAATGCCTGTTATGATGTAAATCATTAATTAATATGATTTATATTTTGAAAATGATATTGGAGTAAGAGTTATGTTGAAATTTTGGAAAATTAAAGTCAAAGTAAAGTCTTTGGTGAAATTCCGCCGATCAGGGGGTCAGGGGTAAAATAGTCATTTTGACTAAAAATGTCCGTCGTAATGATAGATCCTTAACAAGTACGTTGTTATGTTGATAGGATATCCCTGATTACGTTTTGACCAACCGTCGTGCCGAAATACTGTAAAACGTCAATGAAGGTACGTTCGCGTACTGTAACCCTAATCTGATGGATATAGTATGCGTGTATGTGATGTGTATGTGGTATGATGTGAGTATGATATGTGTATATGTGGTGTGTTGTTGGGATGCATATTATGTTAGAAGATAACTGTATGCATGCTGGGAGCGATATATCTGTAAGGCTGGGAGCGATACATTTATAATGCTGGGAGCGATAAATCGTAATCTTTGGGAGTGATATATCTGTATGCTGGGAGCGATACATGTGCATTGGTTGGGTTTGGTTTATATGTTGTTGTTTGGTAACCCATATGTGTGTATGTATACATGAGGTTAACCGTTACCTGAGATCCGGTGCGGATCTCAGCTCTTAACATAGCATCAGGGTCGGAAGGACCGAGGAGAGAGGAAAGCAGCAGGTTCAAGGATCCGGCTGAAGACTTTCCGTTATTGTCCTTTACTTTTTGAAAACTCTCGGTTGTTGAACCGTTTCTGTAAATAGCCAGTGGGCATTTTATATCAATATATCAGTTACACTCTTACTTCGATGCTCTACTCTGATGAAAAAATTTTATACTGCTTTTGGAAAATGGGATGTTACACCTAACAAACATTTTAAAAAGGCATCAATATTGTCGATTAGTTCTTAAAAAAGTCAATAACCCTTGAAAATGTTATAGCTTTATTAAAAATGATCATAAAAATCATTTTTAAAAAATAAATAAATATGTATATCACATGTGCTTTTTAGTAATAAGATGTTCTTTTCTGTGGAGTGCACACTATACATCATTTTTTTAAGAATTTCAGCGCTTAAAATATTATAATTATTTTTCTTAAAAAAATTAACTTGTGCGTGCTAAAATGTGTAAGAAATCAAGAGAAATAGATTTCCTTTTCTCTCTTGATTTCTTACAAGGGAGGTTCGATATCCACTGGTTGATGTGAGGGCCTTATTGGTGGGTGATTGTAAGTATCTCTGTAAGCGTTCTTTGAGGGGTGGGATATCGGTGTTTACCTCCACCTAAACTTTTTTTTACCAAAAAAACAAAAAAGTTGCACAAAATCTAATGAAATGTAATAAAGTAAACAAATAAAAAATGAACAAAGGATACATGAATCATGCTATCTGTGAGTTATGACTTATGAGTAGTAGTAACTCCTTATAAATTTTATGCTTTATATTGAAATTAAAAATTACTATCAATATATTTTCAACTCACTAATGTGTTCTCTTTATAGCTGCTACTTATAAAAAAAAAAAAAAAATACCTACTAGATTTTCATAAAATAACCATATATCACAAATAAAGAAATACTTTAAAATTATACATATTTATTATCTTTATCTTCATTATCATAATATATAGTTGTAAAAGTCATCTATTGATAGTTGCTTGTCCACATAATTTAGCTTCAGTTGGAGGCAAAATCAACCAGTGATGATACTAATTAATAGAAGAGTGGTCCCAGTAAGTAGAACTAATATCAGTATCATTGTGACTTGTAACAATAACTTCTTGTACAAGTTCTTAGACTTTTTCGTCATAACTCACACACTCATATTATATCACTCCTCCCAATCTCACACTTAATTTAAAAAAGCCTTAAGTACTCTCGATCACATAAGATTCGGCATGATGCAAGTTGTTGGTCTTGCACATAACAAAGATATAATGCAGGAGAGATCATCATGACTTTTTTTTTTTTTGGCTAAAGGAGCAAAAATACACACATGGTTACCATTTTGGAGCAAAAGTCGCATCCCACCGTTATGTTATTGTTCACCATGATGAGAGAGAAAGAGCTGAAGTGAACAGTAACATAACGGTGAGATGTGACTTTTGCTCCAAAATAGTAACCATGTGTGTACTTTTACTCTCAAAAAAAGCATATGGTGCTGGGCGCTCCCGGGGGGTAAAGCACATGTGTATTTTTGATCATTTACCCTTTTTTTTGAGATAATTCCTTAAATGAAGAGAAAATAATGAAATCTATAAGATAAATAATTTTAGAGAAGAACTTCAAGACTGGCACAGGAGAGAACCTTGAATGCTACACTTTCAAACAACAGTTGGTTAAAAAGAATATGATTCCAAGATTTATCATTATATTCATATGGGCTCTGATAACTATTATTCTCGTAATAAATGGAATACCCTTAACTTAAAACCCTTAAGATTAAGATGGTAACATTACAGAAGAAATAAGGAAAAGACACACAAATTTGAATAATGGAAGTTTTAGCCTTTTAAAATCCTTCTTATTAATTACCCCCAACGACAAAAAAAGAAAAAAAGATTGCAACTTGAAAATAATCCTATACGAGCAGAATATAATCACCAAGACTTCAATACTCTTTTCTTTTTATTGAAAGGCAAAATGAAACATCAATAGGGTTGGGTCTAGCTGAAAGTCCGAAATAGTCCCTCACAACGTAACGAACCAATGTTTGAATCACCGCTGGAAAATGTGCTCACATTTAGTGTCGGCCTGTGCCTTGAATATGATTGCCTTCAGTAGGAGGATATCTATGTCTTGCAAAAAGAAAAGCAAAATGATACATAGTTAACATACTTTTATCCAATCAGATTAGAACATGTGGATTTTAAAATGTTAGTATTACTATCAAGAGTTTGTTATGGAATAAATAAAATATATAAAAATATCTTACACGTCTCGATTTAGTTGGCAACAAACACCTTAAGCATAGATAAGGCACGTAGATAAGTTCTCTCCCACAGAAATAATGAAGAAAGATTAAGAATCGATTTTGGAACTAAGAACCCAGTAAACATGAGTTCAGAAAAATATTGAGTTCTTGGAAAACCTAGTACCCAATAAAAACAATAGTTTAAGAAACTTCAAATATAGACAAAAGAGTCAATTAATTTTTCATGCCAAGTAGTATTCTCACAAGAGGGAGCAAGTCATTGCTTAATAAAATCTTCATTGAATTCAAAAGAATGAATGCACATGACTTGTCTTTTAAATGAGGAATAAGACTTGCCAATGGCCTTATATTTTAGTGGTATGAAATCTCCATGGTAAGTGGGGAACGTCGCGGATTCGATATTACTTGTAAGTTGTAACCTTAGCGTCTACCCTTGAATTTTAGAGCCCGTCCATCGCTACCGGTGCAAATTGTGCAATGGCAACTATGATTGAAATTAACTCCTTTCTTTTTTCCTATTTTATTTTGAGGGGTATATAGAATTTTCATTGTGTTATAAAACTAAGTAAAATACAAGGGAGATTAAGATGTGAGAGATGAAGAAATGCAAGAAAGAAATGGAGAGCAAGGAAAGAGTGATTCTTCTTTTTATTGTTGTAGTTCAACCTTTGATACATGCCTACTATATATAGGCAATCAATCTTCAACTTCCATTACAAGAGTAACATACAAGAGTAAATCTACATAATGGTATATTATGTAATATTGTAAGTTATATAAAACTCCCACTAAGCCATTCATGTCATAGGTTATATGGCTTCAAGTGTAGAATTCTAAAAGACTCTTCTTGGAAGGTTATGGACATTCACACCAATATTGGGATATTTATAACACTCCCCCTTGAATGTCCATTATGAATGTGCCTCATTAAAAACTTTAACTAGGAAAAACCCAGTGGGATAAAAACCTAGCCAAAGAAAAGAGTACAACATCCATTGATACTTTGTCAGTACGCCTCATTAAAAACCTTTCTAGGAAAACCCAGTGGGATAAAACCTAGATAAGGGAAAAAGAGTACAGCGTGTATCGACTCCCCCTCTTGACAACATCAGTTGAGATCTTTGAGTCTTCGAAGACCAATACCATAGACAAGTCTTTCAAAGATTGCTCCTGGAAGTGACTTGGTGAATAAATCTGCTATATTTTTACTTGAACTGATTTGTTGGATATCTATTTCACCATCCTTTTGAAGATCACGAGTGAAGAAGAATTCTGGTGAAATATGCTTCGTTTTGTCGCCCTTAATATAACCTCAACCATACACACTCTCGACTTGCTTCATGCATTGCAAGGATCTCTGCATGGTTGGATGATGTGGCTGATATAGTCTGCTTCATAGATCGCCATGAAATGGTTCGAAAAATGTGTTTTACTCCATTCCAATGCCTCCGAGTTGGTGCAGAACTATATCTTGCTAATAAATTAACAGCAAATGATATATAAGGACGTGTATGATTAGCAAGATACATCAGTGCTCCAATAGCACTAAGATATGGTACTTCTGGACCAAATGGTTCTTCTTGACTTTGTCACTAATTATCTGAGGTCGGAAGGGATCTTTATCCATTTGCAAAAACTTACAATCATTGAAGTACATAATGGATGTGACTTATCCATATAAAATCATTCAAAGACCTTCTTAGTATAAGCTTCTTTGATATACAAGGATCCCATTCTTTAGATACTCGATCTGTAGTTCAAAACAAGATTTCATTTCGCCCAAATCTTTCATTTCAAATTCTTGGAGTTCAAATGATGTTGATATCATAAACAACAATTATAGCAAATTCATTGCTAGATCTTTTCATAAAAATGCATGGGCACATTGGGACATTTTTGTACCCATATTTCTACGAGATATTTCTTGAGAAGATTATACCACATGCGTCATAATAGCTTCAAGCCATATAGGGACTTACTTAACTTAATTAAGTATTGTTCTTAAGAACTTTAATTAGATGCTTTGAACATCTTGAGTCCTTCAGGACTTATATTTCGGTACATTAAGTCCTTCAGAACATATGCTTCTGGCACCTTAAGTCCTTTGGGAACGCGTGCTTCTGGAACCTTTAATCCTTCGGGGACACGTGCTTCTGGCACCTTAAGTCCTTCAAGGATTTTTATATAAATATCACTATCAAGTGTGTCACACAAATAGGCAGTTACAATATCCATTACATGCAGATCAACCTCTTCATTTATTGCTAGGATAATCAAATAATGAAAAGTAATTGCATTCACTTCTGGTGAATATGTTTCTTCAAAAACAATGTCAAGCCTTTGTGTAAAACTTTGGACTACAAGGCTTGCCTTATTATTTCACCTTTTCCATTTCTTCTTTCACACAAAAACCCATTTGTATTCAACTGGCTTAATATCTTTAGGTGTGTGAACTACAGATCCAAATACTTTTTCATTTTGCCAATGACTTTAATTTTGTATTAATAGCATATTTCCATAGGGGCCAATTCTTTCTTGTTGGCACTTGCTAATGGATTTTGGCTCATGATCCTCATCATCATTCATTACATCATACGCTATATTATAAGCAAAGATGTCGTCAACGTTGACTTCTTTTTAGTCCCATCGGATTCTATCATAATTTATTGAGATCTCATTATTTCCACATATTTCGGTACAGGTCTCTTTCGGGACTACAACATTCTCTTCGGAGATATCTCTACTGGAGATCATAACTCTTCAAGAGATACTCTTCTGGAGCTACTAAACTTTTCTTGATTATCCTCAATTTGATCATCTATCTTCTTAGCTCCTTTTCTCTTTTGAGGATTTTTATCTTTGGAACCGATGGACCTTTCACGCTTTAAATTTCAATTCTAATAGGAGCATTAGCAGTTGGGACATGTGACTTTGTCACTTTCTATGGGTCAGTAAATGTTTCTGGCATTTTGTTAGCTAAATTCGGAAAATGAATTATCTTTTGAACTTCTAGTTCACAGATTTTTCTACGAGGATCAAAATGAGCCAATAATTCATTCCAACTAATCTCTTTACCCAAACCGCTTATATTCTCCCCTCATGTTGGGAAAACAATATCAATTCACAATTAACTAATCATGTAGTATAAGTCTCCTAAATCCATTTGTTACCTTTAGAAACATCATTTTTTTTCATTTAGAGACAAACAAGAAGAAGGAGGTCCTTATACAACATTTATCCCAACTTTCTTTCTATATCCATCTTATGTGCATTATAGTGTGGTTGTAAGCTAATAATTTCACATGTAACCATCTTATAGATGCATCTCTCAAATTTGTATGGTCTACATGTCATTTCAATGGGCCCATATAATTCAGTTTGATATATTTCCAGAGATCCATTACCAATCATGACCTATGATATTCCCATAGTCATTTCTATTTGAGAACAATCAGCACATAACCTTATTTGCATTATACATATATATGACTCGGATGATCAAACAAGTCATGCCAACTTTATTTGGATCAGTAAACATCTGGTTTACTATAACATATATGTCTCTACCAATAATAAACATTTCAATTTACATCATAATCTGACATCCATTTTGGGAGATCTATTAAACTTTAAGTGAGAAATATATAACTTTTCAAACATTAACTCACACTTGTATTCTAACTATCTCCCCCTCAAGTGTGAGTCATATAAACATGCTTTCTTTATATCAGTATTTCAAAATCACTTTTAAACTCTTTAAAACTCGGAAGAAAAATCTATGTTAATCCTTCAGGAACAAACATGTAATATTCCATCACTAAATAATCTTATTACTCATTAGTAATATACTTCAATTCACTTATATATGCGC
Source organism: Acacia pycnantha (assembly GCA_025563575.1). NCBI lineage: Eukaryota > Viridiplantae > Streptophyta > Magnoliopsida > Fabales > Fabaceae > Acacia > Acacia pycnantha. The sequence continues at coordinate 3,702,071 of JAMWYP010000014.1, forward strand.
AAAATATATATAATCCACCACATATGAAAATATTCATGACCAAAAATAACTTAGAATCACAGAGATTTAGAATCACACATATGAAAATCCTTTGGCAGAAAATTCTCATGACAACAAATTTATGAGATAGGATACAAAACAAATTAAACATTACCTTATGGGCTTGTTTATTTCTCTTCAGCCTTGGCTTCAAAATAAATATAGACATATTTATCCACAACTCTTTGCCTCTTTAATATCTCATTTGTTGCATTAACAAACATTTGATTTGCTATATTTGTAAACTTCTGGTTTACAATAGCATGTAATTTCTAAATGAGATCTATTTTTGCAGATATTTTTGAAACTCAATAAGTTTCTTGTATACTTGATAGAATAATCAATAAATAATTGTGTTCCTTCAGGTAACAAAATATTCGCTCTTTCGTAGCCTTCTATCAAATTTATACTGCCATATATATATATAGGCTGAACATTAGTCTCTCAAAATATGTTAATTAGTCTCCGGACTATTAGCCTTTAGAATTATTATGACATAATCTCTGTAAGTTATTGTCTTCTGGACAATACTTTTCAAGACTTTTAAAATATTATTGTATCATACAATATTTGAAACACAAGCCTTCAAGACTTTGATATTAATAACAAACAAATTTCATTTACTTGTCCACCCTTCATTACTGAATGTGAACAAGCTCCTATACCTCTTTTGTTGGTATAGAAGATTAAAGAACCAAATATCTCAAAGGTATAAATTACTGTGCAATATTACTATACAAAATAGTAAGTTGCTGTGTGAAATGAATTTCTGTCCAATTTAAATATCCCGTATAAGATCTTAAAACCTTATAATGGCCATAAAATATTTTTCATAATCATATAAAATCATATCATAATATATTAAAATACATATGAAATATGTAGAGACTGGGAGAGGGTATCATATTAAAATTAAATAAATTTTCAGCATATTTATTATGCCTAATAATTTTCTTTTGTGGTTCTTGTCAATAATATTTCTCCACTTTAGGTGGAAATTTGAACCAACATGATAACAACAATGACTATACACAAAAGCGTAGTGTGTTCATGGCTATAATTAAATTCATTTCCTTCATTCACTTCTGGAATGGAGTTGAGCCTGTTAGATAAAATTCATGATTTTTTATAATAAAAACTCATGTTTTATTTGGCTACATGAGGTCAATGAAATTAATTCAGAATATTTTTTAAAACCTCTTTCACAATATTGCCACTGCAGGAGCAAATTAGATATCTAAATTTATAACAAACTTTTAGAAGAACAACCATCTTCTGGTGGTTATACAATCCCTTTAAATTGTTCTAAGAACAAGGGGGTCTTATAATGCCAAATATTCAACATTGAGGTCTTCATACAAATGATAACATATAAAAATCATGGATCAGACTTCATTCCAATTTATCTCATGGCTTCAGGCTAATTTATGCCTCCAGGCTGCCATTTTGTCTCATCATAGCTTCAGGCAAATTGTGCCTCCTCTTGACTTCTCGGCCATTTTATGCCTTCTCTTGGCTTCTAGCCAACTTTCTCTTCATGAGAAATTAAATCAATATGACTTTCAATTGTTTATCTCTAGGATAAACATCAATTATATATGGTTTCTAGCCATTATATATATGACTTCTGATCATATAATGAGAAAAATAGAAATAATAATAAAAGGACAAATAAATTAAATAATAAACATAACATAAATAAAAGTAAATGTTACGTTAGTAACATAAAAGTAAATGTTTGGTTAGTAACACAAAAGTAAATGTTAGTAACATAAAGGTAAATGTTAATAATATAAAGTAAATGTTAGTAACATTAAAAGTAAATGACATAAAAGTAAATTATGTTAGCAAGGTTAGTAGCAATTATAAAATACAACGTGAACATTTTTCTTACTAACCTTTCATAAGATACCACCGTGATTCATTCTTCATTTCATTTTAATAATAAAATAATCAAAACATATGAACCCACGTTCAAAATTTTCCAACTAGTAAATTGTTATATTTCTTTTGTTTATGTCTCATCTTATATAAGTGGCCAACAACACTTTTTAACCACATCCTTTAAAGTTTGCAAAAGATAATGGCGTCCGTCCATGTATAGCAATTAAAGCTTATTATTTAGAAGGAACGGTTTGAGAGTGAGCAAGATAGGGGGAGACATGATGAGTAGCCGACGATGGAAAAGGCAAAAGGTGGTGAGCAGGACAATAGAAGAAAAGGCACGGTGTGAATAAAAATAGAGGTTAAGAGCGATGGAGATGTAATGGACTAAAGGGATGGCGGTGGTGATGTACAACATGTACAAGACTGTTGGTTAGAGCTTCGTGCTGATAACGTGTTATAAAACTAAGTAAAATACAAAGGAGATTAAGATGTGGGAGATGAAGAAATGCAAGAGAGAAATGGAGAGCAAGGAAAGAGTGATTCTTCTTTCTATTGTTGTAGTTCAACCTTTGATACATGCCTACTATATATAGGCAATCAATCTTCAACTTCCATTACAAGAGTAACATACAAGAGTAAATCTACATAATGGTATATTATGTAATATTGTAAGTTATATAAAACTCCCATTAAGCCATTCATGTCATAGGTTATATGACTTCAAGTGTAGAATTCCAAAAGACTCTTTTTGGAAGGTTATGGACATTCACACCAATATTGGGATATTTATAACACATTGTTATTTTTTTGATTAAATATACAAAATAATTTTTGTTTTGCTTAATCTTCTTAATAACCACTCAAACATATGGATGGTAGTAAACATTAAATTACACCGCACTACAGTACATTACCGTCTCTAAAAATGCCGGAATTGAAAAAGGCTAAAAAGGAAGGATATTGTAAGATGATAGGTTTTAGTCTTAAATGGATATTGCAGAATAAAAATACATCCTTTAGATTATATAAACAATTAAATAATCCAAAGATAAGATAACGGTGGATGTTAAAGGGATATGGTAGGTTATAATTCATCCACATCAGATTTAATATGATTTAAACGTATTTAAAGGATGATGAAGGATAATTTGGCTTTTAAGCTTATTCCTAAAAAAAATAAAATAACAAAATTCTAATCTGCCACAATTAATCAATTAATGGCACCTAAAAACACTCAAAAAGACTTGTACAATTGGTTGTGCTTTATTTAATCAAGTCTAGCGTATTACAACTTAAATATATAATTAAAATATAGAAGAATTAACACAAAAACATATATAAGAATGCCAACTTTGTGGATTTGCCTAGCTTCAATATGCGAGATTACAATCTCATTTACCCCCTTCAAGTAGGGTTAAGTAGCAAATCCGCCCCAGAAGTATAAGTTTAGGAACAATGTTACACTGAAAAAATTTTCAGATTCAATATCATCTCAGAAATTTTAAAACATAGCAATGTAGTGAGATACCATTAAAAAACTAACATTAATATTAAAAAAATTGACGTTGATTATTATCTTTTTAACGAAAAAGGAAAATATTGCTATGTTTTAAAATTTTCGAAGTGACATTGAACCTAAAAAAACTTTCAGGGCAACATTATTCTTAGACGTATATTTTCGGGGCGGAATTGCTACTTAACCCCTCCAAATATATATACTTTTTGTTTTGGGCCTTTAATAATATGATATGGGATATCCAAAAACAACTTTTATCATCTTGAATGATTTGGGCTTCAAGGTTCATTGGAAACTAATTTGAATAAGCCTTCTTGCTAGTTCTCTTCCATGCGTATCATTTGGGATTGTGCAATAAGAGATGTCATGTAGGACCCCACGTACGGGTGATGTCATATATCGGATGACACCTCTTTTTTTTTTTTTGACTCATTTCTGTTTGAGTGCAATTCCTCTGTACTGATATCATGTAAAGTGATAAAATTACCCTATTAGTTTATACTGCAAATTGAAGGCTGCATCCACATTCAGTTTAATCTCCCCCCTTTCTGGTTTTTCCCATTTTTCCTTCCTCACCATATTACATCCCCTTGCAACCCTTCTCTTCTTTCTTTCCATTGCCTCTCCATAATCCCTTACTAATCTCATAGCATTAGCCACACACTCCCAAGCATCTACTTCCTTATGCTCAAAACACAAATCTGCACCTCATCTTCCAAATTCCCCAACAAATGCCAGCAACCACTCCTCAATCCATTTATCAATTCTACACATATTCCTCTCTTCAAACCGCAGAGATAATGAAGAAACAAACCAGTATTGTTTGGCCCATGGACAAAGAAAAAGTAAATGCTCTACTGTTTCCACACTATATCCACACAACATACACATAGGATCATTAGAGCACTTTCTCTTAAACAAGGCTTCTTTAGTGGCCATTGCACCATTTACTGCTCGCCACAAAAATTGCAGCACCTTTGGTGGCATATTAGTCGTCCATACACTTGTCCATAGTTGCTTAGATGGTACATAACTACATATAATACACCAGGGTCTTTCTTTCCTTCTACCCCTCCATCCACCCCTGTTGTTATTCTGCTCCACAAAGCATCAGGATTCTGAAGTAGTCTCCAAGCTGTCTTGGCAAGCAAAGCCTTATTAAACAGCTCCAAATGTCTGAAACCCATCCCTCCTTCACTTTTGGCTCTGCTTAAAGACCTCCATGCTTTCCAGTGGATTCTTCCTTCTTGCTCTCTTTATCCCCACCAAAAATTAGATACCATACTATCTAATTCAATACATACCTTCCTTGGAAATTTGAAGCAAGACATGGGAAATATGGGTATTGCATCTGCAACTGCCTTAATCAATATCTCCCTATCAGCAAAAGTTAGTAACTCCTGCTTCCGCCCCTGCAATTTATTTCCCATTTTATTCTTCACAAAACCCTCAGCCTCAGATTTAGAACTACCCCATAACAAAGATAAACCTAAATAATCCCCTGGATTATCACTTAGCTTGCTTTTATTTCCAATACATCATACACAACCCTCTTGACATTATCACATGCATTCTTGGAGAAAAATACACTTGACTTGTCAAAATTAATAGCTTGTCTAGAAGCATCACAATAACAATAAAAAATTCTCCAGAATACCCTACAATTTGCCTTCCTTACATTTATAAAAAAGAGAGAATCATTTGCGAAAAAACAATGAGATAATACAGGGCACTTACTTGAGAGCTTGGTTCCTCTTAGCTTCCGTCTATCCACATGCCATTGAACCATCCTTGAAAGCACATCTGCAGCTAGTATGGATAGGAAAGGAGATAAGGGATCTCCTTGCCTAATCCCTCTTTCCATTTTCAACTCAGATTTTTTTACCAGCTACAACTAAATTCAGGCTTACTGACCTCACATACTCAATCATCCACTTGATCCACTTCTTTCCAAACCCCATTCTTCTCATAACTTCTTCAATAAAATCCCATTCCAACTGATCCTAGGCTTTATTCATGCTACCTTTACTGCCATCTCCACCTTTCTTCCGTTCTTCTTATTCTTTAAGTAGTGAAAAGCCTCCTGTGCAATCAGTATATTATCCTCAATCAATCTTTCTGCCACAAAAGCCTGCTGGTTGTCCGAGAAAAATCCTCATTAATAAATTCTTCAGCTTGTTTGATAAGATTTTAGAAATAATTTTGTATACAAAGTTACATAATCCTATCGATCTGAACTGTCCCACTTTTTCTGCGTGTTCAACTTTAGGGATAAGCACTATATTAGTGCTTTTAATAGGTTCCAGGCTAGAATTATTCAAGAAGAATTCCCTCACCATTTCTACAATCTCTTCACTAACTTCATTCCAAGCAGCATGGTAGAAACACCCTGAATAGCCATCAGGACCCGGTGCCATGGTTCCATGACACTGAAAGGCAACCCTTCTTCTTTCCTTTACAGTGACATCTTTCTCAAGCAACAAATTATCACTGCTATTTACAGATTGCTCTATAAAATTCAATGCCCCCTCATATCCCTTCTCCCACCAGAGGCAAATAATTCAGAATAGAATTTTGTGAAAGCATCATTTATCTTACTTTCATCTTCTAACCACTCGCCATTTTCACTACTCTTTAACTTTACCACCTTATTTCTTAATCTTCTGATGAAGTATGCGCAGGTAACTAAATAATTAAACTCTGATCTTAGAGAAGTAGCAATATCCTTACTAATTCAACAAGAACAGCCGTCTCTCTAATAATTGGGAAAGCTAGAATCTGAAACTCAACTAATTAATAAAGCGCAAGAGATTACTCCGGTGATTACTCTCTGAAAATAGTCATGATCTTATTGATAGGCTAAGAGCCAATAAATAGGAGTAGGTTTACAAAGAGAGACTCTAATACGAAATTCAAATAGATAATCAATAATCTAAATCCTATCAACTAAATTTATCTAGTTGTGATAGATCACTTATTTCCTAAAGATAATAATAAGGATAATAAAAAATAATAAAAACAGACTCGATAAAATAAATAGTAAAAGATAATCAAAACAGACTTAATAAAATAATTTAATTCCTAAATAAAATAAAATAATTCCTAATTTATTTTAAGACGCTTATTCTTCTTAGAATAAACTAATCCATAGCGATTAGGATCGCTATCATCTTCTCTGCACTGTACTAGAATGAAAGAAAGAAGTATTTCTATCTCCATCCATCAACCAACTAATTCTAGATCGTTGCCACCAATATTTCTCCTCCCGATCCCATGCTTCCTCTATTTTTATTAGTAGGTCCTCTATTTCTGCCTTCTTTCTATCATCCAGTACACCCTTATTACAATCATCAAGCTTCATAGTCAACTGTTCATTAGCTTTTGTAGCATTAGGGAAAGTCACTCTTCCCTACTTCACCAACTCCTCCTTGCATTTAATCAATCTGCTCACCACTTCTCTTACCTTAGTCTCCCAATCTGTATCACTAATTTCGCATCCCATCCTGACTATTGACAGAAACTCCTCATACTCAGTCCATACAGCCTCAAATCTGAACATCCTAGGTGTCCTTACATACTTGTATTCACAATCAACAAGAATGTGGTGATCCAATCCTACTGGCTCAATATGTAATACCAGTGAATTCTGAAACTGCAATCTGAATTCTGCATTTGCTATCACCCTATCAATTCTCTCCTTCATATACTCCCCCCAATATTCTTTTATTCCAAGTGTACTTGGATCCCTGAAATCCCAAGTCTATTAGCTGGCAATCAGCTAGCATACACTGAAAATTTAATACAAGCCTTATACCTACTGGTAAGCAACCCAATTTTTCATCATTAGAAACAAAATCATCTCTGCGACGGAATCGGAATAAAATTCCAGATACCGTATAATCATTCCAGATCTGGATATTTAATAAAATTCCTTGAATAGACCAAGGCCTACCTCGCAGAATTCTCATATAATCATCTCTGTCGGAATTGGAATATGAAAGCATTTGCCTCCACGTCGATGATTTCCAAATCCTCCTTCTTCGGTTGATTCCATCCCTTCCTTATCATCTGAACAGTTGTCGCTCTATTCAGATTCTTATAAGTAATCAATTTCCTAACCAGAGCTTCACCATAATTCCTTGTTTGATCGTTCTTTTTCCATAACAGCGTAGCCTTCAAATCGTTCCTCCTTCCACGACTATCGCTAGCTTCTGCCTTTTCTGCCTTCGATTTCTCCATCAGCCGTTTCTGTTCTCCTATCCACCAACAATTCAACGCTACACTTTCCGTCACAATTGAAGACGGAACTACACACACTTTCTCGAATCAAATATGACATTACCACACAATCGCAATGAACGAATGTGTAGCACACTGTCTTTTCTCCGTTGCGTTGGGCGGCGGATGGCACTCATAACCAGTGGCGGATCTAGGAATTTAGATTTGTGGGTGCATAATTAGTGATGAGATTCGGGGGTTCAGGGCAGCGCCTCGAATTTTTTTTTAAGGAAAGTTTTAAACACATTAAAAAACAAAAGGATATAAACAATAAAAGAGAATAAAATATAGTATTTGTAATCAACAACTATGGATAAGTGAACTAACACAGTAGCCCCCAACAAACTATGAAATTTAAAAGAAAGCTAATCACTAGTGCCAATTTATGAAAACAATCAAATAATGAAACATATTGTTACTTTATATTCCCGTTATCATTCCTCTCATATTCTCTTCAACAACCCCAAATTTATAATTCTAGACAATGATCAAGACTTTAAACAAGACATCTCAGATTAATTCTAGAAATCAATTGAAAAACAATTTGAACATCAGTAAACTGAACCATAGATGCACAAACTCAACAGACACATCATCAGAGTGACAAAATATTTAAGATTGACACATAACAAACCTCTAAATTTTTGAATGACGAATGCTTTGGGGAGAAAAGGATCCCTCCAATGCTGTCACCACCAATTACCTTTATCCGACCATCTCTTCAGAGAATGAAGAAAATGTGAAGGTCAGATCATGAAGCCATAAACAGTCTACACTGAAATCATTTCCATCTCACAACTCCATGATGTATTGATGTGCTACTATAAATGACTAATTAAAATAGAAACAAAAACAAAATTACCTTGGTACCTTTACCTTGCTTCCCAGGGGCTCAAATAATAATGATTCATTGTGGAATACTACTGACGAGTGCATGCTGAATGTGGCTAGAACTGAGAGACGGAATGGGACCCAAATTCACCCTTTGGTCACTCTTTTGCTTCTGTTCATACAGTTTATACTCCTGTTCGCATCAGCTCAGTTGATGACCCCCACCACATGGAACACACAAGAGGTAATTTTGCCCACATTCTTAACTTGGAAAACAGAGGGAGCTTTGATGTTGCCCAATCTAACCTTCCTATCAGCCCTAGCATATCCAAAATATGGAATGATTGCAGTAATATTTTTAGCTGAAGCCCTCCTAAAACGCTTATCCCACTTCAAGACCCATATAAATAGGCAGCATTCTACAACTGTGAAGAAATCTAGTTAAACTTCTATCATCTCAATTCCAAATATAGATTCGAGTTGACCTTCTTGTTTTCTTTATGCCATATATTTAGTTCAGAACCATACAAATAAATATATCACCTATCCAATGCTCGAACATACGAAGAAAACCCATCCTAATTGAATTTTGAAACTTTATCGTTCACTTTGAAAAGCAATTTGTCGAATGCCTACAAATGCGAATTGGACAACAATATTCTGCCTTTACACTTCTGTTTTCTAAATTCATCAGCAAGTTTAAAACAAAACCCACCTCCCAAAATGCAACAAAAAGAATACAAACTCTTTCTCCTATCAAAAATAAATTCGGATCCACCCCATCAAACCATTAACCAGTGATATCCCTCGAACCTGACCCATTTCTAAACATTGGAATAATCCAAACTAATTCATTTCCACAAACCACCAAATCAATTCACAAAGAACACAGTGAAGAAGGAAGACCTAAAATCATTTCCTCATGCACGAAAAGGAACCAAAGAAGGGAATAGGGTTGACGGAAAAAGAGAGAAAGAGAAACAAAGTCTCACCGGCGTGATTGGAATCAGGATTCTCTGGATCGGCGAACGAAGAGGAGCGGGGAAGGGTTGACACGCGAAAGAGCGATGGAATCATGGAAAAGAAACAAAGAGCGATGGAAGCATGGAAAAGAAACAAAGAGCGATGGAAGCAGGGAACGAATTGGGGGATCGGAGAACGCGATGGAATGAATTGGGGGAGAAAATAAAAAATATATATATGATGAAAACACAATTAAAAAATTGTTTGAGCCAAGATTCGAACTGAGGACCTCTAATGTGGTAGACCAACGTAATAACCAACTACACCATCCAGCAAGTTGTCACAAATTCCCTCACAAATATATATATATTTTAAAACTTTTGTTTGTGCACTTGCCCACAGGGGCACTAGTGTGGGTCCGCCACTGGTGATAACTGATGCACCGAAACCGATAAGGCGTTTTCAAGACGTAGCCGATACCTGACATCGAACGCTACTTGAAAAATACTGATATTTCCAGAGGTTCCGAAACGTCTTAGTATTAAATAAAAGAATATTACAGAACACAAGCGAACACTAGTTTTTCCCTTAATTAACATGTAAATATTGATCCCAAATAAATGGAATTGAAGTGTATTTTAATTCCTTCGTTAACATATCAGCTATCAGCTATGTATTGTACACTAATACCAAACGCTTAGGTCAACTGGTAAGGGGTTGTCTTAGCTTAACTACGGGTCTTGAGTTCGAGACGTGGGAATGCATCATGCGTGGGTGGTAGAGGCTTCCCCTCGAAAGGGGCCACCCGGTCTCGATCCGGATTAGTCTGGGGCCGTTGATGTGCCTGAAAGATGGCCTGCCCTAGGATATCGGATGCTCTAAGAAAAAAAAAAAAAAAAGAATCTGGCATTTAAAGTAACACAACATCATTCCAGATCTGGTAAATTATTGTTTGGCAAAAACCGAAGTTACAAAATGCCCTCTGTTTTTTAAAATATTACAGAAATGACATTATGAGCATTTCACCCATCCGATTCGTCAATTCAGCATCCCCCTGCGTCTCCGACTGATTTGCGTTTCGGAAATGTTCTGATCTTGAAAATTTGCATTTCCGTGCTACGTACTGATAAACCACTGTAACTAGCTCTCACTTCAGAAAGAGAAAAAAGCTCCCACTTAACTTGGGAGAGAGAGGTTCTAAAAAAACTATCCTATTAGAACTTAAATAATTAATGTGTAAAGGATTTTTCCGGTCACTAGACATAAGTGATCCTCAAAATTACGTTGTTTGGGATTAATAAAGGGTGTTTTTATAATTTTGCACATTTCATTAATTCATCTAAAATTACAAACACGTCGTTCATTAATTCAAAACGACGTAGTTTTAGGAGTCACTGGAGATAACTTATTTTCCAGTAACGGGAAAGAACATAATTAAAATGCTTAAATTAACATTTGTACATTCAAAACTCATGGATCGAGCCAATGTTTTATTTCAAACAAAGATTAGTCTGGTAGCTTAAGGTTGAGTTTGTTTGTACGCTATTTGTAAGTACTTTTTTTAAGCGTTGTGTTTCGATGAACTCTTTGTACCCAATTTACTAAACTGTATTGCGTATATCTATATTATAAATTTCATACTCCCTCCGGTTTTAAATATAAAAATATTTTTATAGTGTAAATTGTATTATAAAAGTGTTCTTATAATTAGGACCGGAGGAAGTATTACATATAGATCTAGTCATGCAATAATATATTGGATATCTCAAAAACAAGAAAGAGAATAATATAGAAAATTGTAACAAAAAGGATTTACAGAATGATTATATATAGGGGAGCATATGTCCATGAATATTGTCGATTAAAATGAGTCCATGATCATGATATGATTGTTTAGACTGTGGAATTCATTAATTTAAAAATCATTTATGTTTTAAAGATATTTGTTTAAATGATATTATAACACAATTTAGAAAACCTTGTATAGAGTTACCACTTTACTGTTGGGAGGGTCGTCTTTGCCACTGCAGAATCCGAATCTCAAACCCGGACCGGTTATTGAACCGGTCGAGGTACTGGGTTAAGGGTTAGTGGGTCAGACCGGAGTCAGACCGGGGTCAAACCGGGGTCAAACCGGTCATATAATATAAATAATAATAAAAAAAGGAAAATGAATTAAAAAAATGTTGGAGAAAGGGAGTGATTGACGTTTCCCTCCACTTCTCTCACCTACATCACATCCCATGGCGTGGGCCCCACTTCCTCACCAATTCCCAATCTACCTTTTCCCAAACAACTCCCAACCACATGATTCTAGATCCACTTTATGGCTTTATCTCCTGTATCTCGTTTCTTTCTTTTGCAGAACTATTCCCATCCTCATTTTTTGAATCACTTTCTTTCTTTCTTTGAGAAATGGGAGAGGAAGCTTTACTGGTAAATGAGTGAGGGAGAGCTGCAGAAAGACATAAACCATCACCTTCTTCGATAGCAACATGACCAGATCTATCTCTGTTACTGTACAAGAAGTTGCTGCCATTTTCTCCTTCCTTGCCTCCTTCGTTTGCTTTGTTCGTTTCTTCAACATTAGCTTTCTCCACCCCCTTTCTTCTTCTTTAGATCTCCAGATCTTAGTGGCTTTTTAGATCTCTCTCTTTCTTCTCTCTTCTTTTTTCTCGCCACCAGACTTTCAGTTTCAGGCGATTTAAAAAAAAAAACCAGTCTGGCTCGGTCAACTCGGCCGGTTTAGGCCGGGTTGACCGAGTTGATACCGAGTCAGCTCGGACCCCGGTTCTGTCCCCAACTCGGACCGGTTTCCCGGCCGGTTCGCCGGTTTCCGGTCTGAACCGGCCGGTCCGGTCCGGGTTTCAGAACCATGGTTTAGACTGTGGAATTCATTAATTTAAAAATCATTTATGTTTTAAAGATATTTGTTTAAATGATATCATAACACAATTTAGAAAATTGATAAATTTGGTTACATCAATAGCTAATCTTGAAAATAAATATTTATTTTCATAATTTAAATGAATTTGTGAAAAACATTAAATTATTGTAACTAAATTAAATTATATAATTGAAAAATAATTATTGATAACATTATAAAATATAAAAAACACGGCTCAACAACATTAATTCAGCTTAGTAACTAATTTTACATATATTAGAGGGAGGGGTCTATTGCATTTAACTTTATAGGAAGAAGATACTCTCATCATCCTCCCTCTCATTATCCCTCATTATCGCGATCTGGGCCGTTCAATTTTTGATCCAACGATTCAGAGGGGATTTCCGAAATCCCGCGCCTAGTAAAAAAAAGCAGTGAGCTTTCTAGCTATTTAAATCTGCAACTCAAGGTCAGGAAACCTCATTAATCAATTAACTAATTAAGTGGATATTATTACGAGCGGAGGGAATAATCAACCCACTAAGGCACAAATCCATTAAAGAAAAGTAAAAAAACCTTAATAAGAGTGAAAATAAAACGCAGTCAGCTTTCTAGTTACAATATCCGAAAAATCGGTTTCTACTTTCCTAAAAGCAAATATTAGGAAATTATCAAATCAATGGGCCGTTCAAAGAGCCTTTAATTTCCTACTAATACTAAAAGGGAGGGGTTTAATCTTAGAGTTGATCAAGACGTTCGAGAAGACATCCTAGGGGTCTATGAAGTAACAGTAACCCAGGCTAAGGTGGAGACATGTGTACTTTTAATTCTGAATTCCTTACGGAGTGGGCTCCAAGCGCCCCTGTCTTTAGACTGTGGGTGAGACAAACCCCTCTCCTAAAATTTTTATAGCAACATCTAAGTGTGGGTTTGCATTTTAGGTAGAGTAAAAAGAATTCGGGCTTAAACGGGCTAGACCATTAGGGTTGGGGGCCAACCCTTATAAGCTTGTCTATTTTTCATTTATTAAAATAAAAATACTCACTCTTATCATGTAACACCTCTTTCTTTGGGGGACCACTTGGCCACTCCAGTTCACACGCACTTGGGCGCTAATGAAACTATTGAGGTTCAAGTTAAGGTTAATTTGTTGAGTTCTTGCCACTTCTCATACATTTAATGATGCTATATATATGTTTTACTCTTATTCATGCATCCACCGCCGGCAAAAGGCATAATTTTTTTTTTTAAAACAATATAATTTTAGTCTAACTTTTTAAATTATATAATATTATAATAAATAAAATTTAATAGTTTTATTAAATTTTTTAAAATGTGATTACAAAAACGAGATAATTATTTAGTTTCAGCTAATTTTGAGTTGGAATAATAGTTTATTAGTGTTTGAAGTTTGATTTGTATTTGTTTTTAAAGTTGGGTTAAGGTGTATGTTTACCAACGAATTATTACGAAAGGAGCATCTGCCACAAATATTAATTAAGGGTACCTTAAATACAAATAAACAATAAAAAATGTGCAGTTAGCACAAAAAACTTTTAAAAATGTGCAGTCAGCATAATGCCGTTAGAAAAAGATAACGACGGTTATCTAAGATGCAGATTGACCAATGAACTTTTACTTCAGGAGCTCCCAACATAAAAAAGTTTTACTCAGGAGCGTCCAACACAAAATTCTAAATTTCACTAAATTAAATAATTTTTTTTTCTTAATTTTCATTATTCAAAACTACTGGTATAGATATTTATGGACAAAAAGTACTCATTTAATAAAATAATTTTTTTTGATTAAAAATATAATTATATGATTTAAATAAAACTCAAGGTGTTTTATAATTTATTATATATGTTAAACAAAAAAAATTATATGATTTAGTTTAATTTTAGAAGAAATTTATATGAGTTAAGAAATTCATTTAATGTTAATAAAATTAAAAAAATCTATTATATTCAGAAAGAAATGAAATGAGTTTAATTTTTATTTTTGTAAAAAAAGCTTAATGGATTTCAACGTTGACACTTAATAATATAAATCCGGCAATTTGATGATATTTTTGTTAATTAAATGATCTATTGATTATATGAATACGAGACTTGTTGAAAAAAAATAAAAAAAGTTGCATAAATAATTTGCTGAGGCTATTCCAAGATACTTAATCAATGACAATTTTTTTCCCACACAAGCCCCATATTCATATAATCAATAGATAATTTAATTAACAAAAATATCATCAAGTTGCTGAATTTATATTATTGAGCGTCAACGTTGATATCCATTAAACTCTTTTTATAAAAATAAAAATTAAACTCATTTCATTTCTTTCCGGATATAATAGATTTTTTAGATTTTTTAAATTTTATTAACATTAAATGAATTTTTTAACTCGCATAAATTTCTTCCAAAATAAAAGTAAATCATATATTTTTTTGTTTAACATATATAATAAATTATAAAACACCTTGAGTTTTATTTAAATCATATAATTATATTTTTAATTAAGACTTTTGTTTATTTTAGCACATGAGTAATTTTTGTCCATAGATATCTATACAAGTAATTTTGAATAATGACAATTGAGAAAAAAATTTATTTAATTTAGTGAAATTAAGAATTTTGTGCTAGGCGCTCCTGAGTAAAACTTTTTTGTGCTGGGTGCTATTGGAGTAAAAGTTTGTTGGCCAATCTGCACTTTAGATAACGAACATTATTTTTTCTAACACACTACTACAAAAAAGGGATACGGCGTCCTATTTTTTGTACATTTAACGTCCTTTTTCTGGGGGACGCCTATCTGGGGGGCGCCGTAGGTTAAACTTACGGCGTCCTATTTTTTAATTAGACGCCTAAAATTATGACTTAAGGCGTCTAACTATTTAAATAGGACGCCTTAAATGTGGCCCAAATGCTGCTTGGAGAACACTTAAGGAGTCTAAGTCTGGGAATTAGACTCCTTAAGTCAGACTTAAGGAGTCTAAGTCCTTAAGTCTGACTTAAGGAGTCTAATTCCCAGACTTAGACTCCTTAAGTCGATTTAAGGAGTCTAATTCCCAGACTTAGACTCCTTAAGTCAGACTTAAGGCGTCTAAGTCTGGGAATTAGACTCCTTAAGTCTGACTTAAGGAGTGGGAATTAGACTCCTTAAGTGATGTTTTTTTTAAATAGTTCCTTCGTATTCACTATCCCACAATCCCTTACAAAAAACATTCTTACATATCAGAAGGCAACAATAACAAAATAAAACAACACCTAGCTATGTGGTAAACCTTATACAGAAACAGAATACTTGCATATATATAACAAATACCCCAAGACACATATAGTTCATGATGAATTGGACATAGAGGTAGCAAAGTAGTAACAAAAAACTATAAGGGGCTATCTTCAAACCATCTTAACTAATTAGCTGTAACTAATTCAAGTGTGGTAAATACTACTACTTCTATGTACAACAATTACCACAAAGTGTCAAAAAGTTGTGTAGTTACCTGCTACTAAGCAAGCAATATATAAGGACTAACTTCATTCATCTATGTGTTGAAGAAGATGTCTGGCCAACAGGTTTCGAACCAAATCGATTTCTTCCTCTGAGTAGGCAATCTCAGTACCAAAAATCTGTAAAACGCAAAAACAAGGTATAAGATAAATCAATCAAGTGAATGAATTAATTACACAACTAAAGTACAACTTCAAAAAATATTATTTGAGAATGAAGGAGCAAGCACCTCGTCAAAATCTTATAAATGTAGCCCAGGTTTTCCTAGTAGACAAAATTACGCCACATGCATAATAATATGTGCGGTTTTCACACATATTTACCCTACGATGACAAGGGTTTTATACTGAATAGCTCTATTAGGTTTCCTACATATGCTTTTTTTATTCTATGATGACAAGCGTTTCCTAATTAGGCCAAAATAATAGTTGAGTGCAACAACAATTGAAAGCATTAATCATAACTAACAAATAAATCACAGCCATACATGTGACACTTGACAGCTAGCATACCTATACAAATATACAAGACACTAATTATCTATTAGTCCTAACATTGAAAACTAACATCATGAATAATAAGTTAACCGTTTGTGTGAATATCTATGCTTATGCAATTATGAAGATCCTATAATGGGTGCTATAGGTTGATATATAAGCGTTATTGTAATGTTTTTTATATTATCACCCTGTATATCTATATAGATGAGCATGCATAAAACAACTATTTTAGTTGTAGTAGACATATTATCGAAAGCTACTCGATCATTTTATAGTTCTAAAGCATCATGTCATAGCTGTGGATGTTGCTCATATTTTTATGGATAATGTAGTCAAGCTACAAGGATCTAATTCTAGCATGTATTAACCAAAGAGGATCTAATTAGAATTGACCATTTCACCTCTCATTCCATCTCTTGCAGAGTAGCCACCCATCCTAACATGCCCTTAAATTACAAGTGGTAAAAGTCTGATTGACTTGTTTCTATGTAACTTAAATAACACAGTGTTCTAGTTTTTTGGCTTTTAGAAACATTTTAAATCAGTGGCACATAAAAAAAATCTCTAATTTTTTTAGCAGGCAATCAGACTATTTGCAAATACCCTTACATAGAAATGGAGGCTTTACAAAGTAATAACTCACCTTTAGGTGGTCAAGTTTCTCCACTACACCAAGGTATGTGCCGGGGAAGAGGTAAATCTCCTTCCCAATCAAACAGCCACATGAAACAGACTCTATCCGTGAACAAGGATAAGATCCTTTTGTGGATATTTCATAGGGATGACCACAAGCAACAGACTCTATCCGTGAACAAGGATAAGTTTCAAAACAGATGCCACAGGTAAGCTGATCACACAAGAAAAATCAGACACATGAAACCATCACACAAGCTTGTGAGGGATAAAAAAATATAAAGTCCAAGTTAGTCACCAAATTGTAAATTATACCTCCCTAGCATTAGGAAACTGGACAACTGGCTTTTCCAATAACCCAACTATTCTTCGGACATGTTCTTCATTAGCAAACCATGCTTCATGCACTTCGCTGACATTCCTGCAATTCCAAGTTTCATTCATACATCAGTGTACAAAGAACATCAAGCGGCAAAAATATCATACAAGAAATGAGAGCACTAAAATGATAAAATGTTCAACAACTCTGATGCTGATATCAAAAACAGACACAAGATATGAGAAGATATATCAATTAGTACAAGAATACAAAAGCTATAATCGTACCAATTATAGTGACGAAGTAAGATGGAGGCATCAACTCTTGAGATAAAAAGAACGGTCGCTACTCTTGTGATGTCATTCTCCCGTCTTTGCCGAATATCCGAATCCTTCAAGATGGTGAAATTTTGCTAAAAGATAGAAAGGAGTACATAAATCGAAGGTAACAAAAGATATCGAAAACAATGAGGAACAATAGTCGATTAACTATTGAGATGGTAGAAAAACAAGCCAAATACAAAATTTTTAAAGAATGAATATTCAAAAATCGTTAGCTAACGAGTAAGGTTGGAGTTGCATACTAATTGATTGCTAGCCCACCGCTCATAATAATGTGTATATCTCTCCAATGAGTTCTTTGCCATCTCTCTTCTTCTTTCAGCCTTCATCATACTGCATACAATATAACGCAATCAGATCGTATGACACGACACAATCAACTTAACTAGCCAAACCAATGGGAAAAGGCAGTAAATTCATTAAAACTGAACAAAAATAAGTAAGCTGGTGTCCTCACCACTCCTTCTTGTTTAGCGGCCTCATAACGATTGCAAGCATAGAATCCCCCAATTCTTTCACCATGATCGACCATGCACCAAGGCATAGCCTATTTAAATAGATACAAGAAACTAAGTTAACAAACTAAGTTACAAACATGTCAAGGACAAGACACTAAGAACATTATTCATAAACAAATACAAATCCAACCCCGTAGTTTATCAAATTTCCGAAACCTAATAACTTCTATCAATCAAAAACAAAAAGTGCCAAACAATTTGGAAAAGCACGCCTTGAGTTTCATCATCATTTAACAAACGGACCAAAAACGAAGAAAAGTTTGAGTTTCACAACTAGCTATTAACGAAAACAAAGAAGCAGAACAGAACAGATCGACCCAGGCCAGAGTAATTAATAATCATTCACAAACGAAATGGCACATGCTTAGAGGAAACTCGAAGAGTGTTGACGAAATGGCACAAACCTCCAAGTACGGCACACACCGACGCAAGCCACCAAGTTCCGGCAAGGGAGACGCAGGACAGAGAGGGAGCTTTGCGGCGGGGGATTTCGGGAAGGTGGCCGGAGTCTCGAGGAATGACTACCGAGGACCCATGGGTTGAAGGACGACGAACGCGACAGGTGGGGGTCGGAGCTTTGCGCCGGTGATTTCGGGAAGGTGGCCGGAGTCACGACGGCGACGGTGGAGAGAGGGCGACGTCGGAGAGAGAGGGAAAATGGGAGAGGGTTTCATGAGCTAGTGGTCGGGTGGAGAGAAGAAAATGAGCTTAGTGACCGAAATGAACATTGGCTCTCTCTCTGCGATATATATCGAAGATGGTGAAAAGTTGGTGGGAATAAGGTCACGTTTGGCGTCTAATTATATGCCTTAGACTCCTTAAGTCAGACTTAAGGAGTCTAACTTCCGGACTTAGACTCCTTAAGTCGGACTTAAGGAGTCTAACTTCCCGACTTAGACTTCTTAAGTCAGACTTAAGGAGTCTAATTTATTACTTAGACGCCAAAAGTACGCGAAATTCAACTTTTAGCTTATTTTTGGCGCCAGAACTACACTTTGGGCGTCTAAGGAAAAAAATTAGACGCCAAACGTGAAGTAAAATGCCACCGCCCTTTTTTTTACTTCTAAGTTTTAAAATAGGACGCCAATTAGGGAAGTAAAAGCCATTTTCTGTAGTAGTGACAGCGCTGTGCTGACTGCACATTTTTAAAAGTTTTTTTTTTTTTTTTTTTTTTGCTGACTACACATTTTATAATTGTTTGTTTATATTTAAGGTACCCTTAATTAATATTTATGCTAGATGCTCATTTCGTAATAATTCATTGGTAAATATGCACCTTAACCCTTTAAAGTTTAGGCAATAGTTTGACACTTTATTTTATTAATATATATGATCTGAATATAAGTTCTAAGAGATTTATTATTTTATTTTTAGATTTTTCAAAAAGCTTTAAAAAATGAAATTCAATAAAAATACAGGAAAGCCCGCGAGCTAGCCCTGAGCCCTTATGTCCAAGGGCTAGATTTCAATAATATAATAATTTTATGGTATGCGGGCTTTTTAAGCCCATCCCTTTTGAGCCCTAACCCATTAAAGGCTGGACCTTTATGGTCGTGCTAACCCGTTTTGACAGCTCTACCTAGAGCTGGGAACTAAGGCCGGCCCTTGAAGGGCTAGGGCCTAATAGGGCTCGGGGTAAGAAAAACATCTGTTTTTGAAAGCCCGGCCCCAGAGCATTAGGGCCAGAGTCGGCCCTACAGGGCCCGGAGTAAGAAAAACATCTGTTTTTGAAAGCCCGACCTGAGAGCACCAGGGCCAGGGCCAGCCCTACAGGGCCCGGAAGTTACTATTCCAAATTTTAACTATTTTTCCTCCTTTTTTCCCAAAGAAATATAATTAGTAAATTACAATAATTAAAATTTTAATTTATCAAATAAATGTTGTCAACATTAATATCCAAACAACACTAATCATCCAACAAATAAACACATTCACTAATTTGTAATCAAAAGCAAATTATTGTCCACAAATAACTCACATGATACCTAATAAGCATACCTAGGTTTTAAATTTAAACTATTATACAATGTTTCTATGGCAAGATTGACCCTATGACTTGTGATAAGAAGGTTGTCAATATAAAGAGCAAGTTGACATTCATTTTCAATGAATATTCGAATGAGAGACATCTCTTCCAACTCCTTATTAAATTAAAAAAAATTGAAGGGCCTAAAGGGTTGGTCTGAGGCCCTGTAGGGCCGGCCCTACAAGGCCAATTTCATTTAACTCCTCAAATTTTCAAGCCTGGCCGTTGAAGGGCCAGAGCTTAAAAGGGCCGAGCCCGTTCGATTTCACGGCTCTAGCTCTACCTATCAAAGTAAGGTATTTATTTTTTCTTTTCTTTTTTTAAAAATTCACCATCTTCAATTCATCAATTTTTAACTAACAAATAGGTTTGTGAAAAGTTAATGAAAGAAAGATTTTTGCCAACATTATAGGAATACATTTCTTTTTAGCTAAGTTGCACATGTAAGCCATTCCCTTGCAAATGGAGTGAATTATTTGAAAAATAACATGTATGATACTATTTCCCTATATAAAACAAAAAAGAAAGTGTTTAGTCATTACAGTTGCACACATTTTGTTCGTTGCTGCCACGTGCTT
Organism: Acacia pycnantha; assembly: GCA_025563575.1. Classification (NCBI taxonomy): domain Eukaryota; kingdom Viridiplantae; phylum Streptophyta; class Magnoliopsida; order Fabales; family Fabaceae; genus Acacia; species Acacia pycnantha. The sequence goes on from JAMWYP010000014.1 coordinate 3,722,898, forward strand.
TTGTGTTGTGGTTCATCATAATTTCATGAATTTGTAAGCTATGGTTCATCAAAATTGAATGGATTTGTAAGAAATAATTTGCGGAAAATTGGTGATAATCCTCTGTAGAAATATCCTATTATTTACCGTGTTTTTGTTCTCATTATTAGGCTAGTAGTTAGATAGTATTAGTATTTATGAGACTTTACTCTCTTCTCTCTCTCTCTTTGATGTATATATTGGGATGTAATTTGAATTAGAAATAGAAGATAGAATCATTTTTCCCTGAGAATCAATATGGTATCAGAGCTTCAGGTTCAAAATCAGGATGAGCTTTTGCAATGTTTTAAGGAAAAAATCACATGAAGCCTTCTATCCAGTATGTGGGGGAGTTTGTGCACATGATGACGGAGGTGTAATTGACTCTCACCGCTAGTCCCTGGAGGAAGAAGGAATCCTGATCGACTAATCCCAAAAAAAACACCACGAAAGACGACGCCCCTTTGCGCCACAACTCCATTCTGCCCTAGAAAGCTATCGTTGACGCGTGAAAGTGCGTGACAAGTAAGGTCCGATGATGGTGTCCCTCCCGGCCGATGATAGGCTGAATCTGTCCGAACTCAAGTCTTTTTGATGTTTGGGTAATATTTTTTTGGTGAGTCACAATTATATTCCCTCTGTTAGGTGCCATGCGTTTGTGTTCGGTGGGTTATGGCTTCTACTTTGTTTTTGTTTCAAGGATTTCTTTCCTCCTCAACATTGTAGGAGTAATGCTATGTATGCTCTTAAGCATCAAGCCCAATGTTCCCCAATATGTAGCCATTGCATCAGTGACAAAGAGAGGAAATTTTCTTCAAGCCTTAAAGATGTCTCGCGATACAATAGTATGTATTATGGACACACGGGCATTTGACCATATGACTAATAGTGATCAATTTTTTACTACTTACACTCCATGTGCTGGAAATTTTAAGGTAGAGATTGCAGATAGCTCATTAGCTCTGGTTGCCAGAAAAGGGCGTATTCACATATCATGTTAGATTATAATGATGATTAGTGTTTAGTAATGTAGATTATCATTTCAATATACTGTGGTCCCTGTATCTCTGGGATATCAGGAATTCTGTTATCATGCAATATTTGTACAATGTCCTTGTTGTATACGTGTCATAGAGTCATTGGTTCTGTTATGTTTTTACAGTCTATAATATTCTTTCCTGATTGTACCATTTCTCCTATAAATACAAGAGAGACGCTGGGCATTATTCATTGAGTGCCTCAGCAGCATATTATACAATTCCTTTCTCTGTTTGTTTATCTTGGTATCAAGAGCCATGGCATATTCCGCCTCCTTTATCGATTCAACCTCTAGGTCACACACCAGATCCTATTCCTTATTCAGTTCATCTAGCCAAACCACTGCGATCAAGTTGGATCGCTCCAATTTTTTGGTTTGGGAATTGATCGTTCTCCCTTTGATTGAGGGAAATCAATTGGAAGGCCACATTGATGGCTCCATATTTGCACCAGCGAAACTCCTCTTTGGTCCACCTGGTGCAACAAGACCAAATCTAGAATACACTAAGTGGTTCTCCATTGATTGGAGTTGGTTGGTTGGTTGCGTAACACTATCACCCAGGAGGTTGGCACACAGCTGCTTCACTGTAAGATAGCTAAGGAACTCTGGGATGGAGCCAAGGATTTTACATGTGCGTCCACTAAAGCTCGAATCATGGTAATCAAGAGCGAGATGCACAACACATGGAAGAATGAACTCAAAATGGAAGACTATTTGAACAAAATAAAGGGTTTAGCCGATGAGCTTTCCCTCACTGGTTCTGCTATAGCCATGGACGATCTCGTCTTGCACACGTTGAATGGGCTAGATGCAGACTACAACCCAATCGTAGTCAAGCTGATAGACAAACTAGATCTCACATGGATTGAAGCTTAAGCAGCTCTTCTGTCTTTTGAATTGCGTTTGACACAGTTAAGTCATTTCTCAACCTTGAGCATTCAACCATCTGCCAACGTAGCCACTGCCAATCGTAGTGAAAATACACCTCGTGAGCACAACAACTCTTGTGGTGGTGGAAGAAACAACTCACGCAACTTCCGAGGTGGAGGAGGCCGCTTCCGCGGTGGTCGTCGTGGTGGAGGACGGCCATTCTGTATCCATTGTCAGCGTCCTGGTTATACCTTGGCAACATGTTACTATCGTGATGACACTGGACCTGCCAACAACAGTTACTCCAACCACTCAGCTGTTGGAAATTATGCCCTAGGGGCAAGTCATTGTACTTTAGACATTTATGTTATTTAAAGTATTATCTTTTAGTTATCATTTTTTTGCATGTTTACATTGATAACTGTATCCCTGGATATATCTAATAGATTATCCTAAATGTCCCTAGTCGGTCATCTACGCGGGAGCAAAGATGAGATAAGACCAGTATAACTTTGATGAGGTATGGAGATACGAATCAAAGTCATGGGCACATGTAAGAGTACAAGGTGCTGGACCGACCCACTATGAGAAAGCTGCATGGATTTAGTCATAAGCTTATCTCATGTATAACCGCGTCACGACGCCCTATGACCTGAGATCATCATGGATTCCTACATGATGAGTCACGGATCTTTGACCTAGTCAAAAGTCATCTTTGACCAGGTGATGATAAAGGCTTGGATCGGGATCAATAGTTCTCATGCAGAGGAATGTGAGTGGTCAAGATGGGATTTGTCCCTCACATTTGTAGAGAGATAATACTGGGCCCCTCGATGAGTGAGTCTGAGAAATGTATGACCATACTACGATGGAAAGGAGTTTCCATTTCAATTATTAGACTACTCAAGAATCGAGAAAGTAATGGTCAAGAACAGGAAGTTGACATTATCCATGCCTCATACTTGACCAAGTTATCACGTGACAAAAGGGACGTGACATGGTTGTACGATAGGTTATATCGCATCAACGATCCCCATGTGAATTGGGTAGTCGCAATGTCTTGCTAGAGGCCGCTTGCGACTTGTGGGATGGTACAGTATTGGCCTGCTACCAATCTCATGTGGGCCTACAGGGTTGCACACAAGAATAGCCCAACACGAGCAAGAGTGTCCAGATTCATTGAATCTTAAATGTGTTTAAGATTTAACGAAAACTTATTTAATCTAGGATGTGTGTGTGTGTATATATATATATTATTAAATTCGAAAATAACAATGATATTATTTATTGATAATAATAATATTATATATAGTATTTAATTTATTTGATAAATTAAATAACTATAATAAATTGAGATATTGTATCTCAGATTTAATTTTCGAATAAAGATATTGTATATTAGATTTAATTTGAATTGAGATATCGTATCTCATTTTAAATTAAATATAAGGATATCATATCTTGATTTAATTTATAAATATAAATTAAATCTGAAGGCCTATTAATTCAGATTAAATAGTTAGATTATATCTGTTGGACATATTTAATTAATATTATTTAATCCAAATTCAAAATTCGAAATTAATTAGATTAATTTTGAATATTTTAATACGACATATTAGGGTTTTAGAAACTCTATAAGTGATTCTGATCTAGTCGTATTAAACAGACGAATGAATTAGACGGCCACGAAAACAAAACCCTAGAGAGAAAAGAGAGAGACGCAAAAATACTGAGGCGCTAGCACACTGCTGTCAGTGTGGGAGGCTGTTTGTGTGGATACCGGTAGAGGGAGAGGGCACGCGAAGTCAACTCCTGTCTGATCGAACAAGAAGGCGCTAGCCCACGTGATCAAGAAGCACGGATGAAAGATGCCACCTCGTTCGACACGTATGATGTCTCAGGCGCACGAGGTTCGAGGCGCAAACGAGAACGGAACGCAAGCAAGCTCGCATAGGTATGGTTATGAAATCTAACCTTGATCTAAACGCGGTTGAGCGATCCGCCTAAGGGATCCGTAAATTTTTTTTAATTCCGCTGCGTGTTCGGATCCCAACATCAGCTCCTCAAGCATTTTACACGAATTACCCTGATTCTCAAGCATACTATGCAAATTCCTATATAGTAGCAGATTCGGCTTGGTATGTTGACAACGGAGCAAACTACCATGTGACCGCTAATCCTGAATATCTTGATGACATTAATCCAGTAGGTAAGTCCTCTCATCTCACTACATGCACTGGTAAGAAAGGTAAAAACACAGGAATTGGTTCTACAACTTTATGAAGGTGGAATATCACCTAGAGGGGGGGTGAATAGGTGATTATAAAATTCTTTCGCTAATTACTCAAGAACACTTAAACAGAGAAGGAGAAAAGAATAATGAACACAAGAGAATTATACTGGTTAAGTCCAACTCTTGACCTACGTCCAGTCCCCAGAAACTCTCCGGGATTTCACTATCTCAAAACTTGACTACACACTCTGTAACTCTCGAGTAATCCTCTCACTGGGACTTACTCCTCTTTACAATTTTTAATCAAAGACACAATTACACACTCTGTACTCGAGATGATCCTTTCACTAGGACTCACTCCCCCTTATAAGTTGTAATTGTACACCCACTTAAGGTTCCACAACCTTAAGATTTTACAACACAATAATCAAATAAGTGTTTTGAAACTCCTCACGAGTAGATAAAGAAAAACACTGAGGTACACGATATCCAAAGATATCAATGGAACAGATACAACATTAGAATACAATAAGAATAGAATGCACAACGTTTTTCCGGTTGGTTGTGGTGAATTCAGAACTTCAGGTATATATAGTTGATCTCATGACCGTTGGGAAATTTGAAGAAATATCCGTTGAGGCTCTTTAAAATGACTATTAGAGATAAAGCAGAAGGGCCGGAATTATCCCGTCATTATTCCTGCGATTGTGATTATGACCGTTGAGACCCAACAAAGGAAATGAAATATTCTTGCCCAAACCGTTGTAGAGGTATGTCTGTCGGTTGAGTTTCTCGAATAGGTAAGTTTAATAAATGCCGGATTGCTTTAGTCAACATCCTGTGTTGATCTTCATTCTAATCATCTGTAACTCATTAATAAATTGATTAAATGCAATTAAAGATAGTAATGAGTAATGATTTGAAGAAACAAAATCATAATCAGTTGATTTTGATTTTCCTGAGATGGTGATTTGATAATTAAAAAGATATGAAGTAATGAAATCACAATCAAGAAGTTTGGATTTACGAAGACGGTGATTTTGACAAACAATGAAGTTTAACTTTCAGTTAAAGAGTTGATACCTTGAGGTAGTGACTCGAGGCAAGAAAATAAATGCCTGGAGGCAATATCATTCTTCACAGGTCAAAAACGCAAGTAGAAGAAAATCACAACTTGACTTGAGTTACTCACTTGATATGCATGAGCCGATGACTTTCTCTTTGAAATACACAAGTTGAAAACTTTAACTTGAAGTCAGATATTAATTTGAGAGGCATTAACTTGATGATGAGCAAAAGTCAAGAACAATCCATTTCAAAATACTCAGTTTTAATTTTCAACTTGAAGTTAGAAAGTCATGAACTTGATATGCAAAAGTTAGAAGCAATTATTTTCGAAAGAGAATAGACAGGTTTGATCCTTGACTTGAAGATAGAAAGTTATTCCCTTGATATTCAAGAGTTAACTTGATACTCAAGAGTAAAAAACGATATGTTTGAAAGAAATAGGAAACTCGAACTCTTTAACTCGAGGTATTAAGTGAGTTGCCTCGAGTCAATGACTTGAGGCACTAACTTGATACTCAAGAGTAAAAAACAACGTCTTTGAAAAATTTACTTGATACTCAAGAGTCAAATATCACGTCTTTGAAAATTTGCAAGTTAACTTGAGGCATCAACTTGATACTCAAGAGTTAAAACCGATGTCTTTGAAGAAATCCAAGTTGAACTCTTAACTTGATGCATTGCCTTGAGTCAATAAGTATTTTCCTTGAGTCAATGACTTGAGGCATTAACTTGAAACTCAAGAGTCAAAAACTATGGGTTCAAAACTTAATTACAAGTATGCCATTAGATGATATTCATTTCGAAACATATGTCTGGAACAAGAATGACTTGAGGCATTAACTTGAAACTCAAGAGTAAAAAACTATGGGTTTAAAACTTAATTACAAGTATGCCATTAGATGATAATTATTTCGAAACATATGTCTGGATTGAACATGAATGACTCGAGGCAAAACTAAATGACTTGAGGCAAACTGAAAACTTCAAATCTTGTTGAAAGATAAGGATTAAATACATTATAATTGTTATCATCAAAACATCAAAAACATGAGAACTAACACTTTAGCTTGTGAAAACTCATCCAAATTACTTCTCAAAGATGTTTTGTGTGTTCCCTCGGCCACCAAAAACCTAATGAGTGTTAACATATTACTTCGCGATAACTGTGTTAGTATTGACTTAACTAATCATGGTTGCAATGTGAAGGATCCAGTGACAGGAAAACTCCTCATACACGGAATTCCAAGGGAAGGTCTGTACCCACTGAAGGCGAGAATGCTTAAAGATCAACCAGAGGTTTTGATGGCAATGGCTGACAACTCTGAATTTTTCAAATGGCATTACATCTTAGGCCATCCTAGTTCTAGAGTCATGAAATTAGTTTTAAACAAATGTAATAGCAAGACATCAAACATTACTGTCAATGATGAATTTATATGTGAAGATTGCCAACTTGGAAAATCAAAACATTTGCCTTTTCCTCATTCTGTGTCTCAAGCTTCCTGTCCATTGGAACTCATTCACATTGATTTATGGGGCCCTACCCCTATGCAATCTCATGGTGGTCATCGATTTTACATCCACTTTGTAGACGATTTCAGCCATTACACTTGGCTATATCCATTAAAACACAAAGGAGAGGCCATTTGCGCATTCAAACACTTTAAAGCTTTAGTTGAGAATCAGTTCAACTCAAAAATTAAATCCTTACAATGTCATAATGGTGCTGAGTACAAGCCATTTGTACCAATTGCACAAGAACCAGGGATCAATCTCAGGTTCATTTGTCCCTACACCTCTGCTCAAAATGGCATGCCACTAAGATATTGGGTAGATGCTTTCTCCCACGTAGCCTATCTAATCAATTGATTGCCAACACCAACATTAGGCAATCAGACTCCTTTGTTTCGTCTCACCAAAACAGAACTGGATTACAACAGTTTAAAGCTATTTGGTTGTGCTTGTTTCCCATGTCTAAAACCATACAATTCTCATAAATTCCAGTTCCACAGTCAGAAGTGTGTGTTCCTTGGTTTAGCTTCTCAACATAAAGGATACAAGTGCTTGAGTAGCACAGGTAAAATATTCATCTCCCGCCATGTGATATTTGATCTTTGTTCTTTTCCTTTTCGAGCAGGTTTCATAAATCGATCTTTCGTAACTAAGGAGCAAACAGGAATGGTTCCTCTTGTCATTCAAACACGAGGTAACACTGAATCATTGCCTGATGATAAGCTCAATGGTGTAAATGATTTCAATGCTCTGTAACTAAGGAGCAAACAGGAATGGTTCCTCTTGTCATTCAAACACGAGGTAACACTGAATCATTGCCTGATGATGAGCTCATTGGTGTAAATGATTTCAATGGCGAGAATGGATCTCTTCCAGTGACGAGTCCAATACCAACTTCTTCGCTAGATGATGAGTCTACGAATTTGAGTATACCACAATCCAGTGGTGAGTCCAGCTCTCATGGTCTAGACGATATTCCCAGTGAAGTTGGGCCTCTTAATCACCATCCGATTGTGACAAGGTCCAAAGTTGGTATTACCCAAGAATCTGTATGTTGGAGTTGCAGAAGCTGAGTCAGCTGTGTCTTCATCAATTCACTTAGAACCCTTGACCATACACGAAGCTCTCTCATCTTCGACATGGTTCAGGGCATTGGAAGAAGAATTTCAGGCACTTCCGAGAAATCAAACTTGGATTCTGGTACCATACAACAACCAGAAATTGATCGACAATAAGTGGGTCTACAAGATAAAGTTTAAAGCTGATGGATCTATTTTGAAACACAAGGCACAATTGGTGGCAAAGGGATTTCAACAAATCCCATGTGTTGATTTCAACGAGACTTATAGTTCGGTGGTTAAAGCAACAACCATACGAGTTGTTCTCTCCATTGCCGTAACATTCAATTGGGAAATCCGGCAACTCGACGTCAACAACGCCTTTCTTAATGGGTACCTAGAAGAAGAAGTCTACATGTATCAGCTAGCTGGATTTATTGATCGACGACGACCTCACCATGTCTGTAAGTTAGAGAAAGCAATCTATGGACTGAGGCAAGCTTCGCGAGCCTGGTTCGATAGATTGCGATGCACTTTAATTAATTGGGGCTTTAGAAATTTGAAGAGTGATATCTCTCTTTTTCTGCTACAAACCCATAATTTGACAATCTTCATCCTGATTTATGTCGATGATATCTTAGTTACCGGTAACAATCCAATCTATGTTGATAAGTTTGTAACTTAGTTGAATCTCATATTTACACTGAAAGATTTGGGGCCAATATATTATTTCTTGGGTCTGGAAGATTTGGAATGTCAAGGGATTTTTCTTAGTCAAGGGCAATATGTAAATGATCTGCTTGAAAGATTTGGAATGTCTAGTTGTGCTTCAGTACCAATGCCAATGGTCACTGGAAGACTAATTTCTGTGATGGATGGAACTCAGTTAGATAACCCTACTGAATATAGACAGGCTATAGGATCCCTACAATATCTCACTACTACTAGACCTGATATCTCATATGCTGTAAACAAACTTAGCCAGTTCCTATCTCAACCACGAACAACACATTTTCAGGCTGTTTAACGAATATTCAGGTATCTGAGAGGAACTAGTAGTCTTTGGTTATACATTAGACCTTTCTCTAGGCCCCAACCTCAGTTAACAATTTATACCGACGCTGACTGGGCATGTGACACAGATGATAGAAGATCTATGGATGGGATGTGTGTTTATTTGGGGAATAATCTTGTATCATGGTCATCAAAGAAACAAAAAATTAATTAGCAATTATTCTTATGCTAATCTTAATCCCTTATAATCTTTAATTAGGGTTTGCACATAATTAACTTTAAATATCTCCTTGATTCATGCTTAAACAATTAGCCAATAATTATTTATTTAATCACTTACTAATTGTTGATAATTTTCTTAATTGAGATTAATTATTATCTCACAACTATTTTACTGACATTGGTATTTTATGTCCCATGTAAAATATTAAAAATCCTGGGGTCAATTATGGTCCCTAAAATTATATTTAATTTTCCCTCTTATTATTTCCAAGGAAATAATTTAATAAATTGCCAAAATTAAGGACAATATTCTTCCCAATTTTTAATAAATATTTAATTGCCCTTTAAGATTTATCATAATATTTTCAGGGCATTTTATGGCCCATAATTGCATTTAGGGATTTTGACACTTTATTCCCTCTAACTTCATTAGAAATTTCCCTAGAAAATAGAATAAGTATTCTACAAGGTTTTGACACCACATATTCACCTATTTCCAATAGGTATTATTTGCTAAACTATGATGCTTATCATAATTCAGATTTTAGGGTATTACATTTCTCCCCTCGTTAAACAAAATTTCGCCCTCGAAATTTGTTCCATACTAATTAAACTCTGTATTCGGATCATACGCTCTAGATCTTTACTCTAACTTCGGCTTGACTACAAAGATTGTGTCATATGGTACTTTGATATATAGTGTTTCCCAAGACGCCCATACACCGCGGTCAACACCACAGATACCAAAATGTCTCCATGGCGCCCATACACCATGGCAACACAAGATATCCTACATGTCTCCACGGCGCCCATACACCATGGCAACACAAGATATCTCCTACTCCATGACACGATCGCGGTCCGGTTGTAACAACTAAGAAACGTAGAACACGTCACGGAGGTGGTTCACGTAATCGTATGATTAAACCGAATGGCTAACATCTACGTCATATATTGCCTAGAGAAGATTCCTTATTATGAGAGATAGTACCTTGGACCCTCTCTGGGAGTTCTCTGTCCACTGCATTGGTTAGTGCATACATTCGGCCTGGGTTCTGTGGCCTGAACTCCGTAGGTTTCTCAGGACAGTCCGCGATAAGGTGTCCTGGCTTCCGACATCTGTAGCAAACTCGTCTTATATAGCAGTCAACACCCGGATGGTACCTCTTGCAATTAGGACACGGTCGGGATTCCGGCATTCGTGAGTTGCTCTGCTGCCTAGACCGGAATGGCATTTTGTTCTCTCTTTGGGAGTCACTCCATGGTGCCTCTCTCTTCCGTGAGGAATTTTCACGGCTGACCTCATTATGACCTGCATTTCCCCGGCTATACTTGCTACGATCTGTACTGCTACTGTTGAAAGGTCTAGCCTTCCACAATTCCTTCAAGTTCCGCTCAATCAGCCTACAAGCTTCCACTGCTTGAGCCATGTTAGGAAACTGCTGTGATACCAGCCTCTCCTTGATCTCGTACTTCAGCCCGTAAATCAACCTATTCGCCTTCCAGCTCTCGTTATCATTACTTTTCAGGTACGACGAATACCGCGACAGGTTGGTAAATCGGGCGAAGTAGTCATCAAATGATTCATCATGGCCTTGCTGGATGTGAAGGAACTCCTCCTCCTTAATCACTTGTGTTGAGGGAGGGAAATATTGTTCATTAAACTTCTCCAGGAACTTCTCCCAAGTGACAGGGCAATACCGTGTCCGCAACGTTGTAGCGACGCTTTTCCACCATCGATGCGCATCACCCTCGAGCTTATAAATTGCGAGTTGAGCCTTCCGGTTATCCGGGCATTCCATAACTTCAAAGATTTTTTCTAGGCTCATCAGCCAATCCTCAGCCAATTCGTTCTTCCCACGGAAAGCAGGTGGCTTGAGTTTGCAAAACTGAGTGACCCAATTTTGTGTGGTCTGCACAACTCTCCCTTGTCGTAGAGGTGACTGGGACCTATCAGATCCCTCAGCTTCCTCATCGTGCTCATCACTTTGCTCGTTTTCTTCTTCTTCTTCTTCTTCTTCATTTCGCTCTTCCTCATCTTGTCGCTCTTCTAATTGCCTCTCAGCTTCTCGATCTTGTCTATTATGCATTTCCAGGAGTGCATCTATAAGAGCCTTTTGTTCTTGCAGAGTTCTCCTCACCTCCTACATTTCATTCTGCTCTGGCTGGTCTGGTATTGGATTCACCCGAGGTTGTTTGCCTCGGCCCCTGCCTCGGCCTCTGCCTTGGCCTCTGGGAGCTCCGTGTAATACCCTGAAAATCTCACTTATGATAAGTATCATATTGAGTAAATAATACCTATTGGAAATAGGTGAATATGTGATATCAAATTTGTAGGGGAAAAATATCTTGAAAATTAGAGTGCCAAAATGACGAAAATGCCCTCAGGACATAAATAACTTAGGAAAATTATGAACAATCCTGAGAGGTAGTAAAATAATTATTAAAATTGAGAGAATATATTGTCTCTAATTTTGGTAATTTAATAAATTATAAGCTTGGAAAAATTGTAAAATAACAGTTATATAGTATTTGGAGATCATAACTAACTCCATAATTTTTGATATTTTTACATGGGAGATAAAATAGCAATGTTAGTTCAAATTTTGAGAGGAAGTAATTAGTTCTAGATAAGAAAATTATCAAAAAATAATAAGTGATGGATTAAATAATTATTGGTTAATTATTTAAGCTTGAACAATGGAATAATTGTGATAAATTATGTAGAACTCTATAATTAGTGATTTATGGCTAGAAAATTAGCATAAATATATTTACTAATTAATTGGAAAATATTGAGAAAAATATTTGAGATTAAGTAATTTTAAGCCTAAATACAAGTATGGGCCAATAGGAAAATTTTGGAAAAAATTATGTAAAAAAAATTATTAAATTATATAATAATTAATTAAAAAATAAAATAAATAAATATATATATATAATGGTGTGTGTGCCGACATGTTAAGGGGAAAAAGAAAAAAAATAATAGTTGGAGAGTAATTTTGAAACACTTAATTTAAATATTAATTAAAGTAAAAAGTAAAAAAGTAAATAAACACCGATAGGAATTAGATCCTATCTAGAGAACCAGGAACAGGATTTCTAAAATCAGTAAAGAATATGAAAGAGTGGATTTTTATCTTGAAATAGACTGTTCTAGAAGTTAATTCCGAGATCGGTGGAGCATTTTGATAATAAGATGAAATATGGTAATCTGTGAAAAAGGCAGATAGTCACAGATTTAAAATTTGAAGAAAATAAATCATAACTCAACATCTGGGAATGAGTTGAGAATTTCCTGGACATATTTGGAATCAGTGGATTTTTGTCCAGAGGTTGATGATTTCAGAAGTTCGTTCCGTAACCGAGCACGTTTTTCGAGAAACTTCCGCAGGACTGTTGGAACCCTGTATGGAATCAAAAAGTTATTTAGCCCGGACATTTCTAATGAGTGAGAAAATGTCTTCAAATTTATAATTCCGAATTTCTGGGATTTTATGCGATTACGCGATTCGGACACCGATTGGGAAATTTTATCGGGCCGGAGACAAAAAGCACCTTGTGACATCATCAAAAATGATGTCACTTTTTGCCACCTAAGTGGGGAGGTCGGCCAAGGGCTCTTGGATCGCCAAGATGGAGTTTCAAAAAGTGCTTTGATCCAACGGTTTAGATTGAATTTGGAAATGACCATTATGTCCTCAATTTTTCCTATAAATAGACAAGGTTCCTCTTCAAATTTTGCACACCATTCCTCTTGAGCATTTCGAAAATAGAGAGAAGTTAGAGAGAAGGAGGAGCTGGGGAAATTCTACAGCAAAGCTCTGAGTAAGTTTTTCGGTACTTAGTCTTAAGCTTCCGTAGTTCTTTCAGTAGTTAGAGTAGAAATGCTAGACTAGTATTTAATCTTCCAAGTATGATTAGATATCATATGATAGGGGTATTTTAGTCAAGAATTTAAAAAATCATGAATGGGTCGAAGTTCTGGCAAAATTCTGGAAGAAATTGGTCAAAGTAACGAAGTGCTGGCGAAATTCCGCCGATTAGGGGTATAGGGGCAAAATGGTAATTTTTACCTAAAATGCCTGTTATGATGTCAAATCACTAATAAATGTGATATTACTCTTATAAGACATCATAAACTTTGATTTGCTGTCGTTACGCTGTCCGATGTGCCGTTGTTGGATGTTTCGCTGTTTTCCGTAAAACGTACGATTTTCCGCCAGAAGTACCTACGCTCATCAACGAAGGTACGTTCGCGTACTGTAACACTAGCTCTGATGATTATTGAATGCATATATGTGATGATATGTTGTATGAATAGTTTGGTGCCGAAGGCAAGGCTAGTCTATGTGGGTGTGCCAATTAGTCACCGTAAAGTCGGTGAGGCCCCCATGATAGACACTTACCTGGCCATTCTATTCGGTGCTATATGCACCGTGTCTATGGAATCGTACATAGATGCACCGTGTCTATGGAATCGTACATAGATGCACTGTGTCTATGGAACCGTACTTAGATGCACTGTGATTAATGAATCGTACCTGGATGCACTGTGTCTATGGAACCGTACTTAGATGCACTGTGATTAATGAATCGTACCTGGATGCACTGTGTCTATGGAACCGTACTTAGATGCACTGTGATTAATGAATCGTACCTAGATGCACTGTGTCTATGGAACCGTACTTAGATGCACTGTGATTAATGAATCGTACATAGATGCGCTGTGTCTATGGAATCGTACTTAGATGCACTATGATCAAGGAACCGTACTTGGATCACTATTACAGTTTTCACGGGTTATTGTCATGATAATGCTGTATTGTTTTCCTATATGGATCGTTGCTGTGATTCTAGAAATATCTGTTACGCATATGTTGTTTATAAGCATGAGGTTAACCGTTACCTGAGATCCAATGTGGTAAATTGGATCTCAGCTATAGCTTCAGGGTCCGGAGGACCGAGGAAGGAAGGAAGCAGGCCACGTAGAAGATCCGGTTGAAGATTTCTTTATGTTGTATCATACTTTTGAACCACACAGTTTTTGTACCGCTGTTGTATCCAGCCAGACTTACGACATTTTATATATACATATCAGTTACTCAATCGTTCCGATGCTCTACTCTGATTATTTGAAATGATGTTTTGATGAAAAAAAATATACTGCTTTTGGAAATTGGGATGTTACACTCCGGCTCCTCTTAAATTTGCCATGTCTCATTCTTTTCTCCTTTATGAGGGAAAACGTTAGTCTCCGTTATGAGGGAAAATGTTAGATATACAAGAAAAACGACGATTAGTATATCACGAACTTTATCACACTTAGCATTTACACCACAAACAAACAGACACCCCCAATTTTTCCCTCGTCAGATTTTCGTTGAATCTTTCCGCTAAAAAAAAAAAGGTACAGAAATACGTATCAGGAGTTCTTCTACATGAGTCAAATACTGCATGTACTTAGTCTCGGAGTTTCATTCGGCGTGGCCCAGCTCCACATATAAGCTTTGGGTTAAGATAGAATTACCGTCCAGTACAAACTGAAGGTTATCAGAATTATCAGAATTCTCAGAGTTATCAGAATCAGAATTATCAGAGTCTGCGTCGGAGTTGATATCAAGATCTATGATCTTTGGATAGTCGAAGTTGTCGACTACCGATGAATAATGTGAATTATCAGGGTTATCAGAGACTGATATCATGGTTATCAAGATTATCAGAGGCTGATATCAGGGTTATCAGGATTATCAGAATTGATGTACTGACAGAGAGTGGTACACTGGTTCAGAATGGTATACCGGTTCAAACTGGTATACCGAAATAAGGTGGTACACCGACCTAGGCTTATATCAGTACTCATATTCAAAATATGCTCCAAATTTTTGAAAAGGCTTAGAACCTAACTCCATTAACCGAACAAAATGGCCAGGTAAGTGTCTATCATGGGGGCCTCACCGAGTTCACGACGACTAATTGGCGTACCCACATAGACTAGCCTTGCCTTCGGCACCAAACTATCCGTAATAACTTCATTAAATTCATGCCAGGACTACTGCTCTGATACCAAAGTGTAACATCCCGTTTTCAAAAAAGCTGTATAATTTTTTTTTCCATCAGAGTAGAGCATCAGAGAAACTGAGTAACTGATACATATATTCAAAATGTCGTAAGTCTCGCTATTTACAGCAATGGTACATTATTCCAGACATTCAACTGAAACATAACTACATAAACAGAAGTGGTCTTCAGCCGGATCTAAGCTTGCTGCTTTCCTCTCTCCTCAGTCCTCGGTCCTCCTGACCCTGACGCTATGTTAAGAGCTGAGATCCGATGCATCCGGACCTCAAGTAACGGTTAACCTCATGTTTACATACACAACATATGCATTACAGACATTCATATCATTAACAGTATATGATCACACAACATAAGTATCACATACAGCAAGCGCATCCCAACAGCACATAAGCCCCCTGGCAGATGTGTGGCCCCTAGCAACGTATTTCCAACATCACATAAAATGTGTGGCCCTAAGCAAACGTATGGCCCTTAGCAGACGTACCCCAATAGCACATGAAATGTGTGGCCCTTAGCAGACGTAAACATACCAACAGTACATAACATACAGCAGAGTTATCATTCATTACACATAGGCATACCATAACATATCACATATACGTATACAATAAACACTAGAGTTAGTGTTACAGTACGCGAACGTACATACACCACATATACACATACAATAAACATAACACCTATTCGCATACAATACACATAGCACATATATGCATACAATAAACATCAGTGTTAGTGTTACAGTACGCGAACGTACCTTCGTTGACGAAATTTCGGTACGACGGTTGGTCAGAACGTAATCAGGGATATCCTATAAGGACAATAGCGCATATATTAATGATCAAGCATTATGACGGAAATTTTAGTCATAAATGACCATTTTACCCCTGACCCCACTAATCGGCGGAATTTCGCCATGCTTCGCTACTTTGACTCTAATCTTCCAAAATTTCAACATATCTCCAACTCCAACATAATTTTCGAAATTAAAACCTTAATTACCACTAAAAAATGATATCTAATTATACTTGGAAGATTAAAGATCAAACTAGCATTCCTACTATAACTACCGAAAGAACTACTAAAGCTTAAGACTCGGTACCGAAGATTTTACCCAGAACTTCGCTACACTTCCTCCGGACTCCTCCTTCTCTCTAACCTCTCTCTATATTCGAAATGCTCTTGAGGAAATGGTGTGAAAGTTTGAAGAGCATTGAAGGCCTATTTATAGAGTTTTCCAAGGGCAAAATTGCACTTTTTCTTCTTTTATTTCTAGCCATCCATTTGAACAACTTAGCTAGCAAGTTTCCCCCTTCATTCTCCTCCACACAAAAAGCCCCCTATGTCATCTTTTCAAAAGATGAAGTCATCCAAGTGATGTCACCCATGTGCTCTTTATGAGCTTCTACCGATAAAGTTCCCTGATCAGTGTTCTAATCGCGTAATCTTGAAAAATCTCAGAAATTCCTTAGCATTTCCATGAAGATCTAAACTTCCTCTTTCAAAATATTTGGGTTAGCTAAATTTTTGATCCCATTCAGGGTATTTCCTAACCTGCCGAAGATTCTAGGGCAAACGCCGTCAGTTACGGAAATTACTTTGGCTAATGTCAACATTGGGACAAAATTACACTGATTCATAATATGTCCTGACCTTAGAAACCTAGTTCAAGGATTTTGAGATAGGATTTAATTTCTATCGGTTCTCATTTATCCTATTTTCTTTTTACACAAAATATCACCTTTTTGCCAAAATATCAAGATATTATCTCCCACTTGCACTTTGCTTTCACACTACTTTTCCTCATTTTCTCTTTCCCTTCCTTCTTCATTTAAGGCTGCATAAACACCCACAACAATCAACTTGATTCCCTCCCTCCATTGTTGACTTTTCAACATTGCCTTTACACCAAAACATCTTCTAAAATATGCTAGGTCCTTATTACTCCACAATTTTCATAATTCTCCTTCTCCATTTCGGTTTTCTCAACCCCCTTTCCCTATTTTTTTTGTTTTGTTTTTCAATTAACTTATATCATTCTCTAATTATCTCATATTTATTTTGCAAGAATTCCCCCATTGGTTCCTTGATCTCACAAGGATTATCTTTATGGTTAGGCTTTAGGGATTCTATATAATCCGTCTTATATTTCTCTTAATCAAACTTCATTAATTAGCAATTATTCTTATGCTAATCTTAATCCCTTATAATCTTTAATTAGGGTTTGCACATAATTAACTTTAAATATCTCCTTGATTCATGCTTAAACAATTAGCCAATAATTATTTATTTAATCACTTACTAATTGTTGATAATTTTCTTAATTGAGATTAATTATTATCTCACAACTATTTTATCGACATTGGTATTTTATGTCCCATGTAAAATATTAAAAATCTGGGTCAATTATGGTCCCTAAAATTATATTTAATTTTCCCTCTTATTATTTCCAAGGAAATAATTTAATAAATTGCCAAAATTAAGGACAATATTCTTCCCAATTTTTAATAAATATTTAATTGCCCTTTAAGATTTATCATAATATTTTCAGGGCATTTTATGGCCCATAATTGCATTTAGGGATTTTGACACTTTATTCCCTCTAACTTCATTAGAAATTTCCCTAGAAAATAGAATAAGTATTCTACAAGGTTTTGACACCACATTTTAACATATTTCCTATAGGTATTATCTGCTAAACTATGATGCTTATCATAATTCAGATTTTAGGGTATTACAGATCATGAAATAATATATATTGAATTTCTCAAAAACAAGACAGAAAACAATATAGAAAATTGTAACAAAAGGATTATAGAATGATTACATGTAGAGGAGATATGTCCATGAATAATTGTCTATAAAAATGAGTCAATGATTATGATATGATTATTTAGACTGATTAATTCATTATTTAAAAAATCATTTATGATTTAAAGATATTTGTTTTTTTAATTAAATGGACATGCACTATTTGCCTGAAGTTATTATAAGCAGGATTAAACCTACAATCTTTCACTTACAAGAAATTTTTCATGCCATTAGCGCTACAAGGCTTGAAGATATTTGTTTAAATGATACTTTGATAACATAATTTAGTAAAATTGATAAATTTGGCTATATCATTAATTAGTTAGCCATGAAATCACTTATTTATTTGTACAATTTAAATGAATTTGTGAAAAAATATCAAATTCTTGTAATAAAATAAAATTGAATAATTAATAATATTATATAATATAAAAAACGCTGCTAAAACATTAGTTCAGCTTATTACCTAATTTTATATGTATAGAGATATTATATTTTTCGTATATCGTTTTGGTTTATTGCGTTTAACTCTATATCTACGACATTACATGATTTTTCCATAAATATGCAACACTGGGTCCGCAAATCTAACTAATCATTTATAAGTGGAGTATTATGGGTGGAAAGAGGATAATCAACCATGATAAGGTACAAATTCATTGAAAAAAATCTTTACAGGATGAAAACAAAACACAATTAGCTTTCTATTTATAATATCCGAAAAATAGCGGTTTCTACATTCTAACAAGCAAATATTATTAAATTATCTAATTAATTGTCGGGAGCTGTGATTCCCTATCAAACAGCCCCAAAATAAAGTTCCTATCAAATAAAAAGCCAAAAAGAAGTCAACGTAATACAAGAAAAACACTAAAATTAATCTTTGCTCATGCTTTCACTCCAAGCCACATAAACGGCTACAAAATCGGACACAGAGAACACATTATAAAAGCTTCTCATGGTCTCACCATTTTGGCATCTCTCTCGCGTCTTCTTGGCCTTGACAGAAAGCGAGGAGGATCAAGAGAGAGACTTCTTAATTAGTTTCTGTCTGTTTGTTCATTTCTCCTAAATAAAAGGGGGGAAAAAGGAAATCGACATGGGAAACTGTGCCAGTGAACCCAAAACCCTAGAGGGCTCTCAGCCTGCTGAAAAACCTCAAAATAATGTGCAGGAGATCAATCATGTTGATGAGGCCAAGAAGGAAGAAGAAGCCCCCAAGCCTAATGAGGTAAATACATGTTGATTTTGAATTAAGTCACGAGGCTCATATATGTTGATTTTGAATTAAGTCACGAGGCTCATATCAATTGGTTCAGGCCACAGATACACATATTTTCTCCAACTCTAATCCCTATTATAAGGCACCTTCTAGAGGAATTTGATTGTCCTTAATTATTATAAGTCCCTTGATGGAGTATTAATTATGTTTTTTTAATATCACTCCGATTTATGCATGGTTATTAATTATTAGAGAGAATGTGGTACAAATCTGATTTTTTTCCCCATTTAAATATGGGTATAGTCTTAAATTTATTTCATTTTCAAATAAAATTAATGACTTTATGCATGGTTAGAGGGGGAAAAGAGCCTTATAATAGAAATAAGATGGAGTATATTGGGTAGGAGTAGGCGACCGAGCCTCTACTTGGCTATCAAGGCCTTTAAGTACCATTAATTCAATGACTTGTTTGATTTTGAAGATAATTTCAAGTTATATAAGCACGATTTAGTTAGTGTATTGGAGTTAGCATTGCAGAATTTCCATAGTTGCTGCTTATTTTTCCATACGTTAATTAGCCCAAAATCCAAAAAGTACAATTTGGATATCTTTTTATATATAGACTTTTGGTGCATGATAAAAAATTTAAATAATTTCTAACATAGAAATCGAAGGTGACCCTTATTGTCTCTCTCTGTTTCTTTTTATTTGTTGGCCTTGTGATTCACATTCTTTGTTAGGTTGACATAATCAAATTATGTCGTATCTCTTTTCAAGAACATATATACATATTTAGCTTATTTAAATATATTAATGAAACCTAACCAACCATATATTAATACTTCGAAAATAAGTTTTCCCAATCCACTTTTCATTCATTTAACCATAACATTATTAGTCTCAAATGATTTTTTGTGTGACAATCTTTGTCATTTTTTAAAGCTAAATTTGATATTTCAACATTTGAGAAATGTTTTGTGAACATTTAAAATTTCAATGCCAACATATTTTGTTAGCAACGTCGGGGTTAGCGGTTAAATGAAAATACTTTATGAAATTAAGGAACCAAAATGAAACATTGTGTGAAGTTAAATTAAATCACTGATTAGAGGTACACTTTTGCCAGAATTGAAAGTATTCCTTTTCCCTTTTGCTGATATCATACATGAATATATTGGCAGAATGGAGAGTCTGAGGAAACAGAAAAGAAACAAGATGAGACCAAAGTTGAAGATAAGTTAGCAGAAGCTAAGGAAGAAAAAACTGAAGCTGAGGCTGTCGAAGCTGAAGCTGAAGCTAAGGAAGAACAAAAGGTGGAAGCTGAGGCTGTCGAAGCTGAAGCTAAGGAAGAACAAAAGGTTGAAGTTGAGGTCGAGGCTGAAGCTAAAAAGGAAGAAAATGAGGCTCAAGCTGAGGTCAAGATTGAAGCTAATTAAAAAGGAAGAAAAGTCAGAGATACATGAAGAATCCTAAAAAAAACTATTTCAGCTTCTTCATTTTCTATTGTAAACTTGTTGCTTCGATGCTTTAGCTTGTTGTTTGCACTTGTTTGTGCATATGATTGAGATTTTTTTGTACCCTATTTTGGTCATAGTGGAGCTTATTTTTATTGGTTTGGACAACCCGTGGTTTTTACCCTTGCATTGAAAGGTTTCCATGTTAATAATTTTGGTGTCACTTGTTGCTCTTGTGTTATTTAATTTCTCCTCAAAGATTTTTGAAAGTAATGAGAATTAATTTCCGCTGCATATAACTCATTAGTTTGATGTGATGAGTTTTTCTCGTCAACAAGTATACAAGTTTTTTCCAACCAAAAAATAATGATGATAAAAAAAATCAATCATGGAATAATTAAGAACCCAACGAATATGAGTTCCAAAAATCATTTAGATGCAAAACCCAATGAAAACAAAGGTTTAAGAAACTCCAGATATAGACAAAAGAGTCAATTGATTTTTCTTGCCAAGTAGTATCTTCATCAGAATACGAGGAAGCAAGTCATTTCTTAATAAACTCTTCATTAAATTCTAAGAAATAGTCGTACATGACTTCTCTTTTAAATAAAAAATAAAAATCGCCAATGACTTTGTAAGTTAGTAGCATAAAAGCTCTCTGATAAGTGAGGGGTTGACTTACTTACAACTTCATTCTATTAGTGTTTGCTAATCTAATTAAAAAGTAAGAAAAATAAGACTCTTAGTCTTGACTCAAAATCTTAACTACACTTAAAAGTCCTAAAGCTCAATCTGATTAGGAAATGGTGAGAGCTAGCGCCACTATTTTTTAGTGGTGGACGATGGATGACAACTTAATGGATAAATTGTGAGGATTTTGATGAATTAACGAGATCGTGGCTAAAAAGGAAGGGTAATGTAACATAATGGGCTTTAGGCTAAAAGGATATTGAGGAATAAAGATAGACATCCTTTAGATTATCTAAATAAAATTAAATAATCTAGAAGATAAGACAATAACGGTGGATTAGAGGTTGAAACAAGTGAGATCAGGTTAGACTTTACCTTTAACAGATTAGGCCTATATTATAATAAGTCGACCTGAGTATGACCTGTAGCCTGCCATAAGTTTTTTTAAACCTAAGCTTGGCCCATATATACAAAGGCCTGGCTTAGCCTGAAACTTGTTAGAAAAGCCTACATTTTTAAAAACTTTAAAACTTGAAACTTACTCTAAACTCTAGTCCTAAAATTTCTATAGTTATCTATTATCAAAATTAAAAATTTACTCTACAGGCTAATCCCCAACTTTCTCAAAAGACCACAACAATACTACCATTAAAAAGTTAAAATTACATGGAACAATATTTATGAAGGGAGTTATTGTTAACTCTTAGAAATTGATAATATTCTAGCACATTTATTCTCTTTTCAACTATTTTTGGATACAAATTTTACATAGAAAGAGTTTAAGAGGTAAATGTGCAAAGAAGAAAACAAAAGTTAAATAAATTCTTGTTTAGAACCACATATTTTGTGCTTTGTTTCAAAGAAAAAGTGAGAACTTATAAATCCTTTCTCTTGTAGGGGGATAGACAAATGGGGAAGCTTTTCAAGGACCAATGAACAAAGCTTGTAGCAGCAAAGATCAAATAAAGACTAGCTCATGAAGTTAGGAAGAAAGCTACTATATTGTTGGCTTCAGTCGACAATACATATATTGAAGCAAACAAGACTTAATGAAGAAGAAGCTTATTGTGTCATATGCTTCAGCCAATAACACGTTGGACGAAGCTAACAGGACTAAATAGGAAAGGGCTTTTCATGTCATATGCTTCAGCCAACAATACCTTAGCTGAAGCTAACTGGGATTTGAATTCACTGTGTCATATGCTTTAGCCAACAACATGTGTGGCAAAGCCAACAAAGGAAAATACAGCTATGCATTGCACTTGCCGAAACTGATTTCTGTGGTTTTTATTAAAGGGATAGGCCAAAAAATGATGGATTCTTTACTTCCTAAGGGTTCTTGGTGTATTTCTCTGCCAGGGTTTGTCATCTTAAAGAGTTTGGACGTTGGGATTAGAGTTTAGAAGAGATTTGAAGGTTCAGTCCTTGATTTTTCTCATTCTTCTTCACTTGCTTTCTTTGCTTGTTTCTTGATATGGCTATAATTATGTTGGATAGTTGTGGCTATTTTCTGATTATGGGTAACTAAGTCATTATTTTGAACCTTTGTATGGATTAAGACTTGATTGTTTGTCTCTTTTGGTAGTTAATGATACATATGTGTTGATTTTATCCTTTGCTTAATGCTCTAAATACTTGGTCACCGATTAAATTGATTTGTTCATTTGGGTTTGACTTTAGAGAGCTAATCCATGTGTAGAACTTGGTTAAAATCATGCTTGACTTGAAGTTTACATGATAAATGCATGGGTTGTTAAAATAGAGATATATTTACTAACATTGCATTGTCATATTAAGGTTGTAGCTTAAAGTTGATTTTTATTCATTGTAGAAAGAGATTGTGCATTTTGATGAAAAGAGAAACTTGATTTTGACTTGAGAGATCTTTGTCAAGTGCTTTTGAACCTTAGACTAACACATATATTCATTGAAATACTATTTGAGAGGAAATTAACCTAGTCTTATGAAGTGCATAGGGGAGAAATAATACTAGGCTACATTTAATCCTTGAAGTTAAAGACAATAAAATTCTCTTTCCGCACTAAAACTTGTTTTGTCTCAACTTAATTGAATTTATTAAGCCTTTCGCTTGACCATTTTGTTAACCAAATTTTCGTGGGAACAATATCTACTTATCACTTTATTACTTGGCGCGACTTGTGCACTTGCGGTACAAACAAGTTTTTTGCACCATTGTCGGGGATTTATTTAACAATCTCTTGGTCAACCTTAGGCTTATGTTAGTAAATTTTGCTTGAACTCTTAGATAGATATACATTCACTTTCATTTTGTTTATTAATTTTTCATTTTGGGTTGATACTTGCTTGCTTGTTTCTCTTTTAGGTACCATTTTGGTGTATGCAACTCTTGCATCCGGATAATTGAAAGTGGTACTTGGGGGAGTGCATATCATTGAAGAAGAGACTAAAGCTATGTCTGAAACCATGGTAGAGGATGAATTGAATATGATAGGGCTACTGTCAATGACTTTGCTAGTCGGAATATGTGGGGTACTCAATCTTGCATTCATATGCCTAAAATGCAAGCACATACTTTTGAGGTCAAGTCTGTTATGATAACAATGCTTCAATTGCATGTGATGTTTCATGTTCTTTACAATGAAGATGCCAACAAGCACTTGATTTTTTTGGGAGGTGTGTTATTCTTTTATGCAAAATGGAGTTCCCTAAGATGTCTTGAGGCTTTGTTCATTCCCTCTTTCTCTACAAGGAGAGGCTAGGTATTGGTTCAACAATCTTCCAGAATAGTTTATTAATTAATTCTTGGGATGAACGTGAAGCTAAGTTTAGAGCTAGTTTATTTTCTGATGACAAATTTGTGGAAACTAAGGATGAATTTCTTAGCTTTAGACAATATCCAGATGAGCATCTTTATACCGCTTGGGGAGAGATACAAGATGTTGATGAAGTAATGCCCTAATCATAGGGTGGACAAATGGGTTTAGTCCAGATTTTTTGTACTCGCCTTAATCCTCAATCTAAGGCAATGGTTGATGCTAATAACCAATGGAGGATACCAGAATGTTCTTGTTATTGAGGTGATTAGGTTGTTGGATCAACTATCTGTAAGCAGTACTCAAGTCATTGATAAGAGTCACTACTACAAAAAAATGGATATTACTTCCCTAAAAAAACGTCCCTATTTTAAAAAGGGAAGTAAAAAGTGTAGGTGGTGGAATTTTCTAATTATTTGCCTGAACTTTGAAACTTAGACGTCATAAAAATAATTTTTGGACACCTAAAATTAATTTAGGCATTCCAAAATATGTTTAGGACGCCGAAAATTACTTATTTGGCGCATTTTTGTAAATTTTTGGGTGCTTGGGAATGTTTGGCGTACTAATTAAAAATATTTAGGACGACTTAAATATGATTTTTGGCGTCCTAAAATATTTTTAGGATGCCTAAAATTAATTATTTGGCGCACTTTTTGAAAATTTTAAAATTTTTGGGTGCCTGGGAATGTTTTGGCGTCCTAAAAATTATTTAGGACTCCATAAATATGATTTGGGACGCCAAAAATCATATTTATGGAGCCCTAGATAATTTTTAGGACGCCTTAAATCCACAAACATATTCTATATCATACGCACACCTTGACAGCCCTGCATTTGCCTCATATCTTTTCTCTCTCAGACACACAAACACATGCCTCATTTCTTGCTATTCTTATGTCCTCCCACTCCTCCTCTTCTTGCATCCCATTCCTCAACCTCACCCCCTTCTCTGCAATATTGTTTTACAGAGAAATCAGCGACTCCCTCGACCATCGATCATGATTCAACTCTCGTATGCCCAGGGTCAACTCTACGATCTTCGATGTCGCTCGCCCTCGTTCGCGTCGCTTGTCGTCCCAGCTTCAATCTACATTCCTTTGATTTTGTTCATAATTTTTCTTTTTGGTATTTTAGTTTCTAATAAATCTGATATGGATTCCTTTGATTTTGGTATTTTAGTTTCTACAATACATACACATCGATATGATCTCTTCCTCCGATTTTTTTTTTTTTTTAAATTTGTATATGCATATGTAGAATCTTTGGATCTGTGTATATATTGGTGGTGAGGATGATGAATATTGAATCTGTAGAATTTTTGTATTTTGGGTCTTTTTTTTTTTCTTTTTGAAAGACTTATGGCGTCCTTATTATTTTTCAGGATACCTTAAGTTTGGCGTCCTTATTATGTTTTGGGACATCGTATCTTCGACGTCCCTTACAAAGACGTCCCATGAAAAAGGGACGTAAATTGTGTCAAAATGAGGACGTTAAAACTGTTTTTTTTGTAGTAGTGAGTACTACCCAAACCATGCCTACTACGAAGGAAGACTCTTCCTCACAAATTGTAGCTATCTTATCCATACTGAATAAGTGGTTTGATGTGTTAAAGTCTTATATGCAAAAGAGTAATTCTCATGGTGTGCATTTTGTTCATGCAATACCAACTGTTTGCGATCAATACAATGATGTCCACATGCCTGATTAACGTCCTCTCTATATGGCTACATAATCTGTCAATTATATAGGAATGTTTCAAAATCCTCAGAAAATCCTTACTCTAAGATATATAATCCAAGATAGAGAAATCGTCCCAATTTTTCTTGGAATCAAGGGCAAAAATTGAATCAACCTTCGTCCTCTAGTGTCAAGCCTATTCCTTGACCTGGTTTTCAAATGCAATCAAGGAAAATTCCTATTAAGGAAGAGCAATCTAAAATGGATAAGATGCTAGTCCAAATATTGAATAATCTAGAATCTTTAAGGTCTAAAAATAAGGATACTTTCTCTCTCCATGAAACTGCTATTGAAAATATTGAAGAGCAAATAGGGCAATTAGCATCATAAGTGAATGCTATGTCAAGAAATAGTCTCCCTAATGATACCATTCCCAATCCAAAATGGAATGGAAAAGGGGCATGCCATGCCATTAACTTGAGAAGTGGCAAAGTGCTGCCGGATATGCCTAGCTCAAGTAAGCCTAATCTAAAGAAAGATGATCAAGTGATATCAGACAATGAAGAAGCTATGGATGAAGAAATTGTAGTGGAAGAGGATGACAATAAGAAGAGAAAGCAAGTTGAAGAAAGTTTGGATGATGTTGTTAAAAGCAAGAGGATGGAATAAGAGATAAATGATGAGAAAAAGAGGAAGCCAACCACCCCCACTGTTATGCCACCACCACTTTTTCCTTAAAGATTCAAGAAGAAAGAGGAAGATGCTAAATTCAAAATGTTTGTGAACATGTTCAAGCAACTTTATGTTGACATTTATTTTGCCAAAGCCTTGGAGAGCATGCCTAAATATGTTAAGTTCCTTAAAGATGTTTTGTCTAAGAAGCAGCGATTCGATGAGTTTGAGACTGTGGCATTGACTAAAAGATTTAGTACGGTTATCCAAAGGAAGTTGCCAACTAAGCTTAAGGATTGGGGAAGCTTACATCTTTTGTGACATTGGGACTAATTTCAATGGTAAAGCTCTTTGTGATTTAGGTGCAAGTGTTAACTTGATGCCTCTTGTTTTCTACCAATTGGGTTTGGGAGAGCCAAGGCCTACTACGGTGACTCTTCTCTTTGCTGATCATAGTGTTTCTGAACCAAGAGGAATCATTGAAGATGTCCTAGCTAAAATGGACAAGTTTATCTTCCCAACAGATTTTGTTGTGCTAGATTGTGAAGTTGATTGGAAAATTCCTCTCATCTTTGGGCATCCATTTTTAGCCATTGCAAGGACTCTTATTAATGTAGAGAAAGGTGATATCACTTTAAGGGTTGATGATGAGCAAGTAATATTCAACATACCAAAAGCCTTGAAATTTCATGATGATTCGACTCAATGTTCTTTTCGATACCTTAGATTCAATTATTCAACAAGAATCCTATGCATCCATGATTGAAGACCCTTTAGAGGTATTCTTGATTAGTGAGAAGAGCTTAGAGGAGTTTAATGAAGATGCAGTTGAAAAGCTCCTCCAAATGGAATCATTTCCTCATTCAAGACTGAGGAATTTTGAATCATTTGAGGTGTCTAATACTTTGAGCACTCCATTGTAGCCTTTTATTGAAGTCCCTCCGATTCTAGAGTTGAAGCCACTACCTTCCCATCTCAAGTACGCTTATCTTGGGAATTCAAACACTATATTGGTCATAGTCTCCTCTATCCTCTCTAATTTGCAAGAAGAGAAGCTACTTAGAGTTTTGAGGGAACACAAGTGCACAATTGGATGGACTATCGCTAATATCAAGGGAATAAGCTAATATCAAGGTAATAAGCCCTTCCATTTGTTTGAACAAAATTCTATTAGAGGATGATCACAAATCCTCCATCGAGCATCGAAGACGCTTGAGTTTGGTTATGAAAGAGGTAGTCAAGAAAAAGATTCTCAAATGGCTTTCAGCTAGAATTGTGTATCCAATCTTTGATAGTTCTTGGGTGAGCCTAGTTCAATGTGTCCCTAAGAAAGGTGGCATGACTGTTGTGACTAACACCCAAAATGAACTAATACCTACTCGCATGGTGACTAGATGGCAGTGTGTATGTATTACCGGAAGCTTAATAATACTACAAGGAAGGACCACTTCCCTCTTCCATTCATTGATCAAATGCTTGACAAGCTAGCTTACCAAGAGTTCCTTTGTTTTCTAGATGGTTATTCAGGATATAATCAGATTGTTATAGATCTAGAAGACCAAGAGAAGACTACTTCCACATGTGCTTACGACACATTTTCTTTCAGACTCCGGTCACATTTCAAAGGTGTATGATGTCCATTATTGCTGATATGATTGAGAAGACCATTGAATTCTTTATGGACAATTTCTCTATTTCTGGTCAATCTTTTGGTTCATGCTTTGATAACTTGGATGAGGTGCTTAAGAGGCATGAAGAAACTAGTTTGAAACTCAATTAGGAGAAACTTCATTTCATGGAGCAAGAAGGCATTGTACTTGGCCATCAGGTATCTAAGATGGGTTTAGAAGTGGATTGAGCAAAAGTTACTATCATTGAACAATTGCCTCCAACTACTAATGTGAAAGGTGTTCAAAGCTTGCTTGGTCATGTCGAGTACTATAAAAGATTTAAAGATAAATCTAAGATTGCGAAGACACTATTCAAAGTTGTTAGAGAAAGATATGGAATTAAAGTTTGATGATGAGTGCCTACAAGCTTTTGAAGAATTGTAAAAGCGTCTCATTTATGCTTTTATCTTTGTAGCTCTAGATTAGGGTCTACCTTTTACTATTATGGCTAATGCTAGTGATTATGTAGTTGGCGTCGTTCTTGAGTAAAAGGTAGAAAAGCTATTCCATCCTATTTACTATGTTAGCAAAACTCTTGATTGTGCCCAACTTAATTGTACCACTATCGGGAAGGAGTTACTTGCCATAATTTATGCATGTGAGAAGTTATGGCCTTACATTGTGGCTATGAAGGTCATTGTTTACACTGGTTATTCAGCTTTGAAGTTGAGCTTGTTGATGTTTGGGGGATTGACTTCATGGGCCCTTTCCCTAAGCCCATCAACAATGAATGTAACTTAGTTGGAGTGGATTATGTCTTTAAATAGGTAGAAGCCACTACATGTGCCACCAATGATGTCATGGCAGTATTGAAATTCCTTAAGAAGAACATTTTCACTAGGTTTGGAACACCTAGAGCGATTATTAGTGATGGTGGTTCATGCTTTTGCAATCACCAATTTCAAGCCTTGGTGAAGAAATATGGAGTCAAGCATAAGGCATCATTGCCCTACCACCCTCAAACCAATAGCCAAGCAAAAATTTCTAATCATGAGATCAAGAAAATCCTTAAGAAGGTGGTTGGAACAACAAGGAAGGATTGGTCTACCAAGTTAGATGATGCACTATGGGCCTATCGCACCGCTTTCAAGAAACATACCGGTATGTCTCCGTACTGGTTAGTTTTTATTAAAGCTTGTCATCTTTAGGTGGAGTTGGAACACAATGCCTATCGGGCTATTAAAAAGTTGCATTTTTTATGCTAAAGAAGTTGGTAAAAAGAGGCTTTTGTAACTTAATGAGCTTGAAGAGTTTCATTTCCACATTTATAAGAGTGAACAACTTTACAAAGAAAAATCCAAGAGGGATAATGATAATAATATCATCCCTAAGAGTTTTGAATCTGATCAAGAGGTTCTCCTTCACAATTTGAAGTTAAATCTTGATGGTCCGGTCCATTCATGGTGGTTCAAGCTTTAAAGTTTGGTGATGTGGATCAAGCTGGAAAATGAAAAGGGTGAAAGATTCAAGGCTAATGGTCAACGGTTGAAGCATTATTGGGAATAGATGTGGATAGGCTTGTATCCACTATCTACTTATCTAATGAAGAGGGACCAACATGAAGAGTTGGGCTATAGACTATATACCAAGTGCTTCTTAGAAGGCAGCCCATGTTCTTAACTCAAACTTTTTAGTTTCATTGGTTTTGGTATGTTTGGGTAGGTTTATGTTTGATTTTCTTTGCTTTGTAGGAAGGAAATGTGCTCCATCTTGAAACTTGACTATTAAAGCTAAGAGAAAGGCTATATGAGATGAGAGGGAATTTATAAGAAAGTGTTGGAATGCATCTCAGGGAAGTCCACTTGACTATAAGCACATTTTATAAGTTTTTGGAGTGCATTTATGATGATTAGTCAATTTTGAGTAGTATTGATACTACCTTGTGAATGATGTTGACTTTGACTTTCATTTGACTTGTGTGTGAGATTAGCTTGTGGTTTTTGTGCTTCATATGCTAAAAATTCTTCTAGTGCTAGTGAATTTTGTGAATATGCTCATGTTCATAATGCATTTCTTGTGTCGAATTGGGTTTGGATGTGATAAGCTGATTTTGGTATTTGAATGGGTGCATGATATATATATGTTTGATGGTTTTGGGATGAGTTTTGGATATGTTTTTCTTGTCTCTTTTGCTATTTTTGTGTCTATCAATAATTTTTTGCTTCGGCCAACATCTTGTTGGCTGAAGCTAATATGGTATTTTTCTCAGCGTGTTGCTCTATGTTTCATAAGCTTCAACCAACAAGATGTTGGATGAAGCGAACTTTCTCTTTGTTCAAATGTGCTCTCTGTGTCATTGGCTTCGACACACATAATGTTGACTGAAGCCAATTTTCTCGTTTTCCTAAATGGTTGCTCTGTGTCTTTGGCTTTTGCTCTATAAGGTGTATGTTGAATCCAATATACTTTTGTTTGTGTTTCTTGTCTTCCATCGTGCTTTTATTTATTTATATATTCATATAATAAATGTAAAATCAAAATAAATATTTAATTGTTACGAAAATAAAAGATATATGGGATAAGAGAGTAAGAAATATAAGAGAGGAATTCAATAGAGAAAGAGGGGAGTAATTCTCATTCACTTGTGTATTCAATGCTTACATAAGCCCTCCATTTATAGGCCTTTAGGAGTCTTGCAGGCGAAGCCTTTATTAAGCAAAACTTGAAGGGGAAGCCTCTTGTTGACTTGAAGGGGAAGCCTCTTGTTGGCTTGGAGGGCAAACTTCTGGTTGGCTTGGTGAGTAAGCCTTGTAAGTCAATAGACATTAACATAATTAATATTCATAACACTTGGATATCAATTATGAAAAGCCCATTGAGACAAAAACTTAGTGAAGGAAAAATAGTACACAATGTTTAGTCCCCCAGATGACAATATCACTTTATGTCTTTGAGCCTACGCATTCCAATACCATGCACTAACTTCTTAAATCTTCTAGTTGGCAATGTCTTGGTAAAAAAATCTGCAAGGTTGCCACATGAGCGAATTTGCTAAACATCTATGTCACCACTCTTCATAAGATCATAGTGAAAAAGAATTTTGGAGAAATATGTTGAAAGTGAAATATCACCTAGAGGGGGGTGAATAGGTGATCTCAAATTCTTTTTCGATGACACACACGGAGACATAACTTAATCTAATACGGAGAGATTAAATGAACACAGAGCGATTTATACTGGTTCAGTCAAACACTTTGACCTACGTCCAGTCCCCAAGCACACCTTGGGATTTCCACTAATCTTTTTCAAATTACAATTACAACACAAGGATGATCCTATCACTCTTGGACTCACTCCCCCTTACTGGTTGTAAATGTACACCCACTCTTAAGGATCCACAACCTTAAGTTAAACTATAATCAAATAAATGTTTAAGTGACAGAAACTCCTCACTGAGTAGATAAACGATATTCACTGAAGTACTAGAATATTCGAAGATATTAATGAGATAGTTGAAACAATAAATACAATTGACTCAAATTGAATGTGCAAGATGTTTCGGTAGTTGGCAGAATTGAATGCGATGGCCTTTTACAGTGAACGCCATTAATCCCGTTGAGAGACTTCAATAAATAGCCGTTGTGACTCTCTGTACAATTAGACACAAAAGCAGAATGGCTGAGAATATTCGAACGTTGCTTCATTAAATGTTCTCGGCGGTGACGACCTTGTGCAGAGAGATAATCAGAAGCAAGCTGGAATAAGTGTTCCTCGAAAGAATGTTTTCGTCTGCTGCGATTGCTTATTCCTAATGTTGCTCTGTTTCTCTTACTTTCATTTAATGCACTGCCACGTTGGATTGCTTTTCGCTCGAATTCAAATTTAACCTGGTTAATCACTTTAAAACTCAACCAAAGAATGATTAGATATGATATAAGTGAGTTTAAAGATGATTAATTAATAGTAGAGAATAGCCCATGAAATTCCAGGAGCGATTTAAGTAGCATACATTCATCGTATGTTTTTCAGAAAACATTCTTGAGAATTGTTCTAAGTATTCTCGAGAATCAACTTAAAGACCAGAAGAAGAGAAGGCAATCCTGAAGGAGTTCTTGAGAACTGATCACTTCATTCTCGAGAATTGTATCGTCAGAAGTTTTATCGTGAAGATTTAATCGAGCCACTCTCGAGAATTGAATCGTCAAACTCGAGAATCATGCGCTAATTAATTTCCGTAGAAGTAAAGTATTCTCGAGAATTGGTACTGAATTCTCGAGAATTGCTGCCATACTCGAGAATCAATTAGATACTCTCGAGAATCATGTAATAGAAAATATTAGACTATCATGTTTATTCACTTAGCATTCTCGAGAATCAAGAGTGAGTTCTCGAGAACTGCTTCCATTCTTGAGAGTCAATTTAGCATACTCGAGAATCACAGGCCTGGAAACAATTGATCATTCAATAAGCATTCTCGAGAATCACTGACATTCTCAAGAATCAACTTGTGATTCTCGAGAATCATGAAAAGCAAATTTAGAACATTATATATTTACTTGGCATTCTCGAGTACCTTTTGCCTGTGCTCGAGAATCATTTCGATTCTCGAGAATATCTTACTCATTCTCGAGAATGATGTTATATCCAGACATGATGTTGTGGCAGACTATGCATACTCAAGAATCACTTGTGAGTACTCAAGCATTAGTTCAATTCTCGAGAATTTAATCTTATTTTCGAGAATCAGAGCAACATAAGGTCATTTGATTTTGCCATGCTATACTCGAGAATCCTAAGATCATTCTCGAGAATCAGAAGATGTATTCTCGAGAGTGTTTGCTTCTAGTTCATAAATTTTGTTACTTATGCTTTCTGTTTTAAAACCTTTATATCTTTTAAACCTTTTGTTATCATCAAAACACTTGGGATCTAACATATGTTTTATTCTATCTCCTTTGATGTACCCTCGTTTCAATTGAACTATACATGTTGTATTATCTTCATATAGTATTGTTTGAATCTTTTGTTTAGGAAACAGACCACACACTGATTGTATATGTTGAATCATTAACCTTAGCCAAACACATTCTCAACTTGCCTTGTGAACTGCAATTATTTCTGCATGATTTGATGAGGTAGCAGCTAAAGTCTGTTTTGTTGAGGGCCAAGATACAATTGAACCTTTACAAGTAAATAAATATCATGTTTAAGATCTACCATTGTGTGGATGTTATAAAAACCCTGCATCTGCATAACCAATCAATTCTGATCCATATTCGTTAGATAAAGTAATCCCACATCATTTGTTCCTTGAAGATATTGGAATATATGTTTAATTCCGTTCCAATGCCTTCTTGATGGAGAAGAATGAAATCTTGCCAATAAATTCATAGCAAATGCAATATTGGGTCGTGTTGTATTGGCAAGATACATTAGTGCACCTAAAACACTAAGATATGGTTCTTCTAGACCAAGAAGTTCTTTCTTATTCTCTTGAGGGCGAAAAGGATCCTTCTTTTTATCAAGCGATCTTACAATCATTGGAGTAGATAATGTATGTGCTTTATCCATATAGAATCACTTTAATATTTTTTCAACATAAGTTGATTGATGAAGGAGAGTTCCATTTGTTAAGTGCTCAATTTGGAGGCCGAGACAAAACTTTGTTCTTTCAAGACCCTTCATCTCAAATTCTTTAAACAATCAACAACTTTTTGAAGCTTTTCAGGAGTTCCAATTATATTCAGATCATCCACATATATAGTAGTTATCACAAACTCTGATCATTTCCTTTTATGAAAGCACATGAGCAAATAAGATCATTTTTATAACATTATTTTAACAAATATTCACTGAGACGATTATACCACATTTTTCCATATTTTTGACTACGAGAGTGAGCTGTTCCAACCCACCAATTTCAAAAACTTCTTCCTTGACGGCGATAGAAATTTACTTATAGTTGGGTGCATATTTTTAAGTTATTCTTTATGAAAAAATATTTAATTTAAGTTCAATTTATGAACAAACATATTAAACTCACAATTAACATTATCTCCACACACACGCGCGCGACCAACTGAATCGGCCGGCCGGACAGGGGCGTTGTGCGCGCGTGTGTGGTGGACCAAGGGTCACCTAAGTCCTCACCCCTCCATAAAAGTGGGTTGACCCAAAGGCCCATTTAGTAAGAGCAAAGTTGAGGCTTATATAGCCTTTAACTTCTCTCCAACTAATCAATGTTGGACTTCTATCCATACACACATTCCTTCTTCTTATTCTTAACCCATGGGATTTTATCCTAAATTCTAACAATCCCCCACATGGATAAGAAGTTAGTCCATCATGACCAAATGTAAATGATCATGTATGCAAAGTGCGGTTCCTCTACGAGAAACAACTGCATCGAGAAAGGTATGGGTTACCTTTGAACCTTCTCTAGTAAAAACCTATTGAATATAATGGTCAATCAGTGGACGTGCTGTCTTGAACCGTCGATTTTTTAGTGTATACCAAGACAATATGAGTTACACAGTTGCTCCTTTAGCATCGTTGGTTCTCTTTCTGTGTTCATTTTGGCCCTGGGCACTGCTTGGTTTTGTGAGTGTTCTAGAGAATTAACCGTTTTAAATTCTCATAGAAGCGGCCCACACTTCACACTCACATAGGTGATTCCTTGTGATGTAAGTCAACATACATCATCTGAACACATCATATTAAGAAACCATTAAAAGCTTAAAAGCTTACCCTTATATATATGCACTGTCTCGTCTAGGAATGAGTATGAGTTTAAAACTCCACAGTGTTAACAACCGATCATCACTTAGTTGTCTCTTTGAACCTAGTTTGTGGGATCTCCACTCTTCTAGGTAGAGTTACCGCAATGATTAACAATGAATCGTCCTTAAATCCATTCCTTTGGACAAATGTTTAACTAACTCTCTAGGAATCCCTTTAGTCAATGGATCCACTATATTCTCTTTTGATTTAACATAATCAATTGAGATGATTCCATTCGAGAGTAGCTGTCTAACGGTATCATGTCTACGACGTATATGTCTAGACTTGCCATTGTACACGATATTCTTGGCCCTACCAATAGCTGCTTGACTATCACAGTGTATACACACTGCCGGTACCGGCTTTGGCCAACTAGGAATGTCTTCAAGAAAATTACGAAGCCACTCAGCTTCCTCACCAACTTTATCTAAAGCAATAAATTCTGCTTCCCTAGTTGATATTACAATGCAAGTTTTCTTGGATGACTTCCAACGCATAGCACCCCCACCAAGGGTGAATACATATCCACTTGTGGATCTTGTGTCATTAGAGCTGGTGATCCAATTTGCATCACAATACCCTTCTAGTACTACAGGGCACTTCTCATAATGCAAAGCAAGGTTTTGAGTTTGCTTTAAGTAACCTAAAATTCTTATCATAGCTTTCTAATGAAGCTCATTTGGATTACTTGTAAAGAGACTCAACATGCTTATTGCATAGGCAATATAAGGTCTAGTGCAATTCATAACATAAATAAGACTGCCTAGCATTTGAGCATATTCCTTTTGTTTAACAGCTTCGCCAGTATTTCTTAATAGTCAAAGACTAGATTCTATAGGGTTCGACACAGGAGCTATGTTTAAACTCTTGAATTTCTCAAGAATTGTAGAAATATAGTGTGTTTGCGATAAAGCTAACCCACTAGATGTTCTATGGATTTTAATTCCTAAAATAACATCTGCTAGTCCTATATCTTTCATGTCGAACTTGCTGGTAAGCAATCGCTAGTAACTTTAATCATTTGATTATTACTACCTGTTATCAACATGTCATCTACATAAAGACAAACTATGGCAAACCTGTTTTCAGTATTTCGAATGTAGATACACTTTTCACATTCATTAATACTAAAGCCATTTGATAACATAACTTCATCGAATTTTGCATGCCATTGTTTCGGGGCTTGTTTAAGTCTATAAAGGGACAATATTAAGCGACAAACTTTTCGTTCTTGTCCTGAGACAACAAATCCCTTAGGTTGTTCTAGATAGATTTCTTCCTCTAATTCACCATTCAAGAAGGGTGTCTTTACATCCATTTGATGTAACTCTAACCCATTTAGTGATGCTAACGCGATTAACATCCAAATGGATGTAATTCTTGTAACAGGTGAATAGGTATCAAAGTAGTTTAGCCCTTGACGTTGTCTGTAACCTTTTATTACCAGCCTAGCTTTGTACTTATCAATAGTACCATATTCTTTCATCTTCTTTTTGAAGACTCACTTAGTTCCTAGAGGTTCATTACCAGAAGGAAGGTCAACTAACTCCCAGGTGTGGTTTGACATAATGGATTCAACTTCATTATTGATAGCCTCTTCCCAGAATGACGCTTTAGGAGAACCCATAGCCTCTCCAAATGTTTGAGGCTCATTGTCCAATAGATAAGTCATAAAATCAGGACCAAGGGATGTTGAAATCCTTTGCCTAGTACTATGTCTAGGTTCCTTCTCTTCAAGATTATCATTAGTCATAGTATCCTAAGATACCACAATGTTGTTATTATCATTACTTTTATTGTACAGAAATATGTTCTCAAAGAACGTAGTGTTCTTTGACTCAATAACCGTATTCACATGGATATCTGATACATCGGACTTATAAACCCAAAAACGATATGCACTACTATTATGTGCATAGCCAATAAACATACAGTCTACGGTCTTAGGTTCGATTCTTAACCTTTTAGGTTTAGGAATCTCAACCTTTGCCAAGCACCCCCACACTTTCAAAAATTTCAAGGAAGGTCTCTTTCCTTTCTATATTTCATATGGTATACTTTGTATCGTTTTATGAGGCACTTTGTTTATTAGAAAGTTAGCCGTTAGAACAGCTTCCCCCCACAAACTTTGTGGTAAACCCGACTCAATTAACAATGCATTCATCATATATTTCAAAGTTCGATTTTCTCTCTATACAATCCCATTTGACTGCGGAGCGTAAGGAGCAGTTGTTTGGTGTATAATACCAGATTCTATACAAAATTCCTCGAAAGGGCCATCATATTCTCCCCCACAATTGCTCCTTACCACTTTAATTTTCTTGTTAAGTTGATTTTCAACTTCATTCTTATATTGTTTAAATGCAATAATAGCCTCATCTTTACTATTACGTAAATACACATAATAATATCTACTGCAATCATCAATAAATGTACTAAAATATTTCTTATTACCCCTAGATGGTACAGATTTCATATTACATATTTCAATAGGAGGAAACGATAACTTAGAAAATCTTGATTCAATGCATACTTGACATTTATCTTTATTTGAACAATTAACTTTAGGCAATAATTTTAAATGAATTAAATTTTTAATTGATTTATAATTAACATGTCCTAATCTTTGATGCCATAAATTAGAGGACTCAAGCATATAGATAGAAGCAATATTATTATTAATGGCACCATTGTTGGTGACAGTCATTGCACCAACTTTGAAAATGCCCTCACTAAGGTGGCCTTTTCCAACATACATATCATTATTAGAAAGTATAAACTTATCATAAACAAATACAAGCTTAAAACCATTCTTGCTTAAGAGGGATCCAGAAATTAAATTCTTGCGAATATCAGGCACAGAAGCACATCATTAAGTGTCACGACTTTTCCAGAAGTCATCTTTAAAACCACTTTCCCAAAACCTTCAACCTTTGAAGTAGAAGAATTTCCCATATACAATTGTTCATCTTGCTTCACAGGGGTGTAAGAAGAGAACATCCATTTGTTTGCACATAAATGCTTGGTGGCACCAGTGTCCACCCACCACTCCTTGGTATTTCCAACCAAGTTACATTGCATTACAATTGCCGAAAGATTCATACTATCAAGCATATCAATAGCATTGTCAACCATATTGGCTTCAGTGTTCTTCTTCTAGAGGTTCTTTGGCTTCCTACAATCCTTAGCATGGTGGCTAGGCTTCCCACAATTATAACACTTGCCTTTGAATTGCTGGCCTTTGCTATGGCCTTGTTTGGATGATCCCTCACTAGTGCGTTTCCGTTTCTTGGGCTTCGGACCATCTTCAACAATGTTGACCTTTGAAACTATAGGATTGTCGCCAAGTTTCTTTTTAGAAATCTTGTTGTCTTCTTCTATTCTCAATCTTACAATCTAATCTTCAAGTGACATCTCCTTACGCTTGTGCTTGAGGTAATTCTTGAAGTCCTTCCAAGATGGTGGCAATTTTTCAATAAATGCAGCAACTTGGAAAGACTCGCTAAGAGACATCCCTTCAGCATGAATCTCATGTACGATCAATTGAAGTTTTTCAACTTGACTTACCACAGATTTA
Organism: Acacia pycnantha; assembly: GCA_025563575.1. Taxonomy (NCBI): domain Eukaryota; kingdom Viridiplantae; phylum Streptophyta; class Magnoliopsida; order Fabales; family Fabaceae; genus Acacia; species Acacia pycnantha. The sequence goes on from JAMWYP010000014.1 coordinate 3,761,307, forward strand.
TAGTCAAGCATCTTGAAGTCCAAAAATCTGCCAACAATAAATTTTTTCAAGCCAGCATCTTCAGTTTTGTACTTCTTGTCCAGACTCTCCTATAATGCTTTGGTTGTATCCAAAGCACTATATACAATATACAATGTATTGTCTAGACCATTGAGAATGTAATTTCTACAAAGGAAATAAGAATCCTTCCAAGCATCTATTGCAGCAACCTTTTCCTTGTCAGCCAGTTGTCCTTCTTCCAATTTTGGAGCATCTTCAGTGAGAAACCGTGCAATGTTCAAGGTGGTTAAATAGAAAAACATTTTCTATTGCCATCTTTTAAAATCATTCCCATTGAAATTTTCTGGTTTTTCACCATGCATTGGAACAGGATCACTTGGGTTCATCAGATTGGTACTTGTACTTGTCATTTCTGTTGTTAAAACAGAAACTCTGATTAATCATACAGATTAATCCACAAACAATATAATAATAATATTCACAAAAACTAAACATAGATTCAATTCAATAATACTACCAACGTATGAAATCAACAATCATATAAATTAATGTAAATTGATTTCAATCAACAAAAATTGTCTTAAGATTGTTGTTGAAAATGCATTGAATAGGTAGAAATTGAATATACAGTAAAAATATACTATTAAAATAGCACAACAAGAATCTGTATTATTGAAATAGCACATATAGATAGCATACAATAGGTTTGTATAATATGAAAAAGCTATAAACGAACTCACAAGATTGCCGAATATGGTAATGAACTATGTATAAATCTGGGCCCAACGTACATTGTGTCCTTAAGAAAATTTTGCTCCCTCAATATGGACGCCGAAGGTTTCTGAGCAATTGCCTCCCAGGAAAGAGCGAATTATTCGTCTTTAGAAAGATGACTCTCTCAATCTGAAGCCCAAGTAAATCCAACGAGTCTGCTTTTGGAACACACTGAATTTTTTGTATATGCAGTATGCAGAAGGAGTGTATATGGAAAAAATCAGATAAATTTTGTGACTAGGGCGCCCTATTTATAGACCACGAAAAACTTGATCAGATGGACTTGTCTGTTTCAGCAAACTGGTGCGTTGTGCAAACAAACGCACCAGAATAGAATGAACAGAAGCGACCTGTGTCTCTTGCCGGCGAACTGGTGTGTCAAACGAACAGACGCACCAGAACAGAGTGAACGATCCAAACGGATCGAAATACGTAGTTGGTGGTTAAAAAATCTCAGAAGGGCAAAAACGTAATTATCAAAAGTTCGGGGTCAAATTAGAAATTCAAAAAATTATTTAATATTTCACACACGCGCGAATCGGACTAGGCGGTGGCGCGTGTGGTGGACCAAGGGTCACCTATGTCCTCACCCCTCCACAAAAGTGGGTTGGCCCAAAAGCTCATTTAGTAGGAGCAAAGTTGAGGCTTATATATCCTCTAACTTCTCTCCAACTAATCAATGTGAGACTTCTATCCACACACACGTTCATTCTTTCTTTTTCCTCTTCTTTTCCATCCTTCTTCTTATGCATAACCCATGGGATTTTATCCTAAATTCTAACAATATATAATTTAGTCATACACGACATATGATATGATTAAGTAACTTATTTAGTTTTCTTAATCTGACAAAAAAAAAAAATTCAATTGGGTCTTATATTTAGGACCGGATGTAGTATATATTAGCTTCCTTGACCACATAATACCTATCTCATATGAGTAGATCTTTTTATATATCTTTTTAATTGTATTGCCCATCAAATAAGAAGAGGATAAGTTATTCTAAATAAGCATTAAAATTTCCAACGGGTCACAATTACGTATGACATTACCCAATTTTAAAGGTATAATAGAGATATGTTTTTGTATATTGTTTTGGTTCATTGCATTTAACTTTATATTTACGACATTATATAATTTTTGGGGAAAATTACATCAAGGTCGCAACAAAAGAAAATAATATCTGAAAAGTCTTATAACTTATCAATTAAGTGAAAGTGGCACATTTGACTAGTTAAGAGACTTTTCAAATATTATTTTACTTGGTTGGGCCTTGGTGTGATTTTTCCTAAATTTTTTTTCTTAAATCGGCTGGGCTAGAAAATCTAATATGGGGTGGAAGGTGGATAATGAACCAAGCTTAAAGCAACAAGAGGGACAATACAGTCAATTTTCTACTTATAAATTATAATGTCCCAAAAATCGGTAGACTAAAGATTACTTTTCTAATTATAATATCCCAAAAATCGGTAGGTATAAAGACCAAAGATTACAAAATTATCAAATTAAGTTCCCTATCAATCAGCCGTAAATTAAGTTCCTATTAATGAGGGGAAAAAAAAGTCAAAGTAATACTATAAGAAAACCCTAAAATTCAGCTGCTTCCTCGTGCTTTGGCTCCCAGCCACAGAAATTGCAACAGAATTGGACCCAAATGACACATTATAAAAGCTTCTCACAGGTCTCACCATTTTGGCATCTCTCTCTTGCGTCTTCTTGGCCTTAACAGAGAGGAAGGAGGATCAAGAGGGAGACCCCTTAGTCTCTGTTTGCTTATTTCTCTTAAATAAGGGGAAAAAAAAAAAATCGACATGGGAAACTGTGCCAGCGAACCCAAAACCCTAGAGGGCTCTCAGCCTGCTGAGAAACCTGAAATGATTGTTCAGGGGATCAATAATGGTGATGAGGCCAAGAAGGAAGAAGAAGCCCCCAAGACTGATAATGTTGAGGTATGTTTATTTTGAATTAAGTAATTCATGAAGCTCTTGCCAATTAGGTCAAGTTGATCGATCAATTGATGAACCAGTGACAAAGAATTTTAAACCAATATGCATGGGTCAGGCTACCGTTACACAACGCCTTTTCTCCGACTTGAATTAACCTTATACTTCTTCCAATCTTTATAATAAGGCACCTTTGAGAAAAAATTGGTGATGGTCCTTAATTATTATAAGTCACTTGAGATGGGGTATTGATGATGTTTTTTCAATATCACCCTTATTTGAAGTTATTAATAACTATTAGATATAATGTAATACAAGATTTTTGTTTTGTTTTTTCATTTGAATATGGATAGAGCCTTAAATTTATTTCATTTTTAAACAAAATTAATAAGTTAGAGGTGTCTTATAATAAGAAAAAGAGGGAGTACATGAGGTAGTACGGAGTCTCTACTAGGCTATCAGACTGGTTGAACACCTTTTGATGCAAGATTTAGTTAGTGCATTGGAGTTAACAAATATATTGATACACACACTTCCATTTTGAAATGAAAAAACTAATGATCAAAAGCTAATTTTGGAGTATTGAACCTTGTGAAAATATTTGAAACGAAGAATCTTTTACACAAAATATTTAATATTAAAGCTTATTTCCTCCGATTCTTCCAGTTATAGACGATAAAAGATGAGAATTATCGGCCAAAAAGTACGGATCCCATGTATTTTTTTTGTATATAGATATATAATGCATAATAAAAAAAAAAAATTGAGAAGAAAAGAATAACTAACATGTGACTCTCCTACTCTCTCTCGCTCACCCTCTTACTATCTCTCTATCCTTTTCTGTTTCTTTTTTGTTGGCCTTGTGATTCACATTATTTGTTAGGTTGACATAATCAAATTCTGCCGCTTTTTCTTTTAAAAAACATAAACATTTAACTTATAACTAATTTCTTTAAATATATTAATGAAACCTAATTAATAATATATTAATTATTCGAAACTAATTTTAAAATAATTTGTCTCAATCCACTAATTTTAATGGTTCCATATCATATTTACTATTTGTACATATAAATTTTGTTGTGACATTAATTTTATTTCCTTCTATCATTCGATTTTTGTAGAGTAAGAGTTAATATATAACATTAACTTTGTTGTTATTATTTAAAATTAAACTTGATATATCAATATTTGACAAAATTATGTCAAAATTTCAACATCTTTTATAAGCACTAATTAGAGGATAAAAAACTAGTTTTTAAAAAAATTAAGGAACCAAAATAAAACCTTATATGAAGTTAAATTAAAGAGCTAATTAGAGGTACACTTTTGCCAAATTTGAAATGATTTTTTTCCTTTTTGGTGACAACATACATGAATATATTGACAGAATGGAGAGGAAGCAGAGAAGAAAGAAGATGAGACCAAACTTGAAGAAAATGTAGCTGAAGCTAAGGAAGAGAAAGCTGAAACTGAGGTTGTTGAAGCTGAAGCTAAGGAAGAAGTAAAGGTTGAAGCTGAGGTCAAGGCTGAAGCTGAAGAACAAAAGGTTGAAGCTAAAGAGGAAGAAAAAAAGCCTGAAGCTGAGGCCAAGGTTGAAGCTTAATTAATAAGGAAGAATCATCAAAGGACTGATGTCATCTTTTCTTACACTTTCTTGACTAAGAAAAATTCATTAAAATTCATGGATTCTTAATATTTCAGAGTATTCATGGTTGGGTTGTTTGGTAATGAGGGTGAACTATAGAGGAAATTAAGGATTTCTCTTTTGTTGTTTGTATTGAATGATTTTTTTTTCCCTTTAGCAACAATATTCAATGAAATTTTTTACGCCAAAATAATCTGGGTGCCTTTAGTTATTATTATTATCTTGCAAATGACAACACATGAAGTTAGATTTTAGTAGCAAAACTTGAATGAAGGCCAATACCCATTTTAAAAGTGCAGACATTATTGCATAAACACAATAAGGAACTGATCACACTGAACACAATATGAAGCAATATGGTATGTTAAATTCAATGCCAACATGATGAAGCATAAATTAGAGAGAAAATGACCCATTTAAGGAACACGACCACGTACACTTTAGGCCTAGTTGGGTTTGACTTTGAGCAATCAATTTGAACTCTCTAAACAATGAAAGGGAGAGGTAGAAGGACCATATTATTTCCCAAGATGAATTTTTTTTAAGGGAGCAACAAGTTTCACAAAATATACGTGTTTTGAACTAGTCATGTTTCCATTGTCATCGTATGGACGTGCCTTTTCGTGAAATGACTGTATATATCACTCAAAACTCTGGTCCTATTTATAGGTAAAGAGAGAAGAAATTTTTTAGTCTTATTTATAAGGTGCCTCGTTAAAGTTTTTTATATAAACAATCCTTACTCTTTATTTTTTAGTCTTTGTGTAACATGTTGGAAGTAACTTATTAATAAAATTGGAAGAGTTTATATTTAATTAACAGGACCTACAATTGAGTTCCATGTATGGGTATGGAAATGGAAGATATTATTCACAATCATGAACAAATGATTGGTAGCATCATTGTCAAAATCATCAGTCAAAACTCGAATGACCTGCCCATTTCACGTTTTTTACTTAGCAATATGTTTCAGCTTGCATCTAAACTTGGGACCCATGCTGAGTGTATGGCGTGTAGGGAGTGGAGAGGCCCCTCCATTTCCTCAAACGACACCGTTTGATTTATAAAAAGAAATTGCTCGACACCCGAGCGTCTGATGTAAATAAAGATAAGAAGAAAAATATTAAATGAATATTATAGAGTGTTTGAAGATTGTTAAACAGATTTGAAGATTAATGAGAAGAGTTAGAAATATTTTGTGTTAATGTTGATTTATCATTATCATTATTATTAATTGTTATTTTTATTTAATTTTATAATTTCTAGAATGTTCTCTTTTCAATTCTTAAGGTTAAAGTTGGAGCTATAAATAGCTCTCAACAATATTATTTTGTAGACGTCTTATGAATTGAATAAAAAGATTAATGAGCTTCCTCTCTAAGTCTTTCTTCCCTTCCCTCTCCATTAGTTTGGTTTCTCTCCTCCTTTCTTGTTGTCATCCCTCCCTCCCTTCGCTCTTCTCTCTTTCTTTCCTCTGTTATGTCTCATCTCTTTTTGCCTCTTCTTTCTTCTCTCCTCCTCTCACTTTCCCCTTTCCTGTCTCACATCAATTTGGCATCAAAACTTGACTCCTATTTCTATTTTACTCACATTAGCCCTCTAAAATAGCTCTCTAAATCTCAATCAAAGTCAAACAACCATAAGAAACTTCCCAAAAACACAAAAAATCGAAGGTCACCCTCGATTCTTGAAATATGCTACCAAGGCCACATCTCACCATTCGGAGCTCCGATGGACATACACCACTGCTAGCATGTCAGTGTCCTTCACTTCCCTAGATTTGTGCCTTTTAACTAGCCAAGAGATGGGTTCTTCAAGCGGGGGAGATATGGTGGAAATGAAGATAAGAAGAAAAAAATTAAATGAATATTATAGAATATTTGAAGACTGTCAAAGAGATTTGAAGATTAATGAGAAGATTTAGAAATATTTTATTTTAATTTTGATTTGTCAGTATCTTTATTATTAATTGCTATTCACATTTAATTCTATAATTTCTAGAATGTTCTTATTTTAATTTAAAGTTAGAGTTGTAGCTATAAATAACTCTTAACAATCTTATTTTTGTAGACGTCTTATAAATTGAATAAAAGATTATTGTGCTTTCTCTCTAAGTCTCTCTTCTCTTCCCTCTCTGTTCCTCTGGTTTCTCTCTTCCTTTCTTGCTATCCTCCCTTGTATCTTCTCTCTTTCTTTCCCCTATTCTCTGAAATCTCCTTCTGCCTCTTCTCTCTCCTCCTCTCCCTTTCCCCTTCGCCGTCCTGCATCAGCGTCCCTCACAGCCACATGTGTCCATCTTTGTCTATAAAAAATTGACTACCCGTAATATTCATGTTTGCTCCCTATCTTTTTCTGATTTATTTCACATCTCTGCGCACTCTGCTTTGGTATCTTCCTCTGGTGGCATCTCTGCGCACTCTGCTTTGGTATCTTCCTCTGGTGGCCTCTTTTGTTCGTTTGACTTCGATTCATCTTCCTTTGCTTGTTTAAAACCTCTTGGCCAAATCCTCCAGAAAGATCGAACTTCCAACCTGCTCTTATCCTTTGGAGCACTTACTCTAGTCTCTACTGCTATCGCGTGCAAGATATTCATTCTCTCCTCTGATCAGCCTCAAATAGTGCCTCCGTTTATGACTCGTGCACTTTGTTGGGAATGATACAACTGTTTTGATTTGATTACACAACTATCACCTGCAAGGTGTTTTCTACAATGCCAGAATATACTTTATGACTCTAGAACCATTTTCAGTAGTTTGCTTTGATGTTCGGAGCGGAAAATGGCAGAGGCCCAACAATTCACTACCCCCGTTGGTGCAGTCGGTTTGACATCAACTTTTCTTTTTGGGTGAGTCAAGCATATGTATACTACTATTGGAGGTAATCCTATTTGAATTCGAAGTACTGTTGCTCACTAAATGGGCTCTCTCCCAATAGGGATTTGAACCTTAGTTCGCTACAGTGTGAGGGACAACTAGCCCCTTCTCTTAGACCAACATTCTTTGGTGCATACCATCAATTTAATGTTGCTTCTAACAAGGGAGTAATTGATTAGTTAGTGAGAATTAGTTAGGGTTACTGAGTTAGTTAGAGGTTCTAGTCTATATAAAGGGTCTTAACTCATATGACAAGTGTGTATCACAATATACTCTTTGGAAGAGCATTATGCTCTTTATTGACAATAATACATCATTCCTTATCTGCTTTCTCCTAATTATCCTCTCTAAATATACTAGTTAACATGGTATCATGAGTTAGGTTTGGGTTAGGCCAAATAATCAAGAAGTCCATAAAAGGTGATTCTTGGTTTACCACTATATCTGAATGCTTCAATTATTCTAATCCAGAGGGCCCAAAACCAAGAAGAAGCCCAAGACTCAAGAACCGGGTACCAGAAAGAATGGAGCACCTAAACGCTTGTACCCAACTAGTCATCAGATCCCCAAGAAACAGATCCAAAGCTTCATCGGATCGATAAAGAAAACGGATCCAAAGCTTCACGATCTCCAGCGAAACACAGCCAAGAACGGCAGATGCACGAACGCGAGACGCACGAAAGGCAAGATAAATATCCATACTCAGCCCCTACGATCTCCATCAAGAACCATCGCCAAGCTCCGCCACGAATGGATGATCTCCAATTTCGGAAGCACGAAAGGCATCTTGAGATTCAGAGCTCTCTCATCCTCGCCCCTGCAATTTCCGACGAGATCCGCCACGAATGGATGATCTCAAATACAGAAGCATTAAAGGTACCTTGAGATTCAGAGTTTTCCTTCAATCTCTCGCCCCTACGCCCTGAACAGAGACCCAATAACGACCTTCTCACCTCAGACGCACAAAAGGCCCTTTGCCCCTGTGAACTCCGTCAAAGAACCATGATTGGCGATTTGCCCCTGCGATCTCCAGTGAGCATCAAGTCAGCCACGAGAGTAGAGTAGAGAGCAGGGACAACTCTCCTCCTCCAGGTCACTCAATTCGTCCGCATGTGCCTTCTGTTCTTGTTTTTGAGCTCTGTGTTAAGGGAGCCATTAAACTTCATTGCAGCAAATGAAGATGGTAATTGCTATAGCCATGACACTAAGAAAAGTAAGAATTTTCCAATATACTCATCTCTCATCTGGTTTACAAGGTTTTATGTTCAGATTACTTCGTAGAGTTTCCTAATCTGCCACTGCGATTCTATTGCAAAGAAACCATTGATGTTCTTTGTAACATCCCAACTTTTCACAAGCAGTATAATTTTTTTTTTCAAACATCATTTCAAAATGATCAGAGTAGTGCACCGGAGCTATTGAGTAACTGAAATATATATTAAAATACCCATGGTAGCATGTTTTGCTGTTTAAACAGCGGTACAAGAGTGATTCAAAAAGTATAACAGAAAGAAGTCTTCAGTTGCGACTCCTAGGCATGCTGCTTGTCCTTCTTCTCGATTCTCGGTCCACCCGATCCACGAAGCTAAGTTAAGAGCGAGGTCCATGCATCAAACCCAGTAACGGTTAACCTCATGATTACATACATCATATATGTACAATGAACATTCTTAGACTTTTGGCAATATCTACTATGGTCGGACATAGGATATACATAATGAGATATGCATGGCAACAACAATACAGTCGGATGTATAGACAATAGTACAGTCGGATGTATAGACAATAGCACAGTCGGATGTACAAACAATAGTATAGTCGGATGTACAGACAATAGTACAATCGGAGTACAGGCATGACAGACAATAGGCATGGCAGAACAAGAGTACAGGCATGACAGACAATTGGCATGACAGACAATATACACATACACATACAATAAACATCAGAGTTAAAGTTACCAGTACGCGAACGTACCTTTGTTGACAGAATTTTGGTACGGTGGTTGGTCAGAACGTAATCAGAACGTAATCAGGGATATCCTATCAATATAACAATGTACTTGTCAAGTATCTATCATTACGACGGACATTTTTAGTCAAAATGACTAAAAATTATCACGATATTCCTCCTATTTGAAGCGTGACAATGATGAAGGCTGGAAGGCACATAGGCTGATTCATGGGCTAAAGTATGAGATAAAGAAGAGGCTGGTGTCTCAGCAGTTTCCTAAACTAGCCTAAGCGGTAGAATCTTGCCGACTGATTGAGCGCAACCGAAAGGAGCTGCGTAAACCCGGCACTTAAGCACTAGCAACATGGATCGTGGCGAGGGTAGCCGTGAAAATTCCTCGCGGAAAGAGAAGCACCACGGAGTGACTCCCAAAGAGAGAACAAGATGCCATTCCTGGCCTCGAGCAAGAGAGCAAATCACGAGTACCGGAATCCCGACTATGTCAGTTGCGGGAAGTACCATCCCGGTGAATGCATTCGGAAGCGTGTTTGCTACAGATGCCGGAAGCCAGGCCACATTATCCGAGACTGTCCTGAGAAACCTACGGAGTTAAGGCCACAGAACCAAGGCCGAATATACGCGCTAACCGATACATTGGACAGAGAACTTCCGGAGAGAGTCCAAGGTACTATCTCTCTTAGATAGGAATGTTCTCTATGTATGGCATGAACTAAGTAATAGTTATACGACTAAATCGTGTGATACGTAAATTATTTACGAGACGTAATCTATGTTTCTTCGTTGGTACAATTTGACCGTGATCGTGTCATAAAGTATGAGGTAACTTGTGTCGCCATGGTGTATGGGAGCCATGGAGACATTTTGGTATCACATTTTGGTATTTGTGGCGTTGACTGCGGTGTGTGGGAACCACAGACAATATCATATATCAAAGTACGAAATGACAAGATCTTGATGGTCAAACCAAACCGAATTCTCGATCACCAGGAGGAGCAGCAGAGTGCACGAAGTAAAGACTCGACGCGTATAGTCCAAAGTCCGAGTAGAACGGATTTTAGTTCGTACGAAGTTTAGTGGGTAGAGTGCAAATTTCGAGGACGAAATTTTGTTTAACGGGGGGAGAAATGTAATACCCTAAAAATCACACTTAGGGTAAATATCAAAAATTGGGAAATATACCTATTGAAAATAGGTGAATATGAGGTCTCAAACACCTTGTATTGAGTTTACCTTGTTGTTAGGGTAATTTCCCTTGAAATTAGATGATTTGCAATTAGGTCCCTAAAACGTTTGAAGATTTGCAAATAGGTCCCTAAACACATTATGGGTTATAAATACCCTGTAAAAGCTATAAAAGAAGCAAGTAAAAATCTATTTGAAATAGGGAAGGATATTGTCCCTAATTTAGGTAATTTATTAAGTTACAAACTTGGAGAAATTGTAGAAGAATGCTCAAAAAGTGGTAAATGACCAAAATACCCTCACAAATTCTAGTATAATGAAAGAGACATGGAAACACAAATGTCAATGCAAGTGTTATGAGGTAATAAGATATTCTAATTAAGAAAATTATCAACAAGTGATAATTAAGTAATTAGGTAATTCTCAAGCTAATTACTTAAGCATAAGCAAAGGAAATTCAGAATAATTATGTAAAACCCTAAAATTAGTGGTTTTTGGGTTGAAAATTACTAAAAGTATATTTACTAATTACTTGGAAATTTTGGAGAAAAATAGTTGAATTTAGGTATTTTTAAGCCTAAATGCAAGAATGGACTAATAGGAGAATTTTGTAAAAAATTATGTAAAAAATAATTATTTAATTAATTAAATAATTAATTAAAAAAAACGAAATAAAAAAAGGCAGAAAAAAAAGGATAAAAAAATATAAAGATAATAATAATAAAGTTTGCAAGTTGCAATTATTTTATTAATATAATTAATTAAAGTGAAATATGATGAATAGTAAATAAGAAATTAGGAAACGGATCCTATCTGGAGATCCAGGAATGAGAATGTCAAAGTCAAGATAAAATATTGATCAGTGAGTTTTTATCTTCTGTTAGACACTTACGGACGTTAATTCTGAAGCCGTTTGTGCTTTTTCCTAATAAGACGAAATAGGGAAATTCTGAGTGGGGAAAAGTTGTTCGGAAGTCTACAACGGGTAAGTCTCTCGGTCTGTAGCTTTTTAGTTCGGTAGTTAGTAGAATTGTTAGATTGTTTTAGTAAGTAGGGAGTGAAATTCCTACTATTGTTTTAGGCCTCATTGCATTGAAAGATGCCTAAAGAGGTAAAACTTGGTAGGGATTGAGTCCCCGAAAAAGTGTAAGTAGCGTAGTGCTGGCGAAATTCCGCCAATTAGGGGTAGAAGGGCAAAATTGTAATTTTTACCTAAAATGCCAGTTATTGTGTCAAACCACTAATGAAAGTGATATTACTCCTATAGGACATCAGAAACTCTGATTTGCTGTCATTACGCTGTCCGACAGGACGTTTCGTTGTTTTCTGTCAAAACGACCGTTTTCCATAAAACGTGCCAGAATACCGTCAAAGAAGGTACGTTCGCGTCTTGTAACACTAATCGATGTTTATGGTATGCATGTATGTGCTAGGTGTATTGTATGTGATAGCTTATAGCTCGTGGTATGTCTATGTCTTTGTTTATATGTTCATGTTTGCTATGGGCGATATATCTGCATGCTTTTGGGCGATATATGTATACATGCTATTGGGCGATATATGTATGCATGCTTTTGGGCGATGAGTGCACATATACTGTTGTTGATATGATTGTGCATGGTCCATATGTTGTGTCGTAAATATGAGGTTAATCGTTACTCGAGATCGGTGCGGATCTCGGCCCTTAATATAGCATCGAGGCTCCCGGGACCAGGGACCGAGGAGAGAGACAAGCGGCTCGCGTAGATGTTCCGGTGAAGACTTCCTTTCGATGTTTGGCGGAAGCCTTCCCTTTTGTTATTATCTGTTTTGAAATACTCGGTTATTGTACCGTAGTTGTAACCAGCCAGACTTACGGCAGTTTATAAATATATATCAGTTACTCTTCCGCTCAAATGCTCTACTCTGATGATTTTATATGGAAAAAATTTTATACTGCTTTTGGAAAACAGGGATGTTACATTCTTGGCGTTGGATGCCATTATTTTTTATGTTCACTATTTTTTATTTTTTTATTTTTTTTGCGTTCTTGTTGTTTCCTGAAAAATCATAATTGGCTATCAATGTGATTAGAGCTTTGAATCAATGCGGTGGCAAAGGATATTTGCTAAGTCATCATGGTTTTGCTTCAATTTCTGTTTCACTGAGTTTGGTCAATTTATTGTTCCCATTGGAAGCAAATAATTTCTATGTTTGGTCCCCATCACAATTTGGCATGGGTATGAACGATGGGCATCATCATTGAAGGAAATTATTGTGACTGTGAAAATATTATTCTACCATAGAATTTAGAAAAGTCAACTAAAGAAGGTGATGGTGAGTGGGTTGTTGGTGGTTTTGCTAGCAAAGGAGAGCACAAGATTTACATATGGGATAGACTGGGCATCTTGTGAAATGTGAAAATCCTTGAAGGACCTAAAGAAGCCCTTATTGATTTAGCTTGGCATCCTGTTCGTCCCATTATTGTATCTATTTCTCTAGTTGGTTTAGTCTATATCTAGGCTAAAGATTATAGAGTGCATTTGCTCCTGATTTCAAAGAAGTTAAAGGAAGTACAAGAGAAGCATGTCAATAGCTATGGAGTAGCTATGGAGAAGATTGTTACGAAGAAATTCTTGTATTATTTTTTTGTTGTTGATTGTAAAACTATTCAATTTGATTCACCTTATCCCCTTATTTTGTGTTGTTCAAGTTGAACACCTCGTTAAATAGTGTTCAACTTGAGGGGGCGTGTTAGAATATAAGGGAATAATTGATTAGTTAGTGAATTAGTTAGGGTTAGTGAGTTAGTTAGAGGCTCTAGTCTATATAAAGGGTCTTAACTCATACACTACTACAAAATATGGATATTACTACCCTAAAAGACGTCCTTATTTTAAAAAAGGAAGTAAAAAGTGAAGGCGGTGACGTTGTCGTAATTATTTACTTGACTTTGAGACTTTAGACAACCCATATATTAATTTAGGATGCCTAAAATATTTTTTGACATCCTAAATATATTTTAGGACGCCTAAAATGTAATATTTGGCGCCATTTAGGATTTTTTTGGAGACTTTAGACAACCCAAATATTAATTTAGGACTCCTAAAGATTTTTTTGACATCCTAACTATATTTTAGGACGCCTAAAATGTATTATTTGGCGCCATTTAGGATTTTTTTGGAGACTTTAGACGACCCAAATATTAATTTAGGACTCCTAAAGTTTTTTTTTGACATCCTAACTATATTTTAGGACGCCAAAAATGTATTATTTGGTGCCATTTAGGATTTTTTTGGAGACTTTAGACAACCCAAATATTAATTTAAGACTCCTAAAGTTTTTTTTGACGTCCTAAATCTATTTTAGGATATTTTTTGGCGCAGGGAAAATTTTTGGCGACCTAGAAGTATTTCAAGACGCCAAAATCTGTATTTTTGGCGACCTAAAAGTATTTCAGGACGCCAAAATTAGTATTTTTGGCGCAATTTAGAAAATTTGGGAATTTTTTTTGTAATACCCTAAAATTCATAATCATTATAAAATTTATATTTTGGCAATTAATACATATTTAAAATAGGAAAACATATTGTCTCTAATTTTAGTAATTTATCTGTTTATTTTCCTTAAAATTTAAAGAGGCAAAAATCCAATTTTATTTTAGGGACCATAAGTTGCCCTATGATTATTAAATTAATGCATGGTGCATAAATGACCAAAGTAAACCCAAAAGTTGTGAGAAAATAATTAATCCAATTAAAGAAAATTGCCAACAATTAGTAGATAATTAAATCTTCATTTATTAAAGTAATTCCAAAAACATTCATAATTAATTGAATAACATGTTTTAAAGGTACAATTAGGGATGTATGACCCTAATTAGAGACCAATGGTCAATGAAGAGCCAAGATTAGCATAAAGATAATTACTAATGATCATGATTAATATAGTAGCCAATCAAATGAATTCAATAACACCTAAAACACCATTTTAGGATTTAAAGACCAAAGAGGATGTGATTAAAACACTAATGACCATGGTTAATTAAAGAACCAAGCACACTTTGGAAATTATGTTAAAACTCTTGATTAGCATGATAATTAAGCTTTGCTAATAACTTTGAAAAGTCCACAAAAGTAACACTTGATCCACAAGGGGCCACATCACTTGGTTTGTGAAAGTTGTGGAGTGTGATGTGGCCAACAATGCAAAAAGACTTTGAGAAAATATAAGAGGAAGAGAGAAGATGGGGGAGGACGGAATTGTGTGTGTATGTGTGTGTGTGTGAGTGTTGTGAGTGTAGTGTAGGAGAGAGAAAAGTGAGTTGTGTGGTGTGTGAGTGTTGTGTGAGTTGTGGATGAATGTAAGCCTAGTGTTTTAGAAAGAGAAAAGTGAGAGAAGATATTTTAAGAATTCAAAAGCTATTGGGATTAATTCAAGACATAAGTAAATGAGAACCGATAGAAAATAAATTGTGTACTGAAAAATGTTAATCATAGATCAAATATAAGGACTTTTTAGGAACAAGCATATTTTTAGCTTGAAGTAGGTTATCTCTAAAGTCATTTCCTTAACTTTTGGGATTGATCCTAAAATGACTAAAAGGCTAGTAAAAACCCCTAATGAAGCCATGACTATAAGATTAGTAAGTTGAAGAAGAAACTTAATTAAAAACTATCATCTTTTCAACAAAACTACACAAGCATATGGTGAGGAATTACCCAACAATGCAATGTTTTGATAAAGCTAGCATAAAGTAAGAGTTGTGGACATAAATGAGGCCAACAAGGTGTTTTAAAAAGTGGAAGAGATAAGGGAGAGAGAGGAGGACGTTTTTGGAAGAATGGATGGTGAGGATGAGAGCTCAAAATTAACCCTAGATCCAATGGCCAAGATTTGGGTAGAGAAAGTTCAAGGGAATTACCAAGTTGCCACACCATTTTTCCTATAAATAGCCCTTTCATTCCTTTGAAAACTCACACCAAAACCATTCCAAAGATGTAGAGAGAAGTGAGAGCTAGAGAGAAGCAAGAAGGAGGAAGTTCTTCAAGAGGTAAGCAAGCTTTGAGTTTTTAGTTTTGTAGTTCTAGGTTAAGTTCATAGCTTAGATGTTGTTTTGATCTTTAATCTTCCAATATATTTTTGGTATCATGTTTTATGGTTAAAGATGGTTTTATTTCGAAAAAATGATGGAGAAAGAGATATAGCAAAATTTTGGAAGATTAGGACCAAAGTAGCGAAGCTCTGGCGAAATTTAGTCGGTTAGCGAAGTCAGGGGTAAAATAGTCATTTGTGACTTGGATATCTGTTAGGATATTGTTTATGAGTTAATACATACGGTATTACCCTTTAGGATATCTGGGAAGTCCGGAGTCGGGTTCAAAAGGCCAGACGTTTGGCCATTACGCGGTTAAAGGTACGTTTGCGTACTGTAACACTAACTCTGATGCTTATTGTATGCTTATATGTGATGGTTAATTTCATAAAGACATGGACAAGACCTGGTCTTGGGTCATGCACTGTGACTAAGGTATGGGACTTAGATTACTACTTATACATTCAGTTTACACGGGTTATAGTCATATTAATACTGTTAAGTTTTCCTAGCGCTGTGGACACGACCGTACATCGTGGCACTGGTGAATAGTGCAGACTAAATAACTTTTACATCTGATTGTATTGTTATTTCCTTACATATCTGATTATGTATTGCCTACATCTGATTGTAGTAATTATTGCTGAAATGTCATGAATATCTGTCATACATATGTTGTTTACATAAGCATGAGGTTAACCGTTACCTGAGGTCCAATGGGCATTGGACCTCAGTCTTAAATCATAGTACAGGTAAGGATCAGGAACAAAGAAGGCACCGGTAGACGAAGCCTTAAAGAGGAACCAAGGGGAAAAGTCGTAATAATGCACTAAGGGTCGATACAAGAGCCGGAAGAAGATTATCAGAGCCTATTGTCAGGCATGGATCTAATAAGGTTACTACGAACAGTTTGGTGGCGAAGGCAGGGCTAGTCTATGTGGGTCAGCCAATAAGTCACCGTGAACTCGGTGAGGCCCCCATGATAGACACCTACCTGGCCATTCTGTTCGGTTAACTGAGTTAGGTTCTTTGCCCCAAGTCTAGTTAAGGCTTGGTCTAGATTGTATAGTTACCATGTAAAGGTTGTAATTATACAAAGCTCTGTATATTGTATCATATGAATATTCCTTCGGGATTTTCAATTTAACCAGCATACGCCAGGCATCATCATATGTCGGGGTATTTTATTTCAGTTACTCAATTGTCTAATTTTTAGTACATGCTCTCCATTTTTGCATTACTCTGATGTAGCACCTCAAACTCTGTCGATTTTTCTAAAACCAAGTGTCAATCGACACGATTTATGCTACGGAATTTGGGGTGTTACATTTTGGCACTAGAAATCAGTATTTTTGGCGACCTAAATGTATATC
The DNA here is from genome assembly GCA_025563575.1 of Acacia pycnantha. Taxonomy (NCBI): domain Eukaryota; kingdom Viridiplantae; phylum Streptophyta; class Magnoliopsida; order Fabales; family Fabaceae; genus Acacia; species Acacia pycnantha. The sequence continues at coordinate 3,778,148 of JAMWYP010000014.1, forward strand.
AGGACGCCAAAATCAGTATTTTTGGCGACCTAAAAGTATTTCAGGATGCCAAAATCAGTATTTTTGGCGAAATTTTGAAAATTTGGGAAATTTTTTGGCTCCATAAATCAGTATTTTTGGCAACCTAAAAGTATTTCAGGACGCCAAAATCAGTATTTTTGGTGCAATTTAGAAAATTTGTGAAATTTTTTGCGCCATAATTTGTTTTTGGCGACCTAAAAGCATTTCAGGACGCCAAAATCAATATTTTTAACTACCTAAAAGCATTTCAGGACGCCCCTGCTCCATTATTAATATCCTCTCACCTTTCTCATTAGTTAATCGTCCCTCTCTCTCTCGCACGCATCATCACCATCGCTCTCCCTCGCACGCCAAAGTCTCCACGCCTCAAATAAGTCGTCGTCGCTCACCGTCGCCATCCCTGTCGCTTGCCGTCAACACCAGCGTCTCCTCCTTCAGGTTCTAGATTTGTTGTTCTTCTTAGATCTAGAATTTTATATTTTTAGATCTGCTATTCTAGATCTGCTTCTACATATTACTACTTGTTAAACCTGGGATGGTTTGTATATATATATGTGCTTCACACTTAAGATTGATATTTCCATGTTTGAAAACTGCTATTACGTTTGAAGCAGATATTCCATATTGATTAATTATTGTTGGCTTGGATCCCACGTACTTCGAATTTGATTTGTTTTATTTCGATTCCCGTTGATGTTTCTTTGTAGTTTTCTGGAAAACTCTCTCTGCGTTCTAACATGTTTGCATCCGATGTTTGATTAAATAAGGATTGGAGCTTCGCCTTCGGGTTTTTTTTTTTGTTTTTTAAAAGCAATAAGGCGTCCTGAGATTCGTTCAGGATGCCTTATTGCTTTTTTTTTTGTTAACTTCCCTAGCCCAACGTCCCTTTAAAAAAGGACGTTAATTGGGTCTTATTTAGGACGTTTTTTAGGTTTTTTGTAGTAGTGATATGACAAGTGTGTATCACAATATACTCTTTGGAAGAGCATTATGCTATCTATTGACAATAATACATCATTCCTCATCTGCTTTCTCCTAATTATCCTCTCTAAATATACTAGTTAACAGTTGCCAACATCGACTAGGCAGAAAGCAGGTAAACGAGACCTACGTATATGTCAGTTTAAGATAAATAAATACTCCACAAATTATTCATATTCAATAATCTTTTATGTGCAAGGTTTATAAAATAAGGTTATAAGTTATAATATTTCAATCAATTACCTAATATTGCTCTTGTGAAATTTTAATACTATTTATGTTGATAATAATAGATCCAATATTTGGTGATATATGTTTAATTTATAATTTTTTTTATCTACTTATATTTGGTGACTCCATATATGATTTTTAAAGAAACTTATATATTGAATATGATAAATTATAAATGTTGATAAATTTAATTTTAATAACTTGAATTTAAAATATATTTGAATCAAATTCCTTTCATTTTCTATATTTTAATTATTTGATACTCTTAAGAGCTATTTATTGATAGAGATAAACTTTTACCGACTTACTTGAAGGGTGGAATATTACCTAGAGGGGGGGGGGGTGAATAGGTGATTATAAAATTCTTTCATTGATTGCTCAAGAACCTTTCGCTGAATGCTCAAGAACGTAGTCACCCACACAACAAATGTAAGTTAAGGCAAAGTAGAGATAGAGAGGAGAAGATTCACACAGAGAATGTATACTGGTTCGGTCCAAATCTTGACCTACGTCCAGTCCCCGGAAACACTCCGAGATTTCACTAACTCACCTAGAAACACTCTAGGATTTTACAACTTCCCAGAAACACTCTAGGACTTTTCTCTGCCTAGAAACACTCTAGGACTTTCCCTGCCTAGACACACTCTAGGACTTTTCACCACCTAGAAACACTCTAGGATTTTCCCTGCCTAGACATACTCTAGGACTTTTCTCTGCCTAGACACACTCTAGGACTTTTCAGTCACAATTACACACTCTGAAGATGATCCTTCACTCGGACTCACTCCCCCTTACAAGTTGTAATTGTACACCCTTACTTAAGGTTCCACAACCTTAAGCTTTACAGATAATCAAATAGTGTTTAGACTCCTCACTGAGTAGATATATGATAAACACTGAAGCTCTAAGTATCAAAGATACTGTACAGAAAGAAAACTAAAGAATAATGAACTAATGAAGTGATTTTCGTTTCTGTATGTTCCGTCTTGTTGAAGACTTGTATGCAGCTCTATTTATAGCAGCAAATCATCTTCTGACTGTTGCTTCTCTATTCAGTTGAATGCCCATTCGAAATTCTAGCTGTTGTGAGCATGGATGGAGAATATAGCTGTTAGGGACATTTGCAAATTTGAATATTTGAAAGTTGGCTCTTCAAGAATGTCTCCCATGATATTCTGTTTGTGGAGTGGAGTTGTTCAGCTTTTGTGAGTGGGATCCTTGTCTTCTGCATTGAATTATGGTTGTGTCTCTCTCCAGGCTGTCTCCATTTGCTTATATTGAAGAAGATAACATTAAAATAATGCAAGTGATACATTGAGCTGTTTTATTTGACTTTAAAGACAAATTCAAATCTTCTGCAATCTCATGAGCAAACTGGTTAAGACTGGTTAGAAATATAGATATGAATCACATAAAACAAGTACAACCAATTCGCACAACAAGGGTAAAGTTTAAATCAAACTGAACAAATTGAACTCAGCAGCGTTCGTCTGTACAGAAGTCCCAAACTCGAGTTTGCAATGTCAGGCTCGAGTTTGCAAGGTATTTTCAATGTCAGGTTTAGCTTCTGCAAAGAGCAAACTCTGGAGTTTAATGTAAACTCTGGAGTTTGTTATTTTTCCAAAGGTCGAACTCGAGTTCATGTCGGCAGGCTCGAGTTCATAGCAATGTAGAGCAATTGTCGCAAAGGCCATCTAAAAAACAAACTTTACAAAATGGGCAAACTCGAGTCCATTAGTGAGCAGGCTCGAGTTTGACACTGTTCATGCCAAAATAAATTAGTTGTTTAAAATGTGAACTGGAGCATAAACATAAACTCTGGAGTTTGTAATTTAACTTTTCTAATTTTCAAAGACCAGGCTCGAGTTCATAAAACTAGGCTCGAGTTTGACACTATTCATGTCAAACCAAATTAATCATTTCAAAGAGAACTGGAGGTTTAGAGATGAACTCTGGAGTTTGTAAATTTACTTTACTTATTTTGAAGGTCAGGCTCGAGTTCATAAAAGCTAGGCTCGAGTTTGAGCGAATATGAAAACTTGGGAGCTCTCTGCCAAGGGCAAACTCAAGCTTGCAAAACGCAGGCTCGAGTTTACATGTTTTTTAAACCCATTTAATTTCTCAAACCACAGAGTAAACCCTACACAAAAACGTTAGGCTCGAGTTCGTTTCTTTAGGCTCGAGTTTGCAGCATTTGAAAACATTTGTAAGTCAGCAAACTCTACTAAAAATACAAACTGTGGAGTTTAAAGAAATGGGTTTCAATTGGAAAACTTTCCCGCCAGAGGCAAACTCGAGCTTGCTTATGCAGGCTCGAGTTTACACATTTGTAAACTCTTTGAAATCATACTCTGGAGGTTTCAGGCTCGAGTTCAATTGAACAGGCTCGAGTTTGAAAGCTAAAATGGCCTGAAATGCTCTCTGTCAGAGGCAAACTCGAGGTTGCCTATCTAGGCTCGAGTTTGACGCTGACATGATGTTTTTGAAGAAAGATTAACTCATTTAACTTATCAAAAACATTCATACTTGTTTACAATTCTCAGTTATCATCAAAACACATTGAGAACTAACATTACTAACAACTCTTGTTTACAATTCGATTTTACACCTATGTCACGAGTTTTTTTTTTCCTTAACTCATAAGTTTGACAACCTTGATTGATAATGTTATGCACTCATATGGGAGGTTCATTCACCACGAGGCCCAATAGGGAAAGGCATATAGGATTTGCCAATAATGAAGGAGGATCCTAATTAGCCTATAATCAAGGCACTAATCAAAGAGTATCCTAATATGGCAACTTACAGGTGAGGCAACAAATACATGGGACATGAGGTGCACAAAGCCCAAGAGTCCAAACCTTAAAGGTAATCTCTATAAATAGGAGGTTAACCTAAAAGGCACGCATTCTCTATTCATCATATTTACTATTCAGCCTCACTGTGCAAACACTCAAACCCTTTTTGGCTAAACGCCATATTTGTACACAGTGATCCATTGCTCTCTTTGGTATATTCCATATAGATATCTTGGAGAGTCGTAAATTTCAATTCCTATGACCAACGATGGTTGGAACAAGCAGTAGTCAGATACCTCTGCTTAGGAATCCAAATAAAGACGAGGTGAATCAACTACAGCATAGTCAGCAGCAGCCCCAACCTGAGGAGCAAATGTCCCAACATCAGTTACAACCGGAGAATACATTCATTCGGGGCCTTAACGCTGTGCATCTTGCTTAGGATGTGTTTGATACGACTTCGTCTCTAGCAGTGGTAGCAAATAGCCAGAACTTGGTGATTTTCGACTGTAATGTCATCAGCGGAGCGTTTAGAGGAGGAGGAGACTCGATGAGCCGGAGGAAGAAATACTTAAGGGAGGCCTCTCAATAAGGGACCATCCGAAATTCAAAGAAGAGCCTAGCAAGCCAGAACCTCCTCTGTTATGCTTTACTAAAGAAGATCTCAAAGACGTAGTCCTAGGCCATCATGACGGTTTGGTGATTACAAGAACCTTGGTAAATTGCCGAGTTAGAAAGATTTTCGTTGATGTCGGAAGCTCGGTAGATATCATCCTTTTGGATGCCTTCAAACAAATGAAACTCGAGCAAGAAGACTTAAAGCCATGTAAGACAACCCTCACAGGATTTAATGGGGAGCACACCCGTCCTAAGGGGTACATTGACCTCAAATTGACGTTGGGAACGAAGGAAGCGTTCAAGTCAGACCAGGTCAGGTTCATCATTGCCGATTTCCCATCTTCTTACAACATGATCTTGGGGAGGCCAACCATTCACAATTGGGATATGCTGGTGTCCACCAAACATCAAAAATTGAGGATGGTGAGTAACAAGAACAAAGTTGTTACCGTCAAGGGAGATAAAAATTAATCCTGGCAGTGTTATTTTGAAACGATCAAAGGAAGTGAAGGTGGCCCTTCCTCTCTACCCCAGATTCACGACCGAGATAGAAGTGCAAGCGGGGGCAGAACAAGGCAACAGAGCAAACTAGTAAATATGGTTGAGCTGGATATACAAGAAGACGCCGCCAAGATCCAGAGGCCAGAGCCGGATGGAGCGTTGGAGGATCTTGTATTGGGTACTAAACCGGGGCAAGTCACCAAAGTTGGCAAAACATTAGACCTTGCAATCAAAGTCGAGTTGGAAAAATTCCTGAGAGACAACCATGACGTATTTGCATGGAAGTCCTTTGAGATACCTGGGATCGATCCCGAATTCTGTTGTCATGAGCTGGCAATACGTCCGGGGTTAGTTCTGGTTGCGCAAAAGAACAGAAAACTCGGCCCGGAGAGGAAAAAGGCTTTGGACGAGCATGTGAAGGAATTATTGGATGCCGGGTTCATTCGGGAAATACAGTATACCACCTGGTTATCCAACGTTGTAATGGTGGAGAAACCAAGTGGGAAGTGGAGAGTCTGTACATGTTTCATCTTATTCTCAACTCATTGCGGCTCAAATCGAAGGGATGCACCAAGCTAAAGGCCCTTTGTTGATAAAGTATTTGAGTAAGGTGAAAGAAGCCATGGCCAACTTTGACAAGGTAACTATCGCCTACATTCCTAGAGGAGAGAACACCAGGGCCGATATACTGCCCAAACTGGTGAGAACAAAGAATCTAGGTAACCACAGAACAATAATTCAGGAAAGCTTGTCAGAGTCGAGTTGTGTCATGGTTATCTTGGCAGTTGAGGACTGGAGAAAGCCAATCGTAGACTACCTGGAAAGGGGAGTCCTCCCTGATGACGATCTTGAGGCAAAGAAAGTGGTACGAGAAGTGGCCAAGTACGCGGTGGTGGAGAATTAGCTGTACTGCAAAGGTTTGCACTCTCCTATGCTGAAATGTCTGAATTTGGAAGAAGCCGAGTATGTTTTGGCCGAAATCCATGAAGGAATCAACGGCCAACACATGGGTGCTAGCTAGGTTGAACAGCTATACCTTGTCTTGTGGGGTTATCAAACTTCAACCAGGGAAACTCCATTCAGGTTAACATATGGATGTGAGGCAATGATCCCAGTAAAGATAGACTAGCCCTCGTGGAGGAGACTTAGAGCTTGTCAGGGAGAAGAGGAGAACAACAAGGCTTTGGTGGTATAGTTGGATCTGATTGACGAATTCAGAATTACGACACACTGCTAGGATATGGCCACCAAGCAACTTATTGCAGCCAAGTATAATAAAAAGGTGAAGCCTCGGGCATTTGAAAAGGGCGATTTGGTGCTCTGAAGAGCAGATATAGGAAACAAAAATGCTCGAGATGGGATGCTGGCTGCGAATTGGGAAGACCCTTATCGGCTTAGAGAGAAGCTCGACAAAGGAGCCTACATGTTGGAGACCCTGGTCAAGAAGTTAATGAAAAGAACATGGAATGCGGATAAACTAAAGAAGTACTACATTTAAATCCAAGTTCCGTGTGGAATCTATTATGCCAATTTTTCGTTTGTGGGATTTTGTAAGGTCGACCATGTCGGCATATTCATTTGATCAACTCTGTTATAATGTGATTTCAAATAAATAAAGAAATTCTCATATGCGAATTACTGTTCAAATTATACCAATTATGGATGAATGAATCCAGGGTATGAAACTCGATTTCCAAATAAATATGGTGCGATGAAATGAATCCAGGGTACGAAACCCGGTTTCCAAATAAATATGGAGTGATGAAATGAATCCAGGGTACAAAACCCGATTTCCAAATAAATGTGGAGCGATGGAATGAATCCAAGGTATGAAACCTGTTTTCGAATAAGCATGGAGCGATGGATAAATAAATCCAAGGTAACGAAACCCATTTTCAAATAAAGCTATGATGCATCGAAGCTTGCGTTCTGGGGTAAGGAGGTGAATCGTCATGCTGACCCTGATCAGGTTGAAATGTTTAAAGTTTGGTTCAAAAACTGAATTTGAACATGTGAAGGATCGCCCTTACTTGGATTAAATTCTGGTCAAATGAGCCGAAATGCAATGTGGAGGTTTAGTTAAAAATCCTGACTAAATATAATTCCCGGGTTGATATCGGACGAATATTTTGTGCAATATATTTTTGACTTTGGCCCAGTCATTGAATAGAACTCTGAAAATAAATTCGAGTTTATAAAGCGAATTTATCGTTGCGATGAAAATAAAACTCGTAAGCAAGACTCGGGATAAACAATGAATGCATCCCGGTAGCTCTGAGACCTGAACTACAGGGCTGGGGGGCAATAGGAACCTCAATATCCTGGATGTTGATGCATAAGAAATCCAAACAATCATGAACAAGAACAGAGCTCAAAGCAGATGAATCCGGATTACATCTGGGGGCAAGATGACTAAATTCGGAGTTTTTTCAAACTCGGATAAAAGTTGAATAACTCGGAAGCAAGACTCGGGATAAACAACGATTGCATCCCAGCAGCTCAGAGACTTGAACTACCGAGCTGGGGGGGCAACTTTTATGGACTCATATGAAAGGCCCATTCACCATGAGGCCCAACGAGGGCAAGGCATACCAGGATCTACCAATAATGAAGGAGGATCTTAATCAGCCTATAATCAAGGAGTATCCTAATATGGCAACTTACAGATGAGGCAACAAATATATGGGCCAGGAGGTGCACAAATCCCAAGAGTCCAAACCCTAAAGGTAATCTCTATAAATAGGAGGTTAACCTAAAAGGTATATATTCTCTATTCGTCCTATTTACTATTCAGCCTCACTGTGCACACATCCCACCCCTTTTTGGCTAAACTTCATATTTGTGCATAGTGATCCATTGCTCTCTTTGGTATCTTCCATATAGATATTTTGGAGAGTCTTTTGATATTCTCTTCGGTATCTTCCATATAGATATCATGGAGAATCTTTTGATCCAATATCAATATACTAGCCCATCGGCTAGATATCTGTGTTTTACACCAGAACATATAGGATAACGAAAGGGATATACTGGTTGCCTTTAATTAGAATGTTAAAATTAGTTTTTTTAGATGTTCCTTCAATTTTTATTAGGTTTTCAGACGGGAATGTGGTTTCTCTCCGCTTAGTGAAAAAGACCAATGCACTATGAGGGTATATAGACAATTAAAAATCAGGGAAAATATTACTCAAGTCTCAAGGAAGAGAAAAAATATCAAAAAAGTTTCAACCCCAAATCCCCTATATGGGGACTTTTTTTATATTAATTACGGAGAAAAAATATATAAAAAATGTTCCGTTGTCAAAATAGCTTTTCATGTTGTTAAAATATCTTTTCCTGTTGTTAAAATTTTCCTATGAAAAAATTGTTGTCAAAATGACTTTTTATGTTGTTAAAATAGCTTTTCCTATTGTAATTTTTTTTCTCGATTTTTTCCTCTGGCATGTAGAATTTTAGAAACCTGGGAAATTTTTTACAACAGGATAAACTATTTTAACAATATGAAAAGCCATTTTGACAACAATTTTTTTATAAGAAAATGTTAACAACAGGAAAAACTATTTTAACAATATGAAAAGTTATTTTAACAATGAGACTTTTTTGATAGGGGATCTGAGGTTGAAACTTTTTTGATATCTTTTCTCTTCCTTGGGACCTGAGTGATATTTTCCCTAAAAAGTATTTCCCATGGGAGACATAATTTTCTATCAAGCTCGTAAATGTCCTAATAGGATTTTTTTTCTCTCTCTCTATATATTTGGAGAATTTGACTCTTTTGATGGAAAAGAGAAAGATAGAAAAAACACACAAAGAAAGGCTCATGGAAATAGAAGAATATGAAAAAATGTTAGACATAATTGAGTTTCTCCTTAAATGAAAGACCTCCCAAAAATTTTGGCAAAGATAAATCAATTAGTAGCATCACTTGATTGACTCAAATTCAAGATAATTAGGATTCACCAAGATATTTGACCTAAGTTGTAACACTATTTTACATCATACAATAAAACCCTAAAAATAAACTGTTTCCTCATGTTTTCTCTCCCAGCCTTATAAATTGCAACAAAATCGGACACAACGAATACATTATAAAAGCTTCTCATAGGTCTCACAATTTTGGCATCTCTCTCTCTTACATCTTCTTGGCCTTAACGGAGAGGGAGAGGGATCGAGAGAGAGAGAGACTTAATTAGTCTCTGTTTCTTTGTTGGTTCATTTCTCCTATATAAAACAAAAGAAATCGACATGGGAAACTGTGCCAGCGAACCCAAAACCCTAGAGGGCCCTCATCCTGTTGAAAAACCTGAAAATGATGTTCAGGAAATCAATAATGGTGGCGAGGCCAAGAAGGAAGAAGAAGCCCCCAAGCTTGATAATGTTGAGGTAAATACATGTTGATTTTGAAATCATTAAGTCTACCAATTATATCATACCAATTAGGTCAGGCCATAGATACACAACATATTTATTTATTTATTTATTTATTTATTTTATTATTATTATTCCGATCCTTATTGTAAGGCAACTTTTAGAATAAATTAATGGTCCTTAATTATTATAAATCACTTAATGCGGTGTTTATGTTTCTGACTTTTTTCAATATCACACAGATTTGAAGTTATTAACTATCAGAGAGAATGTAACACAACTATGAAATTTTTTCATTTGAATATGGGTAAAATCTTAAATTTATTTCATTTTTAAACAAAATTAATGATTTAACTACCTCTCTCATGGTGTACATGATTAGAAGTGCCTTATAAATGGGAATAGAGGAAGAGTATATGGGGTAGGACGGAGTCTCTACTAGGCTCTATCAGATTGGTTGAACATCTTTAAATACCATTAAATCAATGAGTGATTTGGTTTTGAAAATAATTTCAAGTTAGATGTGCATTATTTAGTTGTATTGGTGTTAACGTATATATTGATACACACACTTACATTTTGAAAATAATAAACTACTGATCATACTAATTTTGGATTATTAAATTTTGAGAAAATATTTGAGATGAAGAATCTTTTACACAAAATGTTTAATGTTAGAGCTTATTTCCTCCGATCCTTCGGGTTAAAGACAGTAATAGACTAGAACGATCGGCCAAAAAAGTACAATTAATTCGGATCTTTCCCCCCTCCTTTTTCCCTTTTAAAAATTAAGATAGAAATATAATGCATAATTAAAAAATTGAGAAGAAAATGATACTAGCTCCGGTCCTAATTATAGGAACACTTTCGTAGTGTAAATTGCACCACGAAAGTGTTTCTATAATTAGGAGGGGGAGTAACTAGCATAGAAATTGATAATCTCAGCTGCAGCGTCACCGGTTCGAAACTCAGCACCTAGAGTGAGAGCGAGAGTTCATAGAATGTGACTCTCCTACTCTTTCTCTGTGTTTCTTTTTTGTTGGTCTTGTGATTAACATTCTTTGTTAGGTTGACATAATCAAATCCTGTCGTATCTCTGTTCAAAAACATTACTTTAAATATATTTAGAACTAATTTCTTTAAATATATGAATGAAACCTAACTAATTATATATTAATAATTCGAACATAATTTTTCCCAATAATTTTATGCTTCCATATTACATTTACCATTTTCACATACATATCAATTTCGTTATATGACATATTAATTTCCTTCCATCATTTTTAAAAGTAAGAGTTATTAAAAAAAAAAAAATTGAGAGCAAAAGTGTAGTTTTAATTTGATCCTCTAACTTTATACATGATGAATTTTTGCGACAATCATTGTTATTATTTAACATTAACCTTAATATATCCATTTGAAAAAATGTTTTGTCAAAGTTGTAAATTTGAATGTCTTCATCTTTTGTTAACAACGTTGGGGTTAGAAGATAAAATAGTAGTTTACGAAATTAAGGAACGAAAATGAAACCTTGTGTGAAGTTAAATTAAATGACTAATTAAAGGTATATTTTTTTGCCAAATTTGAAAGTATTCTTTTTACCTTTTGATGATAACGTACATGAATACATTGACAGAATGGAGAGTCTAAGGAAGCAGAAAAGAAAGATGATGAGAAAGTAGAGACTCAAGTTGAAACTAACGTTGAAGAAAAAACTGAAACTGAGGTTGTAGAAGCTGAAGATAAGGAAGAAAAAACTGAAGCTGAAGTCAACGATGAAGCTAAGGAAGAACAAAAGGTTGAAGCTGAGGTCAAGGCTGAAGATAAAGAAGAACAAAAGGTTGAAGATGAGGTCAAGGCTGAAGCTAAAGAGGAAGAAAATAAGGCTGAAGCTGAGGTCAAGGCTGAAGCTAAAGAAGAAAAAAATGTTGAAGCGGAGGCCAAGGCTGAAGCTAAAGAGGAAGAAAATAAGGCTGAAGCTGATGTCAAGGTTGTAGTTAAGAAGGAAGAAAAATTAAATCTCAGAAAATTCATTGGCAGGCTTGGTTGGTAATGAGGGTGAACTATAGAGGAAGTTAAGGATTTCTCTTTTGTTGTTCGAATGAACGAATTTTTTCCCTTTAGCAATTATATTCAATGAATTTTTTTACCCCAAATACTCACATTGCAATAATATTCAATAATATGTACTATTATCTTGCAAATGTAAACACACGATGTTAGATTTTAATCACAAAAATCGAATAAAGGACAAAAGCCATTTTACAAAAGAAGACAAAAATAATTGATCACAAAAAACTCCCCAAAAAATGAAGAAGCAATATTGTATGTTTAATTCAATGTCAACATGATGAAGCATAAAGATCGTCACAAAAACAAGAGAAAATTAAAACTCGAATTGATCTATAATATTTTCAAAGAGCCAATAATAAGAAGAAGTAAAATAGCTCAATATGTTTTCCAAACAATCAGAAGGTGAAACTTAAAGAGAAAAATGACACTTTGGTTTCATTTAAGGAATATATAACGACAGTTTAGGCATAGTTTTGTTTCACTACTACATATTTTGCACATATATAATGCTTAATAAATAACGGTTATAGCGAATAAAAGTCATGTATGTCAAGGCAAAGGTCATGCAAGAATATATAACGCTAAATCTTAATGGTTAATTATGTGCACAGTCAAGTATTGCGAGGTGGAATTCATGAACACAAAAATAATGGTTGTAGTTAAAAAACCATCATTTATTTACTGCCAAAAGTGATTGTTGTTACAAAACAATTGTAATGTAACTACTACAAACGATTTTCCCTCCAACCTTATATCAATGAAGACAAAAACATAATGGTCTCCAGAAACAACCATCATGTTACACTTTCAAACAATCTGTCTTCCCCCAAGTACTAGTTCATAAGTCATAACCCTTCGTAACATTGTCAGAACTTCATAAGTCACAACTCCTCATAACATCTGTTGGACCTCTCTATTTAAACTAATCTATTCCTTTTGATTCTTACTATTTTGTTTGTCGGTCTCCTCCTTCTCTCCTTTATCATGTTAAGATCCCAGGGAGCTCCCTCTCCTTCTCCATCACCTCACGATTATTAATTAAAAATAAGTTTTAAAAAACTTGAAATTTCACGGTTATTAATTAAAAATTGTAAAGTATTCTTGTTACATAGCTGATGTGGTTACAAATAACACCAACATACTTAATATTTCTAACTTAATAAATGTTAGTTAAAGCTTTTGAAAACCTTTTCTCTTCCTTGTGTTGACTCTATGTGGCTCCTTGTTATTTGACGATCTTCAGGAGAACTAAGTACCCTTTCATTATGTCCAATTTAACTTCCAACGAGTGCAATGATGGTTCCCCCCTTCCATATGTCTATTTAAACTCCCTATATTCATTTTTTCCCTATGTTTTCTTCATCGCCCTCTTCTTTGTTCCCTTAATCTCCAAGATGAAATGCCACCTTATGTGTTATCCTCCACTGCCGCCCTCTCCTCCCCCAATTTCCACCTCCTACTTCTTCTCCTCCCCAACATTCGCCTATGTCATTGCCACCTCCACTGCCTCCTCCTTCGCTTCCACATCTAATGCTTCCTTAATTGGAGGCAATGTTACGACATGCAGAACACATTAGCCTGCCATGAGGAGGTTTTGTGGATATCTCTCGAGTATGAATAGGAAGGTTAATATCATACTTGATGAGTATGTGATTCACCATGATCTTAACAATGATCATAGTAGTAGTAGTGGTAGTAGTCGTGGTAGTGGTGGTGGTTCGTAGTCGTAGTGGTGGTGGTAGGGGTTAGGGGGTGGTGGTCATAGTAGTGGTGGTCGTAGTGGTAGTGGTAGTAGTCCTAGTGGTGGTGGTGGTGGTTAGGGGGGTGGTGGTCGTAGTGGTGGTAGTAGTCGTAGTAGTGATAGTGGTAGTGGTAAGAGTCCTAGTGGTAGTGTTGTAGTAATGATAGTAGTAGTGGTCGTGGTCGTAGTCGCCGTAGTAGTAGTCGTAGTAGTAGTTGTGGTGGTGGTGGTGGAGTCATATTACAGGTGTATGTTAGTAGTAGTAGTAGTAGTATTACAAGTGTATATTAGTAGTAGTAGTAGTCTCTAAACAACTAAAAAATAGAATAAAATCTTAATTAATTTTCTATTTATAATTATGAATGTTGCCCACCTAGTAAATATCTATTAAAATGTTGTCAATTGCATTATAGAAGTTGTGAATTGCATGTGGTCAAATCTTAAGAGTTAAGTTGTAAATTGCATGTGGGGATGACGTACTTTCTGCTATTGATAATAAGGAGGAAGGGATCTAATGTCTGGACTAGTATTAAGTCTACATGGGAAGACATTGAAGCTAACCTGGTTCGAAATTCTGTCGATAATGATGTTCGTTGGATGGTTCTTTCTCTCTCAAGTAGCGTTTTATAGCCTTGAGGATGACACAACCCTCGTCTCATATGAATAGTTTAGATGAGATTTGAATGGTTTAAATTTAATTTTTTTAAAGTTTGTTTTGGAAAAATTGCAACCAAGTTCCAATTAACAGACTTAATGACAATTAGGTCCCTCGAAATTATCAAATTGTAGTGAAGTCTCAAGGGACTTGGGTGCTATTAATTCCAAAATGAAAGTACAATTTTGCCCATTTGTCAGTAATGATATGTTTAGAGCCACTAATGACAAGTTTAGAGAATCCAATAATTGTTAATTGTATACTGCCTTTATGATTTATGTTGTTATTTCATTAAATGTGTGGGAATGTATGAATTTATACTGCGGAGATTGTGCTATATTTTTATGTGCTTAGAGAGGGATAAATGTAAAGTATGAATTTTTATATGTTTATAACCCCTGTTATGTAATTTCAAAACATATTGTCAATATAGTGCTATAAAGTTGTTAATGTTCTCATGTAGTTGTTAATGACAACTTTGTTATGCAGGGTGAAAAAAAAGATGGCAAGTCCACTGAAAATCATATATTATACTTCTTGCATATAGAGGAACAATTTTTAAATGGAGGAGTATAAGATTTACAATTTGTGGGGGAAGCGTTAGAACTAAAACCACAAAGGAAGACATTATGTATGAGGAGTTGAGAACAATTGTAGCATCAATTATTAGAAAAGAAGGTAGTAAAATTTTCATGAAATTCACGTTGACCTTTAATGCAACAACCTTTCACTACTACAATAAATGGTTTTTACTGCTCTAAAAGACGCCCATTTTTCAAAAGAGGAAGTAAAAAATAAAAGTGATGGCAGTTTTATAATTATGTGGAGCATTTTGGCGTCCTAATTTTTAAAGGAACATCAAAAGTATACTTTTCATGTCTGAATTTAGAAAAGGGAAGCTAAAAGCAGGGACTTTGGTGTCCTAACTTTAAAAAGGACACCAAAAGTAGAGCTTTTGGAGCCAAGAACACTACTTTTGATGTCCCTTTTATAATTGAGATGCCAAAAGTGAACTTTGGGCCTCCCAATTTAAAATTGAGACGCCCAAAGTCAAGATCTGAGATCAAGAAACATTAAAGTATCCCAAGGGTGCAAGAGTAGAGAGGGTTCCATCTTCTCTTTCCCTTTCTTCTACATGTCTCTCTATTACCTTCCTTTTCTCACAAATCAACCTTCCTCTAGTAGATATGAAGTTCGAAGACTCACCTTGATCATTTTCTGAAGCTTTCACGTTCACAGACTCGTTTTGGCCAACGAGGAAGATGATGAATAGTGGAGAAGGAAGGTTGAAAGAAATGAGAAGTGAAGCAGAAAACTAACTAAAATGATAGTTTAAGGAACAAGGAAGTGTTCTTCAAACTCTTCAGACTCTCTCTCATGTCTCACAGCTGCACCTCGTCTCTCTGCGTTTTTCTTTGCTCTCTTTGTGCGTTTGAACTCCATCCGAAGGTGTGTATTTATAGTGATTGAGGAGAGGTGGTTAGGTGAAGTCGAGGGTAGTTGGATGGGTAGCTGGAGAGGTAGTTTGATGGAAAGGTAGTTGAAGTAAAATACATGAGCGATGGTTGAGCTACCGAACTGAGATTGGAAGATAAGAAGTATAGGTGTGAATCCCATTCCAAAATAATCTCTTTTGACCTCTGCAAGGCTTTTATTTGCATCCTGGTATTTTACTATACTAAGTTGCAAATTTCAAAGGAGTATTAGGAATAACTTCTTAATCCTATATAGGATACCTTATGCCATAAAATATTGACGTTAGAATTACTAAGCCAATATTTAGTCTCTTGATGACTGGGAAAATAGGCCTTAAATTCCAGTAATTACTCATATATTCAGACCAAAGTTTCATAATGTATACGTGAATAGTATCGTATACATGAATAGTGCCGTATACATGAATAGTACCGTATTACGTGAATAGTAACATCACGTATTTTTTAGAAAGAACGCTTTCATGTACGCCAAATGAAATATTTATGGCGGTTGTTCCAAATTTGTCACTTTCAAAAATAGGGCCTAGCAGTCTTCCAAAAATAGGCTTATTCTCAAGTCTTTAGGCCCAAAATTCGGGATGTTACATTTTGACTCTCTTCAAACCCTCACCGCTGCATTGCCCTCACCCTCAAATCCCAACCCAATTCCTCACAGTCTCCATCTTATGCACTTGTCCACTACTCCTTATGGTTGATGTGCACTTCCGCTAATCTCACATCTCAATCTGAGCTTTAGTCTCATCTCATCTCAATGAATCCTTTAATAGGTCAAGAGTCTAGAATCTTATCTTAGCATAGTCCATCAAGTGGCTGTAATTTGTGACTTGTGAATCTTATCTCAACTTTATCCCTCAGGTGGTGCGCAAGTCTCAAGCCTCTCAACTTCATCTTTTCTGTCAAGATTATTCCGATTTTTCCTCCTTCCTCCTTTATGTGAAGAAGTTTGTTATTGATTGTTTCAATTTGTGGTTTGATTTGAGTTTCAAATTTGATTTGTATTGATAGAGCAAAGGAATTTGGCTTCCTTATATTTTTGTTTTCTTTTTCTGGCAAGATTATATTTGGTCATCTCTTTATCTTGGCAAGATTATTGATTGTTTCAGTTTGTGTGCTTGATTTGAGTTTCATATTTGTTATAGAATTAGATATTAGGCCCATCCAAGGTGTGGCCCAACAGGAGACAACTGGTGCATTTGGACTTGGAGGCACAAGAGGCCCAACAGTCCAAACCCTAAACCTAAGGTAGCCTCTATATATAGTTGGTTAACATAAAAGGTACACTTCTTCTAAGCTCTCTCATTTACCATACTGCCTACACAGAGTACGCACCCCACCCCCTTTGGCGAAAGCCTTCATGTGTGCATAGAGATCTCCTATTCTCTGAGGTATCTCATCTATGGATACTTGGGAGAGAGCTATCTGATCCTATATCAATATTTTAGCCCATCTAGGGCTAGACACTTGTGTTCTTATGACAGAACATTGGCGCCGTCTGTGGGATTTGATAAATTCTTGATTCCCGTGATCAAGTTGGAAAAAGATTTTAATCCCCAAATTAATGTTTCCTCCTCTTTCGGCTCTGTTCACTTTTAAATACCCAAAGTGTGTTTTCCGCAGAAAGTTCTTTTTCGAAATTCTCAGCGATAGTAGCAAGTTTTTCTTCTATCTACGTTGGAAAACTTGGCGAGGTGACTTGGTGGCAGAAAGTTCCTTTTGCCATCTGTGTTTAAATCCCGAGTTAGCTCCAAGTTTTGTTTGCAAAATCCAACCAACCAGTAAAGTGCCTCAACGGTCTGATATGGCTGAGTTGCCGAGACACTGGGTTGCCGAGATACATTTCTTGAAGAAGGGTGTAGCTGAGATGGAGGTTTGAAATAATGTGACCGAATTCCACCTTTTGAAGGTCGGAGATAGGCTGATATAGAAGATTGAAAGAGTGAAAACCGGGTTCTAAATATGAGATAAACATTTTTATCACCGCATGACCAGTTACCACGGTGACAGGGCCGAGGTATCCAAAGTCACCCCGGCGGTGCAGCTGAGATACCCATTACCTGAAGCCGGCAGACGAGGTTATATGAAGGATTCACGGTCTGGTGAGGACCGAGATTACTATCCCGAATGGCTGAGATTGGAGATGTCGAGGTTGAAGATGTGCCGAGATAGGGAGCTGCTTCATTATTATCAAAGCCGGGAAACCTTCATAATTTCCGGGTTTAACTTGACCCGAGATATAGTGCACAGATGCCAGTATATGCTGGAATAAAATCCTGAGCACAAGGATGGACAAATATTCCAGCAACTTACGCATATTGCCGAGTGAGATCCTGGGAAAATCGATTTGTCGAGATTACTATGGGTGACAAGCCTAATGAGCAGAGTCTCTACATCGCAAAAGCCTATCTTGCTTCGTGGAACGTGGGTTTGTGAATTCATTCGTACATACTCCACTCTGTTGATTCAGGGAAGGCCGGGGTATGGATTTCGGAGAAACGGTATACCGAACTTCTTGATGATGTGTCGAGATTAATGCTCGAAGTGGCCGAGATGTTGATCCAGTGAAGGGGTGATGCCGAGATGGGGATTTGACGCTACCTCAAAATGTCGGGGTGCCTCGAATGTTATAACCTGGTTAAGTTGTTACTTCCATCCGAGTTGAGATTTATTTGGGCCGAGCATCATGATTTTGAACTTTATTTGTTTCGCTCTTTATCTTGGCCATTTTCCCATCTCGGCATCCTCTTCATCGTGGCATCAAACCTGACCCGAGAGAGATGCCTCAATGAAAGCCGACATCAAATCTGTCCTAGGATAGATGGTTTTAGAGAACCCCAAAAAGATGATGGGGTAGCTGTTTGATAGGAAGAGGAGGTGTGGAATTGATTTCCCATTAATGCCTTTAGGAAGATGGGCGGAGGAGCAGCGACCATATAGAGCTTGGCGTGTTGCTGCATGTTCGGTGAAATTGGAAGCTTCGATGTTTCAATCCTCATGCTTTAAGTTAATCATTGATGCTTATCCTGAATGCTTGGGGGGGGTGAAGTTTTCAATGTTACAGTATTGTAATCCATGCTTTTGGTAAAAATCGGAATATCAATAAAGGCTGCTTATGAGACTCTACTCAGTGGATTTTGCCGCTACAAATAGTAATGGCAGATGCAAAAACCAGAGGTTGAAGCAAAATGGTGATACTAAGGGTCAGAAAAAATCAGATCAGGTGACTTAATGAACAGGAGCAAGGTAAAAAGGTGGCAGCATCTATTATGGCAGAAGAAGATGAATTGTTAGCTGATTCTCAATCTACTGGAATTTCATCCAAGTTACAAGGGATACATCCTGCTTTCTCATTCTGAATCTTCCATTGTCATTCAAAGAGGAAAACTTCTGCAGGAAAAGAAAGTTCTGAAATCAAGCACTCTAGGTTGGTTTTGCTTTGAAATGGTGAAAAAATCAATTTGATCTTTGCCCTTTTATCACCCTGATGTATAAGTCTCAATTTTGGAGACGTAGCTGATTTTATGGGTATTCCTCATGCATATATATTTTTGTGGGAAATGCTTGTTGAGGTTAATTTTCAGCGGACCAATTCTGGTCCTGAGTAATTGTATAACATCAACGGTCTTGAATTCTAGGAGAAGTGTCTGTTTAAGGGCCCTTTTGGATGGGTTTTTTTCATAAAAAAAAGTACTTTTTTTAATTCAAAAAAAATTAATTTATGTGTTTAGATGATATTTTTTAAAAAAAGTAAAAGTCACAAAAAAAAGCTAAAATGCTGCTTTTTTCAAAAGCTCAAATTTTGAGCTTAAAAAAAAAGCACAACATGGGGCTAAAAAAAAAGCACTTTTTTTTAAGTCAATCCAAACGGGCTCTAAAATCACTACTGTTTTGCACAAGTCTAAAGGAAAAAATGTTAGATCCCATGTGTTTTGATGATAACAAAATGTTTAAAGGATTTAAAGGGTTTGAGACAAAATCATAAGTAACTCAATTTGTGAACCAGAAACAAACATTTTCAAAGATTATCTTTTCTGATTCTTGAGAATGACCTCAGGATTCTCGAGTATAGCATGACAAAATCAAATAACCTTATGTTGTTCTGATTCTCGAGAATAAGATTTAATTCTCGAGAATTGCACTAATGTTCAAGTACCCACAAATAATTCTCGAATAGGGATAGTCTACCTAATATCATGTCCATATATAACATCATTCTCGAGAATGAGCAATCAATTCTCGAGAATGGCTGTAATGCTCGGGCATAGCCAAGAAGTACTCGATAATGCTAAGTAAAGATAGAAGGATCTAAATTGCCTTACATGATTCTCGAGAATAGGAAGTGGATTCTCGAGAATGTCAGTGATTCTTGAGAATAAGTCATGGATTCTCGAGAATGGCTAATAAATGATCAATTGTCTCCAGAACTATGATTCTCGAGTATGCTAACTTAGCTCTTGAGAATAGTAGCAATTCTCGAGTATTAACTCTTGATTCTCGAGTATGCTAAGTGAGTAAATAAGATGATCAAATACTTCTCATTACATGATTCTCGAGAACATCAGCAACTCTCGAGAATGTAGTACCAATTCTCGAGAATACTCTACTTCTATGGAAATTGATCTAACGCCTGGTTCTCGAGTATGACGATTTAGTTCTCGAGAATAGCTTCATCGAATCTTCACTATAAAGCTTCTAGCCATAGGATTTTTGAGAATGAAGTGATCAATTCTCGAGAACTCCTTCAGGTTTACCTTTCCAACTTTCTGTTTCTAACTTGATTCTCGAGAATACTTAGAACAATTCTCGAGAATGCCTTTCTGGAAAACTTACGAAGAACATATACTGCTGAATCGCTTCTGGAAATTAATGAGTTATATTCTAATGTTTATTAATCATCTTTAATCTCACTATTATCATATCTAATCATTCTTTGGTTGAGTTTTAAAGTAATTAACCAGGTCCTATATTTGAATTCGAGCAAAAGGCAATCCAACGTGGCAGCGCATTAAATGAAAGTCAGAAAAACAGAGCAACATTAGGAATAAGCAATCACAGCAGACGAAATCATTATTTCGAGGAACACTTATTCCAGCTTGCTTCTGATTGTCTCTCTGCACAAGATCGTCACTGCCGAAGAACATTTAATGAAGCAACGTTCAAATATACCTTGTCACTCTGCTTTTGTATCTAACGGAAAAACAGATAGTCACAACGGCTCTTTGTTGAAATCTCTCAACGGGATTAATGGCGTTCACTATAAAAAGGCATCGCATTCAATTTCGCCAACTACCGAAACATCTTGCGCATTCAATTCGAGTCTATTGTATTTATTGTTTCAACTGTCTCATTAATATCTTCGAATATTTCTAGCACTTCAGTGATTATCAATTATCTACTCAGTGAGGAGTCTTTGATTCTTAAACATTTATTACGTTTCATTTTGTGTAACTTAAGGTTGTGGAACCTTAAGAGTGGGTGTACGTTTGCAACTAGTAAGGGGGAGTGAGTCCAAGAGAGAAAGGATCATCCTTGAGTTGTAATCGCATTTCATAAGAATAGTGGAAATCCCAAGGTGTTCTTGGGGACTGGACGTAGGTCGAAGTATTAGGCCAAACCAGTATAAATTGCCCAGTGTTCATTTACTCTTTCTGTCTTAGTTCTAATTCTGTATTGTGTGTATCTTCGAAAAAGAATTTGAGATCACCTATTCACCCCCCTCTAGGTGATATTCCACTCTCAGAAAAGGTGCAAGTGATTCATGCATCTCCTATGGGATCATTTATTTAATCAGACCTTTCATACATTGCAACCTGCCACTTTTGATTGATTTTTCATTTAATAAGACAATTACTTATTAAAGAAAAGTTTCAACCAAGTGCTGATCAATTATAAGCTAGAGATTCATCTGAGTTTTTGGTTTTCTTAATTCACTAAATGGAACTCTTGATGCCTCTCTTGGCGGCATCTCTGTCAACAGGAAAGCAACTTCATAGCCAGCTGATGAGACTTTTTGAGTTACAGAGCTCAAGTTTACTTTGTTTTATTAGTGAGTTGTTACTCATGGAACATTGCCTACATGCATTCAGTGGGAAGTGATAAGGGCAATAGATGATCTGATGGAGAATTCAGAGGAAGAAGTATTGTTTTGTTAAAGTCCTTATGTGGGGAAATGCAATTGAAATGCAATAGATCAGCTTGTGAAAATTCAACCTGACAGAAGCATTGCCTTTGGGAAATATTCAAAACAAATTTATGGTTTTAATCTTATTGCAGATTTTAATTCATGCAGTAAGTTGGTGGAGGTTGTATTTTAAGAAAGGGATATGAAGCATAAAGCATTTCCTATCTTGATGAAGTTGCTAGCTCATCACAGAATATTAATTCTATCAAAGCGTCAAGGGATTTATGTTGTTTGTGGTTTGGACAAATGACCAAAATCTGCATACTTCTTCAGTCCCAACTTCAATCGTGCACACAAAAATTATTATATTAAAGAGATTTAAATATCCTTTATTCTCACCTTAATCGTCGTAGTCTTTTGGCGATCAACTCAACTTTTGGCATAAAGAGATTTAAATATCCTTCATTCTCATCACTTGTTTTTTGATTCAAGACAACATGCACTTCGAGTTGCATGGGTTGTAACACATAGCTTTGCAAAGCCTGATGTGTTCAAGTGGCTGAAATTGATGATGCAGTATCTGAAATTGATCTTATGACAAATATATTTTGCTATCCTATCCTATTTTCATTTTGGCAAATTCAGAGTTGGATCAGTCCAATCTAATCAGGAGACTACAACAAACCCTACCAAGGAAAAGAAGGCGAACCTCGGTTTAAACTGAATCTAGTTTAAATCAGAGATCCATGTGAAGTTTTGAAGGTGGCCCCAGTTAACTGAATTTAGTTAAAATCTAGGCTCCATGTAAATCTTTGAAGGCAGACCCAGTTAACCGAATCTGGTTAAAATCTGAGATCCATGTAAAGCTTTGAAGGCGACCTCGGTTAAACCGAATCTGGTTAAAATCTGGGATCCGTGTAAAGCTTTGAAGGCGGACCCGGTTAAACCGAATCTGGTTAAAATCCGGGATCCGTGTGTTTATAAACATGTATGAATTCTGGGTAAAGAAACCCGTTTTCGAAAATCATGTTCAAGTTAAACATGTATGAACTCATGGTAAAGAAAACAGTCTTCAAAAATCATGTCAAAGCTAAACATGTAGGAATCTGAGGTACATAAACCCGTCTTCGAAAATCATGTCGAAGAAGGAAAACATGTAGGAATCCGAGGTACATAAACCCGTCTCTGAAAATCATGTTCAAGTTAAACATGTATGAATTCTGGGTAAAGAAACCCGTTTTCGAAAATCATGTCCAGTTTAAACATGTATGAATTGAGGGTAAAGAAACCTGTCTTCGAAAATCATGTCCAATTTAAACATGCATGAATCCGAGGTACACAAACCCGTTTTCATGAATCATGTCAAGTCTATTTTACAGTGAAATCCGCGCTCCTTAATTGGACCCCGGATAAACTGTGGAGTGTCGTCCCTTCGAAAGGGCTGAGGGAGGACCTCGGTTAAACCGAATCTGGTTAAAATCCGGGCTCCGTGGAGATAACGGTTAAAACGTGCCCCCTTTGGGACACGGTAAAGCCAAGATAAATTCTGTTTAAAGTTTTGCAGGAAACAAAGACAGAAGGCGGACCCCGATTATACCGAATCTAGTTAAAATCAGGGATCCGTGTAAAGATCCCGGTTAAACTGAGCCTGGTTAAAATCGGGCTCCATGTAAAGGCGGCAATGCCGCCAAATCTATGTGAATGACTGAATTCTGGGTAAACAAACCCATTTTTAGAAATCATAAACCCAGAATCTCGGAGTTAAAGTATATAACCTGGAAACTCGGAGTTAAAGTTTATGAACCCGGAATCTTGGGGTCAGAGTTTATGAACCTAGAATCTCGGGGTCAGAGTTTATGAACCCGGAATCTCGGGGTCAGAGTTTATGAACTCGGAATCTCGGGGTTACAGTATATAAACCCGGAATCTCGGTGTTAAGGTATGTAACCCGGAATCTCGAGGTTAAAGTATATAAACCCGGAATCTCGGTGTTAAGGTATGAACCCGGAATCTCGGGTCAGCATGCAAGAAATCCCAACAATGACGAACACCTTGTCCGGGTTGGAAAATACCACATCCTGACAGCTCAGAGGCTTGAACTACCAAGCTGGGGGGCAACAGAGTGGACAACGAGTTGTTAGTGGAAAAGCATATTATCAATAACCGGGATTAATGCAAAACAGAACGTTTAATGCGAACTCAGACAAGCATTCGAAATAAGCAAGCTAAACAATTTGTGCAAACAGTAAGTATTTTCCATTTGTTGTGATTTTCTTACATGTTATTAAATGAAGGAATATAAACCGGGTAATTAGCCCAGGAAAATTGCTACGAAAGCAAATTCGGATTCAGGGGATCTCGGAAAGTAGTCAATTAATCTCAGTAGCTCAGAGACCTGAACTACTGAGCTTAGGGGCAACTGTTATGGAATCAAATATTAGGCTCATCCGAGGTGTGGCCCAGCAGGAGACAACTAGTGCATTTGGGCTTGGAGGCATAAGAGGCCCAACAGTCCAAACCCTAAACCTAAGGTAGCCTCTATATATAGTTGGTTAGCCTAAAATGTACACATTTTCTAAGCTCTCTCCTTTACTATTCAGCCACACAGAGCACACACCCCACCCCCCTTTGGTGAAAGCCTTCATGTGTGCACAGAGATCACCTATTCTCAGAGGTATCTCATCCATGGATACTTGGGAGAGAGCTACTTGATCCTATATCAACATACTAGCCCACCTAGGGCTAGACACTTATGTTCTTATGACATAACAATATTTGATTTTTTACTGAGAAAGCGGAAGGAATTTGGCCTTTCTACTCTGCTTCGTTGTATTTTCTTTTTGGAATTGATTGCAAGTGGCAGGGCCGAGTTTGTTGCTCAGTCATATCCTTTGTCGGTCGACGTTAAGACCAAAATGGGAAGCGCCGCTTCGAGTGACTCCGATTCTCCCTCAGTCGTTGATTGTCAACCAAAGAAAGTCATTAATCTCAATCTTAACCTTCATTTTCTTTTACTTTCTCTCTAGATCTACAATGGCGAAGGATGAATGATGGTGGTGACGGCTGCTAGGCTTGTCTCTTAGCATGAACGATGATGATTGTGGGGATTTTTTTTTGTTTGAAAAAAAAACTTACAGTGTCCCTTTTTAAAAGGGATGCCGTAAGTCTGACTTACGACATCGCTCACATAGGCGTCTACCTATAAAGAGACGTAGAAAGTACAAAAAAGTGGACGTTAAAGGGGTTTTTTGTAGTAGTATTTGTGGCCCTTGTAGATTATGAAGAAGTAGAACATTTTTATTAAATTCAAAAAAGAAAATGGTTACGTGAATGTAGGAGAGAATGTAGATGACAATACACAACTAACAAGGGATGATGTAGAAGAGGAACATGCATAGATTGTATTTTCCTTTTGAACTAATTTTTTTTTGTAGTCACTTGTTGCGGTCTAAGTTGTCGTTGGATGCTCTAAACTTATCATTGCTTGCTTTTAACTTGTCATCACTAACAAAGGGGCAAAACTGTACTTTCATATTTTGAATTAATAGAACCCAAGTCCTATAGAACTTCATTGCAATTTGATGATTTCGAGAAACCTAGTTGCCATTAAGTCTGTTAATTGGTACCTAGTTGCAATTTCCCCTTTTGTTTTGTTTTTAATGAGTAGACAATCTAAAATAAAAATAATCTCTTACCAAAAGTTTTTTTGAAAAAAAATGATTTTTTCATCTAAAAATCACTAGCTAAAAGAAATTAAGTCTAGACTATCCATATGAGATGAGCACCCCTGCTTATCAGTTCGTTCCTGGAACGTGGGGGCGTATCTGTAAACTTTCAATGCCGCAGAGATGTAAATCTTTTATGTTGCTGCTCTATCACAGACGCCTCTTAACCAACGAGGCACGTAGGAAGAGAAACATGCCCATGGTAGACTGCTATATATGACCTTTGTAATGATGAGGTAGAGAACCGTACTCACTCTCTTGGGGATTGTCCTGAAGCTAGAAGATACAGGACTCAAGTAATCCCTATCAGGTTGGAAAGACATTTTTTTACTTCGCCCTTGCGTGACTGGGTCTCAAAAAATTTGACGTTCTCATGTTTTTGTGTGACTTCATGTTGGTTATTATGGAAGGGGCGTAACATTCGGATCTTTGAGCACAAACCACCTTGTACTGAAGCTATTTATGCTCAATTAATGACTATTCGTAATTCTATCCAGGCTACATGTGTTAATGTTGACGGAGCATTTTCTGATTCATCTTGCAGTCCTAGGAAGGGGTGTGTATGGGAGGTTTCATGGACCGTTTATGATCTCATGGTGATTTTCTATCTGCAGAACTTTGGGCTTGAAAGTTGCATGGGAAAAGGGCCAGAGGCGTATTATCTTGGAGTCTGATTCTGCGTCCGTTGTTGTCTTGTGCGCCTCGGTTTCATCCTTTTACTTTTTACGATCTAGATTGTTTTTTGCTCAGAGACCTTTCTTTTGTTGGGCAGCATAGTTGATGAACGCTAAGCGTCCTTTATAAAAAAAGAAAAAAAAAAAAACTTATGTAGTATGTTTGTTTTTCTGATCTAGATTGTTTTTTTGTGCACATATTTAAGAAAAGGTCAGGCACCGATAGAGCTCCCGCGGGTGAGGGGGAGCTTGTGGTTTTTTTAAAAAAAATAAAAAATAAAAAGTGAGGGCCATTTTAACAAAACCACCACAACTTCAAAATCCCAAATTCTTACCTATTTACCCTGGGGTTTATGTTCTCGAGGTTTTCTTTTTTTGGTTATTTCCCTAATTTCAGTTAGTGACCCCATAACCCAATGAATCTTTGGATACAAGTAATTGATCGAATGATGTGGATATGAGAGAGACTCCACTAACGTTGGTGCCTTTTGTAATTTAGCCTAATATTCAATTTACACTACTACAAAATAAGGCTACGACGTCCTACTTTTTCCACATTTAACGTCCTTTTTCCGCGAGACGCCTATCTGGGGGGAGTAGTAGAGAAAACTTACGGCGTCTAATTTTTTAATTAGACGCCATAAGTTCAGACTTAAGGCGTCCTATTTTAATATTTAGACGTCTTAAGTATGGCAGAATAGGCATCGCAGGCCATACTTTCGGCGTCTAATTCCTAGAATTAGACTCCGTAAGTGGACATACGGCGTCTAATTCTAGGAATTAGACTCCGTAAGTCCACTTACGACGTCTAATTCCAGGAATTAGACTCCGTAAGTCTGCACTTACGGTGTCTAATTCATGGAATTAGACTCCGTAAGTCTCTAATTCATTAAATTAAAACTACAATAACACAGCACAACAACATCCACCACTTAATATCAATAGAAATCAAAAGAGCATCTGGTAAGAAATAGGCCAAGGTTTGATCATCAACCAATATGTGCTTGTTTCTAACAAGCATGTGACAAAGAATAATACATTTCTGACATTAATTCATGGCAGATATTGCCACACTAACTTATGTATCCTCCCCAAAATCTTACTACAGAGACACAAAGATATCAAAAATGTTTCAATCAGGTTGGAGCTTGATAGTAAGTGCATTAGATCATAAAGTAGGAAACACTTAATAGTGAAGAACGGTTCTAATTTTATTCGGAGCAACCATTTGCTAATGTACTCAAGCCTACAGCTTCATGCAATACACAAATATTAGGAATAGATACCTATATGGTACTCAAATGAAAATAATCAACATCCACCACAGCGAGTATATAAAGGACAAGAAAAAAAAATCTAAAAAAAATAAGTTGTAAAGATCTCATACAAATTTGGCAACCATTGCTTGTAGATCAAATTCTCGGAATAAGCTTCACTGTCACTTTTTTTCGTGTTGTTCACACCACAACCTGCGTAAACATAATTGATAAACACAGCAATAAGCTTTTCATATGTTAGCTAGGAAGATATAAGTCAACATTTTATTAGTACAACACCTGTGTTAGGTCACCCTTGTATTTCCCATTTCAAGTAGTAGAGAAAATGGCAACACTTGCCCCTTTTGGTCCATCAATGATTATGGAAGGGAAGGGTATACTCAGGACCTATCTCTATTATTAGTAGATACATGTGCTACTGAAAGAGTAGGCCATTGGACAAAGATATTGAGTAGCAACACTGAAATTAGTGGAATAACATCCAACCTTGGATTGAGAACTAGCTCCTTGGTCCGCATGAGGCTCTGCTAAAACAAATGTTGCATCTGCAAAGAGATCAACTTCGATATACCGCTTGTTGGAGGCTTTTCAAGAGGAAAGTGGTTGGTGCATCCATAAGGTCACCAATCAAATCTTGTCCAAATAGATTGACCAGTTTAGAGCTTCCAGCTGAAGCCTCTGTTAGGGAAAATGAAATGAAATAATACATCAATATACAACCTCAAGAAAAGGTAAATCAATCCTGCAAATAGATATACAAACACTGTGATTATAGCACATGCAGCCATGTCTACTCGGATAAAATGTTCAAAGAAATGTGATCAAGATGCACTAGAAATAATAACAAAGATGTGAACTTCAGTGAATTCCAACGACATTTTAATTGCAAGAAACATTTGTATATGAAGTAATTTACCACAAGAGCAGATGCATCTCTAGAAATCGGACTAACATTTCCCTGTTACAGTAAATCCACAAGAGCAGATGCATCCTAACAAATAGGTCCAGACAATAATGTAGTTCTTTCTGCTTAATGTTGAGAACTTGGACCTCTTTCTTCCTCCTTCTCGTCCATATCCAAGGATACCCAAGTTAAACATCAAAGCTTGTCAAATAATGGGAAGATTCTTACAACTGTCAGTTCATAAATTTCACTTTCTACTTAAGAACCAGAAGTATTATGATCAATGCCTCAGTCTTATAGAGAGTTGAAGACACAATATGATCAATGCAGGTAAGAAGTCATAGTTACTCATTTGAATTGACATAAAATAATTAAATAACAAGGAGTAAAGAAATCATTCATACGCCTTTTCTTCCGTGAAGTTGTTTTTTTATCTGTTTGTTTAGAAGATGGAATGGAAAAGACAATGGTGCTTACTTAGCACTCCCCATCCATCTAAAGGAAACAAATTAGAAAATACTTGGCTTCTGAACTCAAAGGAAAGATAAATGTTTCTTGCAGATCTGAGTATAATTGCATAATATAACCTCAATTTCTCACCTTCGAGGATCTCTCCAAAGGAGGCACATAGATCCAGAGCTGGATACAAATAATATAGATTAAACAAACAGAGCAAGGAAAAAATCAATATAATGGCCCATCCCAAAACAAAATGTCAAATTCGTATCAACAAAATCTGCATCGAGCGGTGAAGGATTCAATCTCGAGATTAAAGAGAAAACGGGAACCCTTTTTTTTGCGTACCTTGTATGAGCCATCTGGTTGGGCTTTGCCAAGCCTCTTGATTTCTTGTTTGAGTCGCTCAACCTCTTCCTCTACGTTCATGGTTTCAACAGTTTCAAGGTCTTCTTGGGGCACCAAAATGAAAAGATTTTTTTTCCACCTCGCTCAACCTCTTTCTTTATCTCTGGCTTTTTCTCTCAGGATCGCTCAAAATTTGTGAGTACGTTCAAAATAATTAAAGAACAAAATTTAAAACTCGTCAACTGTATTTGTTTGCGTATGAAGCGAAGCGGCCGAGGTGGTGGGATTTAAATTACTTTATTGACCTAAGAGAAATTGCACCTGAGAGACGAGATCGTCAGCTAAGCGGTGGGAGACGGAACGACTACCGAGGACCGACGAACTGCAAGAGGAGGACCGACGAACTGCAAGAGGAGGAACGACGAGAACAGGGAGGGAATAGGAGCTCAGCGGCGGTGGATTTCGGGAAGCAAGGTGGAGGTGCGATGGCGACGGTGGGAGAGAGAGGGACAAATGCGAGGTATTTCGTGAGGAGGGGCGCTGGAGAAAAGCCAGAGTTAATTAGGAACGACGGTGAATGAAGACTGCTGAGAAAAGGCAGGGTTAAGTAGGGCGCGTTTGGCGTCTAACTTCTTATCTTAGACGCCAAAAATCCAATTTATGGAGTCTAATTATTAACTTAGACGTCAAAAATGTTAATTTTTGGTTATTTTGAACACTTTTGGCATCTAAATAATTAAATTAGATGCTAAAATATTAACTTTTGACATCTAATTTATAACTTAGACGCCAAAAGTGGCACTTTTGGCGCTTTTGGCGTCTAAGTATAAAAGTTAGACGCCAAAAGTCAACTGATAATTATAATAATGCCACCGCCTTCTTTTTTACTTCTATTTTTTAAAGTAGGACGCCAATTAGGGAAGTAAAAGACATTTTCTGTAGTAGTGTTATCGTCATTTAAATGGTGGGTTGCTTTTTTATTTGTCCGAACATTAACCAAATTAAAGTGTATTTTCCAAGGTTTTGAAACCTGGACCGGACTGGCCGGTTTGGACTGGAAACCGGCGAACCGACTGGAAAGCCGGTCCAAGTTAGTGGTTGAATCGGGGTCATGAGTTGACCCGGAGTCAACTTGGTCAACTCGGCCGAACCGGCCGGATGAGAGAGAGACACAAAAGTTCAGAATGAGAAGGATGAGAGAGAGAGAGATCTGAAGTGCTTCATAATGTCGATGCCAGCGATGGTACTATGGAAGCCGATGGAGGAGCAACGATTTGGTTGAAGCTCTCTGGTGCAGTCTAGATTCCAAGCTTCTTTAAGCTTCTCTCTGTTTTGACCTTCTCTATGGGATACCGAACACGGAATGAGAAGGATAAGAGAGAAAACTTAAAAGCAAACTGAATCAGGTAAAGCTGAGGAAGGAGAAGAGGGTTGAGAGAGAGAAAATAAGAGGACGAAGTGGGTGAGTGAGATGAGGTGAGGCTGAGGAAGGAGAAGAGGGTTCAGAGAGAGAAGAGAAGAGGACGAAGTGGGTGAGGGAGATGATGAGGTTTGTGATGTGATGTGAGTGTGACAAAAGCAAAGAAGGTAGGCTAGTAATAATAACTAGAGGTAGAGATATTCACGTTATCTTATTTAGATTTTATCCCTTTATATAAGTTATTTATTTTTTTAATTAATAACAGGTAGGGAAATTGAGGGTAGGGAGTGGAATGGATATTGGGCTTGGTATTAATGCTAACCACAAAATATTTTGTATTATTAAAAATGAATATTTTTACCTATATAAATAAATAATATTTTTTAATTAATACTGGTTTGACTCCGGTTTAACCCACTGACTCTTAACTCAGTATTTCCACCGGTCCGTTTTTCAAAACCTTGGTATTTCCTTAATATATAAGAGCTTCGTTTTTCCTATTAGTAAAACTCTAGACATACAGTCAGCTAATCCTACTTAGAATTTTAAGTAACTTTTAACATATCTTAACAGAGTTAAAAACAACAAACATAATTACCTTTGCCTTAAAATTTAACAACTCTATAATTTTTTTCTTATTTAATATAAATTAATAATAAATAAATGGTAAAATTATAGATTTATATATAAAAATAATAATATAATTTATAAATAAGAGGAAAAAAAAAGTCTTCCACGATGTCTATAGTACTACACATGAGCATGGGATTGGTTTTGCTGAAAATGACGACCTCAACGAATTGTCGCGCACAACCTCACTTCTCGAGACGTTAAATAATTTTAAACTATAGTGTATAAATAATTAAATATAGACCTTGAGGAATTATAAACATTATCCTCGTGGTTATTTGTCATCATAATTTCTATTGATTTAAAATATAATCAACTTTATCATAATTGGGATTGAGCTGAGCATTAAAACCTACTACCTCGAGTCATTCATGTAAAATCTATTTAATTAATTTTGTTAGAATAAATAAATCAATTATTTTTTTAAAAAAAAGGTGTATTAGTTTACCTAAAATACCCTTTTTAAAAACATTTGCATTGAAACTACTTTTTGGTAAACACCTCATAAATTCTTTTTTTTTTTCTCTCCCTCTCTTCTCGACTTCTTGGGTGGTGGGAGCCATTCTCTTGTCGTTAGGCAAGTGTTTTTCATGGTGTCTCTCTCCATAGTCTCGGCTAGGGTGGAGACGTCCATATTTTATGTTGATCTCCATTTATTTTTATGTTTCTTTGGATTTCTTATGATAGTGTTGATTTTCTCTAGGGCAATCGAGTTGGGAGTTTCAATGGTAACAAATCTTACTTGGTGGCTATGGTTTGTGGTTATGGGGGTTGGGATATTGTAATTATAATATTATATATTGTTGGCTCCATCTTACAAACATCAAATCCGAAACATATGTCATGGCTGAGACTGTGTAGTGTGCAGTTGATGACTTCACTATCTTCATCTTATTTACTGGTGTTTGTTGGTGCTTTTCCTTCTGAGATATTCTCATGGAGTTTCTTCAACAACCAATCTGATTGTTTTATTGCTGATAAAATCGATGGATCATTTGGGATAGTTCTTCAAACAACCACTTCTTACATTGGCTTTGTTGCTGGTGACGACATTTTTCTACTCACAGATTCCATTGAAGAGATTATAAAGGTGGTAGGGTTCTTAGCTATGGCTGACCCCCTCTCACATATTTTAGAGTTAATTTATTTTTAGGGCTTCTTTACATTGTTATGTATTTTGGTTTTCTTTTTGCAAACGTTATTATTTTGAGTTTGTATCTGTCATTGGGTTACTTTTAATGGTACTATTTTATTGCCAGAAAAAAAAAAAACAAAAAAACAACTTTTTGGTGCAAACTCTCTTAATATATGTAATCATTATGGATATATAATTTAAAAAATGATAAATATATGAGTGACAGTGAATTAAGGTCTTATATTTGTAACTAAATGACTAACTCTTGTATTGGTGATCGGAGTTAGTACTCAATACTTAAATAAAATAAGGCATTATTGAGTTAAAGTCTCGTGTGTTTGTGTGTGTGTGAGAACTTAGGAAAACTACGTCCGTTGTCAATGTCACTCTGGCTAAATGAAGTTAATCAAATTTATGCTATATTGATGATGAAAAATTGCTTTATATATATTCCAACAAAAAAGGAAGAATCAACAGCTGATCCCTTCTTACTTACGATCAAAATAAAGTTTAGAATAAACTCGATCTCCAAAAATATTTCAAAACTAAATTATTATTTGGAGGAATATTCACAAGTATGTGAAGCAAAAGAAGATGGCCCCTGTCGATAATTGAAGGCCCATTTGCTTTGCATATTTTTTAAAATTGTGATAAGAATAAGAAGAAATTTATAAGAATAGAACGAATTAAATAACTTTATTTAGTAAATCCATGGAACACATAAATATTGTGTCCCAAATTTGATTCGTTTTTAAATTTTTAATACAAAGATGATCATAAATGCAAAATACTCTTTAACTGGTTCATGGAATAATTTTTATGAGGAAAAAAAGATGTGAATAAGTTTTAATTAGTTTATGTTAATGGAGGAAATGATACTTCTCAAATCCTATTTATAAGACATGTGATCACATGTATAAAAGAAATTAAGAAAACCATAAAACTCTTTAATTTATCTTAAAAGTTAAATTAGTTGAAGTGATTACTCGTATTATAAAATGGATGGAGTATATTATAGACTAGTGGAAAAGTAAAACTGAACTTATTGTGGGGAACAAACTTATTGTTACTTGGAATCGAATAAATGTTCTTTAATTAGTGGATTCTTATTCCCGTTCCATAATAAACAATGAAGATGATGACATACCATATCCAAGAATTTTTTTTTAAAAAAAAAGCAGAAAGGAAAAAGATGAGGAGTGTTTATTGATAAGTAAATTTCATTTATATCTATTTCTTAAATAAATACACTGATTCTTTATTTTAGTTTAATTAAGGAGACTTTTTTTATATTTTTGAAACTTATACATATACTTCCTGAAATCAAAAGTTTTGCATAACATATTATTTTCTCTATTTTTAAATTATATTTTCGCATGTTTTGAACCATAGTACCCTTCATTAACAAAACTAGAGAAGATTTGGTTAACAGGATAATTAACAATTCATTAAGAAAATAAGGTCATAAAATGTAACTTCGTCAATTTGTTTTGTCAAGTATATATGACAGAACCCCGAGTTGCCCCTTCCGGTAACTCGAGTTATTCCTTTAATATAAGAAAAATGGAACTTAACCAAGAGTTTTGTGTTTTTTCGGTTGAATTTTATAATTTGAGTTTTTTTTTTTTTCCCAAAAGAGTTAATTTTATTAATCACAAAAAAAAAGTACAAACATCAACCAACGAAGTAAAGAAAACACAAAAATACTAAAATTATACCTATTCTTGCCAAACCTAAAGAACAAACAATCTAAAACTATACTACTAACTAGATACAACAAACACAAGCTAATCATAACAAAATATTAGACAAATTCCTTTTTCTTGAAGTTATACCTCTTCAGACCCAAAGAATCCTCCTCAAGGACGGCACACATAGGGCATGCCGCTACCATCATCCAAACACCATGGTACATTCCCTTACAGGCCCCAACTGCAAAATGATCTGCAGCTCTATTCCTTTGGCGTTTCACAAAAGAAAAGGAAAAATCTGTCAAAGATTTGTTTGAAATTGAATTTTGGCAAGATAGCACAGAAATAGAAAAGCAGATGACAAATGGACATAATACTCATTCATTTCAAACAGAAGTCATACATAGCACATTGAATGAAGTACATAAGCCAAAAACATAGAGAATATGAAAATCCAACAACAAAAGAAATTTAACACAAATTGCTAACTGTTGCAAACTATCATTTCTGCACAGAATCTTCATTCTTCATTTCTTCACTTTTCTATTTCTCTCCTCCTTTGTCATTAGGCAAAAAGGGAGCATCAAAGGGCAGGGAAGCATGTGAAGCCTGAAGAATAAGCAAAGGAGAATATATGGTGAGAGAGAGAGATGTTGAAGTGATAGGTAAAGGAGAGTTTGGTCTAGGAGGAGTAGCAGAAGGGTGAATTGAAGAGCCAAATGAAGGCTCATCAAAGAGATCAACAGTGTCATCAGAGATAGAAACCCTCATAGTAGAAGCCTGAGAGGTAGGCACAATGACAGTAGGAGGAGCTGAGGGTATATGTGGAGTAGTAAAAGAAGGAGTTGGAGAGATTGGGGTTGATGAAGGTGGAGGTGAAGAATAGTGAGGTGGCGAAGGTGTGGGAGAATGCTTGGGGAGAAGAAATCACCCCAAAAGGACCAGTATCTTCAACCTTTATTAGCTTGGAAAGCTTGGAATCCAACAGCAAGTAGAGTGAATGCATGTTATCAAAGCAAGCTCTAAGCTCTTCAAAGTGACCTTCTATATTTTCCATCCTCTCATCCAAAGTGTCCATCTTTGTAGCTTGAGCATCCTGTCTTGAGGTGACTCTATCTATTAGCTTACCAACCTCTGACTCAAGTATATCTGTCAATTTATAATGTTGAGCTGTTAGAGTAGTTTTTCCAAAAGTCTTTTGCCTTGCCTTTTCCTCAATGCTCTTGATTGAAGCATGTAAGCTTGAAGACTAAGGAGCAGGCTGAGACTGAGATGGAGCAGGTGAAGACTGAGCTTCAGTTGGCCTTGATACAGATACTTTGGACTAAGAAGGGGCTCTGGACTGCCCTAAACCTTCTCTAAAGGAATTTTTCATAAAATTTAAATGGACTTGACCAAATATCAAAGGTTTGACAGGTTTTTCATAAAGTTCAAGGTACCAAATATTGTTTGTAAAAAGGAGAAGAGACACAAGATTAAGAAATAGAATTGTTGCAGAAGGAAAGGATTGAAACATGAACCTCTTTATCTCTTGATAAACCTAGTGGTCTATATTAAAAGACACTTTTTCTATCAGAGAGGCAAACAACCCATAATTAGTCGAGTTGAAATGAGTAAACTTCTTTCCTTTTTGGACAAGGTTCCTAGAATAGATATACCAGAGAGCCTGGAAAGATTTTTGCTGTGTCTTCCAAAATAAACCAAGTTCGTAATTAATTTGCAGAATTAGGGAACCTGGGTCGTTTCCCAACGAATTTGCAGCGAGCTTGTTTAATAACAATAGTGAAACAGAATGATAAAATGGGGGTTTGGTTTAATGAATAGAACAAAACTAAATAACATAACCAAAATGCAATAAACAGAGTCAAACAGAATCAAATAAACAGAGACAGATTAAAGATGATCAACCCAACGAATTGATTCCAGAAACCTCCATCATTGAACGAAAATATAACTAACCCACGTTTGGTTCCGGATGAATCGAAATCTCTCGCATTCATCCGGAGATTCCTCGCCTAGACGATCGCCTAGAATCTGCCCGGACAGTGGCGTCTCACTGTGCAATCGCACAGCAACACTGTAACCTAGTCCGAACTAAGTCATTGGGATGAACCAAACCGAATATTAAATCTAATATTCGAACTATTTCCAGAAATCGAATCCGATAAGATGAAAACAGAATCGAGTAGTTACCGATTAGGCACGAGTTCTCTGGATGAATCATGGAATCCTCATCGTTGGGTTAATCACAAGAGTTTAGCCGATCATGGCTGGGAAAATCGAAGAACGAACGAAGAACACGAAGAACGCGCAAGAACATGAAGAACGAGATGAGAGAAAATGAAAACTTGTATTTTGATCCACTCTAATGTTAAAAACGTGAATGAATATGTTTGTGGCAGCTGCCATACTTAAAAATAACCTAAAACGAAATGGGCTCTCATAGTTTTAGCCCAAAACAGAAATAAAATAAAACTGGACTTAAATTACAAAATTCGGGTCCAAAATAAATCCAGAATTGTACATCCGACTTTGGCTCCAAAATTGACCGCCTTCTTGACCGAATTTGCTCTTCATGTCTTCATAACAATTGTAGCTCTCTGAATAATCTGAAATATGAGACAAAATTGAGGCAAATCCGATGTCTGGTTCAAGAGTTATGGTAGAAATAGTGAAGCAACACAAAACTGGAATTTTATTATTAAAAATGGCTAAAATGCAATAAAAGGCCCAAGGCCCAAATAAACATAAGAGCCATTATTTATTAGCTAAAGGGTCCTAAATTATTATTCAAGAGACAAAAATAAGTGTATAAAATATTCAATTATCAAATTCCCCACACTTATCTTTTTGCACTCCTGAGCAAAATTCAAAGAGAAAGACCTAAAGGAAAAACTCTTCTTTACTAATAATTGCTAACAATGCAAAAATTGAATCAAGGGACACAAAGCTTCAAAAGACCAATCATTCAGGACCAAAACCCCTTTATCTCAAATTACAATTCACGGTAGTCTCAATCAATGATGCTAATCACAAAAGATGGTCTCACAAATGATGCGCTCAATCAATTAGTCTCTCAAGTGTTTAAGGTAAATAAGTGTATCGCTCAAATTCTACTCAAGAAAATTGTTCTACCATAAGCTTGCTCAACTTCTACGTCTCCACTACTCATAACACATACATGCACAAATCAAGAGAGCTTGTAATTAAAGGTTGTAACGGGGCTAGGGTGAAGGTAGGTAATAGTATGGAATAAGAGGCTAAGCACCAAAGAAATCAAAAGGAAGAGCACTGATTAACACAATCATTTTCTATGTATGAAACTTTTATTCTACTCATATATACATTCCTTTCTATATATTTTCTTTTCTTTTGTTGTTTTCTTTTTCTTTTTCTTTTCTTTTTCTTTTTTTTTCTTTTACTTTTACTTTTCTTTCTTTCTTTCCTTTCATTGTATACGTAATTACAATGTCAAAATCAAATATCCCCCCACACTTAAACTGTTGCACTCCTGAGCAACCCCCACACTTAAACACAAAACAAGTTGAAACCAACGCTCAATAAATCTTCAAGGTGCGGAATAAAATGGTTTTACGCTTAGGCTTGTAATGTGGCTTAGAAAAGAATGGGTCAAAAGGCACAAAGGGGCTAGCAAGGGAATCATAATGCAAGGGAAAGCTATTTGGCCAAAGTGAGGCGAATAAAAGAAAGAAAACAAGCTTCCATCATACTTATGCACGTAAGTGAAAAATGTAGTTTCAAAAAGAAAAGGAGCAAGTTCTAGAGAACACAAATCATGAGAGATGCACACATGAAAGAAAGAATGGCAAAAGATGAATTCCATTCATGTAGGCCCAAAACCTCACAAGGTCAATACCAACTTAGGTAATCAACAACATCAAATCAACTACCAAGACTTGTAATCGAAGAGTCAAGAGTTCCAGACTAAACAGAATGATCCATTAAAACCAAAATGTCCTTAGTTCATAATATGTAGCAATCATTAGAAAGAAAGAATGTATTTATTTTCAAAAAGCAAAGTAGAAAAGGAAAACAAATAAAAGAGAAGGAGGGAGAAGAAAGAAGAATACTCCCCAAGGGTTTATGGAGGATAAGTGGCATCAATGAGGAGAATCTCTGCTTCCTCAGGCTGTTGTGGGGATCCCTCATGAAATGGCTTGAGGCGATGCCCATTGACCTTAAAAGTCCGTCCTGTAGGTGGATCACATAGCTCAACAAAGACCAAATGGAAATATGTTAGTGATCACAAAGGGCCATCCCATCTAGATCGAAGCTACTGTGCATAAAATTCAGACGGAAATTAAATAGAAGAACTTTCTGGCCCACAGAAAATTCTTTCCTTAGAATATGCTTATCATGGAATGCCTTAGTATTTTCCTTATACAACCGTGAGCTTTCATAGGCATCCAATCTAAGCTCATCTAACTCTTGCAGCTGCAGCTTCCTCTCCATCCCGGACTTAGCCAAATCCATGTTGCATTGCTTAATAGCCCAATAGGCTTGATGCTCCAACTCAACCGGAAGATGACATGCCTTACCAAAGACAATCCGATAGGAGACATCCCAATCGGAGTCTTGTAGGCGGTGCGATATGCCCACAAAGCATCATCTAGTCGCTTACTCCAATCTTTCGGGTAGAGTTGATGAGTCTCTCAAGGATTTGCTTAATCTCTCTATTTGAGACTTGACTTGACCGTTGGTCTCGTGGATGGTATGTTTGTGGAAACCTTGTGAAGCACTCCATACTTGCGTAGCAAAGCACCCATGCTTCGATTGCAAAAATGGGAACCCTGATCACTGATAATAGCTCTAGGAATGCCAAACCTGCAGAAAATGTTAGACCTAACAAAGTCCACCACCACAGAAGAATCATTAGTCCGGGTGGCTTTCGCCTCAACCCATTTAGAAACATAATCAACAGCCAGCAATATGTAAGTGTAACCATATGAAGCAGGAAATGGACCCATAAAATCAATACCCCAAACATCAAAGATCTCACAAAACAATATAGGGCTTTGGGGCATCTCATGCCTACGGAAATACTTCCTGCCCTCTGACAGTTATCACATGATTTACAAAACAAATGGGCATCATGAAACAGGGAAGGCCAAAATAAACCACTTTCTAGCACTTTCCTAGCAGTTCTTTGGGGTCCAAAGTGACCACCACAGGCAGAAGCATGAGCAAAATGCAATATAGATTGAAACTCACAATCAGGCACACATCTCCTAACTACTTGGTCACTACAAAATTTCCACAGATAAGGGTCATCCCAAACATAATATTTAGACTCACTTTTCAATTTAAGGGTTTGGGCCCTAGTGGATTCTATAGGAAAAACACTAGCTACCAAGTAGTTAACTAAATCAGCATACCATGGGGTCTTAACTTGCAGCTGTAGAAGGCGCTCATCGTGGAAATCATCCCGAATAGAAGAGGGGTGAGAGGGAGAATGAGTGATACGACTCAAGTGGTCGGCTACCCGGTTTGTGCTCCACTTCTATCTCGAATCTCCACATCAAACTCTTGGAGCAACAACATCCACCGGATGAGTCGTGGCTTAGCATCTGCCTTTTTCAAAAGAAACTTTAAAGCCGCATGGTCAGAGAAAACAATGACTCTACTAGCTAGCAGATATGACCTAAACTTATCGAAGGCAAATACAATGGCCAACAACTCCTTTTCAGTGGTGGTGTAATTAGACTGAGCAGAATCCAAAGTCTTGATCAGGCGTGAGATTATTTGCCACAATGACTGGCAACTAGAATGCTCTTCCCTAGGATATTTCATGGCATCAAAGATATTGAAATTCACAGATATATCACCAAACTCCATGGAAAGAGTACCAGAATGCACATCTATCTTAGTCCTAGCTGTTTTCATGAAAGGCCTCCCTAGAATGATTGGTGACCGACTACTAGGAGACTCATCCTCCATATCTAAGATGTAAAAATCAGCAGGGAATATCAGTTCATTAACTTTGACTAATACATCTTCAACTAAACCGAGAGGATGGGCATTACTCCTATTAGCTAAGCGAACAATAACACCGGTTGGACGCAAGGGACCAAGACCAAGAGATCTATAAACAGATGCAGGCATGACATTAATAGAAGCACCCAAATCTAGCATGCAATCATCAAATCTATAGTTACCAATAAGGCAAGGGATAGAAAATGTCCCTGGATCTTTGCATTTACGAGGCATGATAGGCTGGATGAGTGCTGAGACATTCTGGTTCAAGCTCACTCGTTCATTCCCCTTCGATCGCCTCTTGTTGGTGCACAACTCTTTCGAAACTTGGCATATTTAGGAATTTGTTTGACTGCATCTAAGAGAGGAATGTTGATCTCTACTCTTCGAATGTCTCAAGTATATCCTTCTTTTGTGCTTTATCGCCAACTTCTTGGACTGAAAGCGCTCTCGAGGGAAGGGAAGAGGAATAGGAATGTCTTCCTCTTCACATTGCTGCACCGCCTTTTTCTTTTCGAGTCAATCTTCACATTTCTGACTCGTTTTACGATGTGGAAGTCACATCTGCAGCTTGCTTAGGTTCCTCCAATTGCTTGCCGCATCAGTAGTGATATAGCACTCACATTTCCCTTAGGATTGAGAATTGTTTGTGAGGAAGGGGTGGATCCCCGAGGTTGAAGCTGGTTCAATGATGTTGCCAATTGCCCAATCTGTGTTTGCAAACTACGAATGGAAGTGTCGGTTCTTTGTTGGAACTGCATATTGGCTGTGACAAATTGCTTCATCATATCTTCAAGTGAGGAACCACCACTACTACTAGCCTGCTGTTGTGCCGGCTGTGGAGGTGGACATAAGGCTGGTCGAGGAGGTGGTGCTTGCAAAGGTAAAGGAGGTGCAGACTGATGCTGGAAATTCAGTTCCCGAGTGCTTCGCGATACTGGTTACTCGATTCGATTTTGGTTCCAATGAAAGTTGGGGTGATTTCTCCAACCGGGATTATAAGTGTTGGAGAAGGCATTATTCTGTTGGTATTGTGGCCTTCTGGAAAAACACCCACTGCAGCCTCTTGGTGATCTTGGTAAGTAGGATCATGCAAGGTAGGGCAAGAGTCGGTGGAATGATAAGGGTCGAACAAAACCCACAAGAGTACCCGGTCGAGGAGGAGAAGGCTGTCTTGTCTGCGTCACTTGCCAAGCGCCTCACAAGGGAGGTCGGATCATCAAGTCTATTCTCTAATCTCTCGAGAATCATCTGAACTGGAGGTGTTTGAATATGGTAGACGGGAGTGCTATTGGCCCTGGTGCCAAGCTGCCGAGAGTTATACGCCATAATGGATATCAATTCTCGGGCTTCTTCGGTGTCTTGTTACTCATAGCTCCACCACTAGAGGCATCTACCAACCCTTTGTCTACGGTGATAGACCATCATAGAAAGAGTTGATCAAGTCTTTTCGGATATCGATGGTGTGGACGGCTTGCACATAACCTTTTGAACCTCTCCCAATACTCATGCATAGTCTCCCAGTGATTGTTTAATGTTGCCAATCTCCTTCTTGATCGCAGTTGCTCTTGAGGAAGGGAAATATTTCTCTAGGAATATCCTCTGAATATCAGTCCAGCTCCCAATAGATGAGGGCTGAAGGTACAACAACCAATCCTTGGCTCCACCTTCCAATGAGAAAGGAAAATCTCTCACCTTGATATGATTTTCATGAATGGCATGTGGCTTCATTGTGCTGCACACTACATGGAATTCCTTCAAATGCTTAATGGGGCACTCACCTGCAAGACCATGAAACTTAGGCAACAAGTGTATTAGACCAGATTTCAGCTCAAAGTTAGCAGTAAGGTTAGGATATTGGATGCACAATGGTTGATAATTAACATCGAGTGCACCCAATTCCTTCAAAGTATGATGATTTTCTGCTCTCCTGCCATAATGTCGAGCGAGCAAAGTTGCTACTAGAATCGATGAACACAACAAGACTATCGAAATACTATCGAAGCACAATCGAAAGATCAACAGAATGGACACAATCGAGAATGGCGAATCGGACTCTAATTGAGTATCCCAGTTCGGTATTAATCTTATGACTTAGCCTAACAACTCTTCTAGCAGTAAGAATTGTTCTTTCTACTTCAGGATCAAATGGCAACAAATCTTCTAGATTAGT
The DNA here is from genome assembly GCA_025563575.1 of Acacia pycnantha. Lineage (NCBI taxonomy): Eukaryota > Viridiplantae > Streptophyta > Magnoliopsida > Fabales > Fabaceae > Acacia > Acacia pycnantha. The sequence goes on from JAMWYP010000014.1 coordinate 3,820,179, forward strand.
AGTATTCCTGGTACTCATGCAACATATACACAAAGCAGAATTGGCAAATACTCAGAATGACAAAGATGCCACCAGAAAATTAGAATTACGAAAATGCCACAAGAAGTGGTGAAAAGTGGAAAAACACTAAAAGACAAGAGACAAAACACACAAAAGCAAAAACATATGCTAGAAATTGACCAAAACAAGTCCAGAAACAGTATCAAATGATTTTTAAAATTTTTGGGACTTGGACAGGGCAACTCATAGACTATTGGGGGACTCAAAAATGGAATAAAAAAACTTCAAAAATTGAAAAAGTGGCCTAAACGATTGAATTTGGCGAAACGGAGGATAGCCCTTAGAAAATGAAACATTTTCAAAGGGGGTCTAACGATTCGCCATTTTCTATCACTGTACCAAATTTCAACTCAATCAGAGATACTCAAAAAAATGGTCTGTTGGAAATCAAAAAAGCGAGAACCTAAAACAGTGAAAAAGTGGTCTAAACGTTGGAATTTGGGGAAAATGAGTGAGACCTCACTTCCTCCTAGGAAGTGACTTTTGCTTAAAACACCCAATTCCTTGTGAATAAGACCTGGTTTGAGTGATCGGAGTCAGAAAAATTTCTGTCAGGCCACCGAACCACCTAAACTACCTAAACTAAGCTATTTACAATACGTTACTAATCAAACCGATGCAAATTCCCGGCGGCGGCGCCATTTTTGTAAAGATTAATTGCCGTATCTCCCAAAACAACCAACCGGATGAACTGAAATCTCTGCATTCATCAGGAGATTCCCTCGCCTAGACGATCGCCTAGAATCTGTCCGGACAGTGGCGTCTCACTGTGCAATCGCACAGCAACACTGTAACCTAGTCCGAACTAAGTCCTTGGGATGAACCAAACCGAATATTAAATCTAATATTCAAACTATTTCCAGAAATAGAATCCGATAAGATGAAAACAGAATCGAGTAGTTACCGATTAGGCACGAGTTCTCTGGATGAATCATGGAATCCTCATCGTTGGGTTAATCACAAGAGTTTAGCCGATCATGGCTGGGAAAATCGAAGAACGAACGAAGAACACGAAGAACGCGCGAAGAACATGAAGAACAGAGATGAGAGAAAATGAAAACTTGTATTTTGATCCACTCTAATGTTAAAAACGTGAATCCCTATGTTTGTGGCTGCTGCCTTCCTTAAAATGACCTAAAACGGAATGGGCTCTAATAGTTTTAGCCCAAAACAGAAATAAAATAAACTGGACTTAAATTACAAAATTCGGGTCCAAAAATAATCCAGAATTGTACATCCGACTTCATCTCCAAAATTGACCGCCTTCTTGACCGAATTTGCTCTTGATGTCTTCATAACAATTGTAGCTCTCTGAATCATCTGAAATATGAGAGAAAAATGAGGCAAATCCGATGTCTGGTTCAAGAGTTATGGTAGAAATAGTTAAGTAATACAAAACTGGAATTTTATTATAAACAATGGCTAAAATGCAATAAAAGGCCCAAGGCCCAAATAAACATAAGAGCCATTATTTATTAGCTAAAGGGTCCTAAATTATTATTCAAGAGACAAAAATAAGTGTATAAAATATTCAATTATCAAATACCTAGACCTAAAGACCATCTGGTTATTGGGACTAAATGGGTATTTAAGAACAAATGAGATGAAACAGTAATCATTGTCCGTAATAAGGAAATACTGGTTACTAAAGGCTATAATCAAGAAGAAGGAATTGATTATGAAGAAACTTATGCAACATACTCGGATCAAGCATATTGATGTTAGACATCACTTCATAAGGGATCATGTTCAAAAGAAAGATGTCAAGGCGATGTTCATCCTAACTCATCTGCAACTTGCTGATATATTCACCAAACATTGGCCAAAGAACAGTTCATGTTCATCAAAAGAGAATTGGGAATGGTAAATCTTAATGAACTGTAACATCTTCTTACTCAATGTTAGTTGAATGTTTTTTGATAATCAATAATCACTGACTTAAGCTTCAGAGCGTCTAGATCCATTTTATGCAAGACTTTGTAAAGAATGAATTTGACAAAAGCTATCTGAGTAAGAATGACTCGAGTCAATCAATGGTCAACTCGAGTCATGCCTATTTAATCTTTGAAAATCAAAGCAAATTTTCGAATGGTAACTCGAGTCAACCTTGATTAACTCGAGTCATATCGGGCAATACATCTAATCAATGTTTATATAGTATGTTAACTCAAGTCGTTTAATGAATAACTCGAGTCATTTGATCTTTCTACACTAATACATTTTGTGAAGAATTGTGTTAACTCGAGTCAGGTAAAGGTAACTCTAGTCAATATCAAACAGAGAGCAAGCCAAGTTTTTGGAGACTTATTTGATTCGAGTCATTCAAGATCAACTCGAGTCACGGGAAGACAGAGAGCAAAAGCCTCTATTTTGACTCGAGTCATCCGTACGTAACTCGAGTCACAGGTATACGTATCATGCTTCCAGGTCAGTATTGTTCATCTTTGACTCGAGTCATATATATATATATATATATATATACACACACACACACACACATATATATATACGCACACACACACACCTGCACCTGTTGCTCTTCATTTCTGAATGATTTCTCTAAACCCTAACTCGAGTTGTCTCTCGCTTCTCTCCAAACTTCTCTGCTGTCAGACCCTCAATCTCTCAAAAATGCTTGCGAAAAACCCTAAAGCCTCGAAGGAATCATCTTCAGAGTATGAAGCTATAGTATCTGCATCTCCTCCTGAATCATTGAGACCTAAGAGGAAGTGCAAGCCTTCGACCAAGCTTCAATCCAAGGTTTCTTCAGAAACACCATCAAATAAACCAAGAAAGTTCAAGATTCAGGAGCCACCTGAGGTTCCAGTTCAAAAGAAGGTAGACCAATGGCTGCTAAGCGAAGAGACAAGGAACAAATTGTAGTTCTACTCAAGAAGAAGCCAGCTGATCAAGCTTCTAGTCTTCAAGGATCTGCTACTCAGTCTAATCAAGGACCCTCTAGCTCGAAGGTATCTGGACCTCCAAAACCTTCTTTTAATCCTCCTTCTTTATTAAAACCTCCCTATAAATCTGAGCTCATTTGTAAACCAACCCCTTTTACTAAAGCTCAGTTAAAGGAATTTAAAGACAAATATGGTACTCGTGGCTTTTGTCCAACAATGTATGTGGATCTTGCTAAGCTAAAGGAGGAGTGTAATCTTTACTTAACTCCTTGGCTAGAGCAATTCAGAAATTTGCTTACAATTTACACTCTATATAGTCCTTCAATTATGAACCAATTTTATTTTAATATGTCAATGGCTAATGTCCTTGATGCTGATGGCACAATCATTGAGGATAAGGTTATTACTTCTGTGAGGGGTAAGCAAATCATTGTTTATGCTGGTATTATCAACTCACTTCTTTTGATTGATAATCCCCTACCTGTGCCTCACATTACATATGATCCTGAAAAGTTTTTCAAAACTCTTAGACCAAGTGAGCCATTAAGGCCCCTGAAGTTCTCTCCTGTTTGTATGCCTCCTCTTTACAGGGCTCTGATAATTGAATATTTTATACACTTATTTTTGTCTCTTGAATAATAATTTAGGACCCTTTAGCTAATAAATAATGGCTCTTATGTTTATTTGGGCCTTGGGCCTTTTATTGCATTTTAGCCATTTTTAATAATAAAATTCCAGTTTTGTGTTGCTTCACTATTTCTACCATAACTCTTGAACCAGACATCGGATTTGCCTCATTTTTGTCTCATATTTCAGATGATTCAGAGAGCTACAATTGTTATGAAGACATCAAGAGCAAATTCGGTCAAGAAGGTGGTCAATTTTGGAGCCAAAGTCGGATGTACAATTCTGGATTTATTTTGGACCCGAATTTTGTAATTTAAGTCCAGTTTTATTTTATTTCTGTTTTGGGCTAAAACTATGAGAGCCCATTTCGTTTTAGGTTATTTTTAAGTATGGCAGCTGCCACAAACATATTCATTCACGTTTTTAACATTAGAGTGGATCAAAATACAAGTTTTCATTTTCTCTCATCATTCTTCATGTTCTTCGCGCGTTCTTCGTGTTCTTCGTTCGTTCTTCGATTTTCCCAGCCATGATCGGCTAAACTCTTGTGATTAAACCAACGATGAGGATTCCATGATTCATCCAGAGAACTCGTGCCTAATCGGTAACTACTCGATTCTGTTTTCATCTTATCGGATTCGATTTACGGAAATAGTTCGAATATTAGATTTAATATTCGGTTTGGTTCATCCCAAGGACTTAGTTCGGACTAGGTTACAGTGTTGCTGTGCGATTGCACAGTGAGGCATGTCCGGACAGATTCTAGGCGATCGTCTAGGCGAGGAATCTCGGATGAATGCGAGATTTCGATTCATCCGGAACCAAACGTGGGTTAGTTGTATTTTCGTTCAATGATGGAGGTTTCGGAATCAATTCGTTGGGTTGATCATCTTTAATCTGTCTCTGTTTATTTGATTCTGTTTGACTCTGTTTATTGCATTTTGGTTATGTTATTTCGTTTTGTTCTATTACATTAAACCAAACCCCCATTTTATCATTTGTTTCACTATTGTTATTAAACAAGCCCATTTGCAAATTCGTTGGGAAACGACCCGGGTTCCCTAATTCGCAAATTAATTACGAACTTGGTTGTTTTGGGAGATACGGCAATTAATCTTTCCAAAAATGGCGCCGCTTGGGAATTTGCATCGGTTTGATTAGTAACGTATTGTAAATAGCTTAGTTTAGGTAGTTTAGGTGGTTCGGGTGGCGGACGAAATTTTCTGACTCCGATCACTCAAACCAGGTCTTATTCACAAGGAATTGGGTGTTTTAAGCAAAAGTCACTTCCTAGGAGGAAGTGAGGTCTCACTCATTTTCCCCAAATTCCAACGTTTAGACCATTTTTTCACTGTTTTAGGTTCTGCTTTTTTGATTTCCAACAGGACCATTTTTTTTGAGTATCTCTGATTGAGTTGAAATTTGGTACAGTGATAGAAAATGGCGAATCGTTAGACCCCCTTCGAAAATTTGAAAATGTTTCATTTTCTAAGGGCTATCCTCCGTTTCGCCAAATTCAATCGTTTAGGCCACTTTTTCAATTTTTGAAGTTTTTTTATTCCATTTTTGAGTCCCCCAATAGTCTAGGAGTTGTCCTGTCCAAGTCCCAAAAATTTTAAAAATCATTTGATCTTGTTTGGACTTGTTTTGGTCAATTTCTAGCATAGGTTTTTGCTTTTGTGTGTTTTGTCTCTGTGTTTTAGTGTGTTTCCACTTTTCACCACCTCTAGTGGCATTTTCGTAATTCTGATTTTCTGGTGGCATCTTTGTCATTCTGACTATTTGCCAATTCTGCTTTGTGTATATGTTGCATGAGTACCAGGAATACTACTAATCCGAGAAGATTTGTTGCCATTTGATCTGAAATAGAAAGAACAATTCTTCTTGCTAGAAGAGTTGTTAGGCTAAGTCATAAGATTAATCCGAGCTGGATACTCAATTAGAGTCGATTAAGCCATTCGATTGTGTCCATTCGTTGATATTTCGATTGTGCTTCGATAGTATTTCGATAGTCTTGTTGTGTTCACGATTCTAGTAGCAACTTTGCTCGCTCGGACATTATGGCGGGGAGAGCGGGAAAATCATCATACTTTGAAGGAATTGGGTGCACTGATGTTAATTATCAACCCTTGTGCATCCAATATCCTAACCTTCTTTGCTAACTTTGAGTGAAATCTGGTCTAATACACTTGTTGCCTAAGTTTCATGGTCTTGCGGTGAGTGCCCCATTAAGCATTTGAAGGAATTCCATGTAGTATGCGGCACTATGAAACCTCATGCCATTGATGAAGATCATATCAAGTGAGAGCTTTTCCTTTCTCATTGGAAGGTGGAGCCAAGGATTGGTTCTTTGTACCTTGACCCTCATCTATTGGGAGCTGGGTGATATTCGAGGTTATTTACGGAGAAATATTTCCCTTCCTCAAGAGCAAGCTGCGATCAAGAAGGAAATTGGCAACATTAAACAAGTCATTTGGGAGACTATGTATGAGTATTGGGAGAGGTTCAAAAGGTTATGTGCAAGCTGTCCACACCATCGAGATATACGAAAAGACTTGATCAACTCTTTCTATGATGGTCTATCACCGGTAGACAAAGGGTTGGTGGATGCTTCTAGCGGTAGAGCTATGAGTAACAAGACACTGAAGAAGCAGAGACTTGATATCCATTATGGCGAGATAACTCTTAGCGGTTTGGCACCGGGGCCAATAGTACTCTGTTTACCATATTCAAGCTCCGAGTCCGGCATGATTCTCGAGAGATTAGAGACTAGACTTGATGATCGACCTCCCTTGTGAGGCGGTGGCGGTGACACGAGCATGCAGTCTTCCCCTTCTCGGCATGGGTACTCTTGTGGGTTTTGTTCGACCCTTATCATTCTCCGACTCTTGCCCTACCTTGCATGATCCTACTTACCAAGATCGGTCGGTAGGCTGCGGTGGGTGTTTTTCCGGGAAGGCCACAATACCAACGAATAATGCCTTCTCCAACACTTATAATCTGGTTGGAGAAATCACCCCAACTTTATTTGGAACCAAAATCGAACAGAGCAACCAATACCAAAATCGAATCGAGTAACCGGTGTCGGCGAATTATGGGAATTACCGGCGAGGCCGTACGGACCACGAGACTTTCCGGCAACGATCTGCACCCCCTTTGCCTTTGCAAGCACCACCTCCTCGACCGACCATATGTCCACCTCCACGGGCGGCACAACAACGAGACTAGTAGTAGTGGTGGTGGTTCCTCACTTGAAGAAATGATGAAGCAATTTGTCACGGCCAATATGCGGTTCCAACGACAAGCGATACTTCCATTCGAGTTTGCAAACACAGATTGGGCAATTGGCAACATCATTGAACCAGCTTCAACCTCAGGGATCCAATTCCCTTCCCTCACAAACAATTCCCAATCCTAAGGGAAATGTGAGTGCTATATCACTACGGTTTGGCAAGCAATTGGAGGAACCTAAGCAAGCTGCAGATGTGACTTCCACATCGAGTCAGGAAATGTGAAGATTGACTCAGAAAAGAAAAAGGCAGTGCAGCAAGGTGAAGAGGAAGACATTCCTATCCCTCTTCCCTTCCCTCGAGAGCGATTCGGTCCAAGAAGTTGGTAGATAAAGCACAAGAGAAGGATATACTTGAGACATTCGAAGAGTAGAGATCAACATTCCTCTCTTAGATGCGGTCAAACAAATTCCTAAATATGCCAAGTTTACGAAGGAGTTGTGCACCAACAAGAGGCGGCGAAGGGAAATGAGCGAGTGAGCTTGAACCGAGAATGTCTCGGCACTCATCCGACCTACCATGCCTCGTAAATGCAAAGATCCGGGGACATTTTCTATCCCTTGCCTTATTGGTAACTATAGATTTGATGATTGCATGCTAGATTTAGGTGCTTCTATTAATGTCATGCACGCATCATTTATAGATCTCTTGGTCTTGGTCCCTTGCGTCCTACTGGTGTCATTGTTCAGTTAGCTAATAGGAGTAATGCCCATCCTTCTGGTTTAGTTGAAGATGTATTAGTCAAAGTTAATGAATTGATATTCCCTACGGATTTTTACATCTTGGATATGGAGGGCGAGTCTCCTAGTAGTAGGTCACCAATCATTCTAGGGAGACCTTTCATGAAAATAGCTAGGACTAAGATAGATGTGCATTCTGGTAGACTCGATATTGATTACGAGTTTGAGCTTCATCCCGATCCTAACGTGCAACCCGATTCGATTTTGATGAGCTTAATTCTAATTTTGATGAACCGAATTCGATGTTAACCTTGTTTGTATAGACACGGTCCTTACGCTTGTGCTTCTTTAAATATGGTTTTGGTATTCCCGGTGTGATGACATCGAGTTGTTGCAACAACCACCCAAGCTTTTCCCTCCACCGAGCAACCGCCCAAACTAGAGTTGAAATCCCTTCCGGACCATCGAAGTATGCATTTACGGAGGTGAATGAGCGGTTTCCAGTCATTGTGGCAAATAATCTTATGCACGATCAAGAAGAGAGTTGCTAAGCTTATTGAGGGCGAACAAGAAAGCCATTGGGTGGACATTAGGCGACATAGTTGGCATTAGCCCTTCTATGTGCATGCATAGGATTCTATTGGAAGAGGACTCTAAGCCAGTGAGGCAACCCCAGAGACGCCTCAATCCTCTTATCCTTGATGTGGTGAAGAAAGAGGTTACTAAGCTTTTGCAAGCTGGCATCATCTATCCCATTTCTGATAGCCAGTGGGTTAGCCCGGTCCAGGTGGTTCCCAAGAAGTCCGGAGTGCTTGTAGTAGCCAATCGGAAAAATGAGCTCATTCCTACTCGAGTTCGAATAGTTGGAGAGTTTGTATTGACTATAGGAGGCTCAACCAAGCCACTCGCAAGGATCATTACCCTCTACCTTTCATTGATAAGATGTTAGAGCGATTGGCTGGTAAGTCTCATTACTGCTTCTTGGATGGCTACTCTGGATACTTCCAGATCCATATTGCTCCTGAGGATCAGGAGAAGACGACCTTCTTCACATGCCCCTTTGGGACATATGCTTACCGGAGGATGCCTTTTGGCCTTTGCAATGCACCTGGCACATTTCAGCGTTGTATGGTGAGTATTTTCTCTTAGTTCCTAGAGGACTGCATGGAGGTGTTTATGGATGATTTCACTGTATATGGGTCGATTTTGATGCATGCTTAGCTAATTTGTCTAGAGTCTTGCATAGGTGTATTGAATCTAATCTTGTCTTTGAATTATGAAAAGTGTCATTTTATGGTTGAGTCATGCATAGTCTTGGGACACATAGTGTCTAGGAAAGGGATTGAGGTAGACCCTGCTAAGATAGATGTGATTACTGCTTTGCCTTACCCCTTACGTGCGGGAAGTTCGCTCTTTTCTTGGCCATGCGGGTTTCTATCGACGTTTCATTCGAGATTTCGGCAAGGCTGCTCAACCCTTGTCCAACCTTACGCATAAGGACACTGACTTTGTCTTTGATGATGCGTGCAAGGTGGCCTTCGATCACTTGAAGCGTTGCCTGACTACGGCCCGGTGATCCGGCCCACGATTGGCACCTTCCCTTTGAGTTGATGTGCGATGCTTCCAACTATGCGGTTGGTGCTATCTTGGCACAACGGGTTGATAGAGCCTCCCATGTGATTGCCTATGCCTCCAAGACTTTGGATTACGCTCGGTCTAATTACACCACCACCGAAAAGGAGTTGTTGGCCATTGTATTTGCCTTCGATAAGTTTAGGTCATATCGCTAGCTAGTAGAGTCATTGTTTTCTCGACCATGCGGCTTTAAAGTTTCTTTTGAAAAGGCAGATGCTAAGCCACGACTCATCCGGTGGATGTTGTTGCTCCAAGAGTTTGATGTGGAGATTCGAGATAGAAGTGGAGCACAAAACTGGATAGCTGACCACTTGAGTCGTATCACTCATTCTCCCTCTCACCCCTCTTCTATTCGGGATGAATTCCCTGATGAGCAGCTTCTACGGTGCAAGTTAAGATCCCATGGTATCTTTGATCTAGTTAACTACTTGGTAGTGGTGTTTTCTGTAGACTCCACTAGGGCCCAAACCTTAAAATTGAAAAGTGAGTCTAAATACTATGTTTGGGATGACCCTTATCTCGTGGAAATTTTGTAGTGACCAAGTAGTTAGGAGATGTGTGCACGATCATGAGTTTCACTCTATATTGCATTTTGCTCATGCTTACACTGTGGTGGTCACTTTGGACCCCAAAGAACTGCTAGGAAAGTGCTAGAAAGTGGTTTATTTTGGCCTTCCCTGTTTCATGATGCCCATTTGTTTTGTAAATCATGTGATAACTGTCAGAGGACAGGAAGTATTTCCCGTAGGCATGAGATGCCCCAAAACCCTATATTGTTTTGTGAGATCTTTGATGTTTGGGGTATTGATTTCATGGGTCCATTTCGTGCTTCATATGGTTACACTTACATCTTCTTTGTTTGTTGATTATGTTTGAAATGGGTTGAGGCGAAAGCCACCACGACAAATGATTCTTACGTGGTGGTGGATTTTGTTAGGTCTAACATTTTTCTGCAGGTTTGGCATTCCTAGAGCTATTATCGGTGATCGGGGTTCCCATTTTTGCAATCGAAGCATGGGTGCCTTGCTACGCAAGTATGGAGTGCTTCACAAGGTTTCCACGACATACCATCCTCGGACCAATGGTCAAGTGAAGTCTCAAATAGAGAGATTAAGCAAATCCTTGAAGACCATCAACTCTACCGGAAAGATTGGAGTAAGCGACTAGATGATGCTTTGTGGGCATATCGCACCGCCTACAAGACTCCGATTGGGATGTCTCCTATCGGATTGTCTTTGGTAAGGCATGTCATCTTCCGGTTGAGTTGGAGCATCAAGCCTATTGGGCTATTAAGCAATGCAACATGGATTTGGCTAAGTCGGGATGGAGAGGAAGCTGCAGTTGCAAGAGTTAGATGAGCTTAGATTGGATGCCTATGAAAGCTCACGGTTGTATAAGGAAAAGACTAAGGCATTCCATGATAAGCATATTTTGAGGAAAGAATTTTCTGTGGGCCAGAAAGTTCTTCTATTTAATTCTCGTATGAAGTTTATGCACAGTAGCTTCGATCTAGATGGGATGGCCCTTTTGTGATCACTAACATATTTCCATTTGGTCTTTGTTGAGCTATGTGATCCACCCACGGGACGGACTTTTAAGGTCAATGGGCATCGCCTCAAGCCATTTCATGAGGGATCCCCACGGCGGCTGAGGAAGCAGAGATTCTCCTCATTGATGCCACTTATCCTCCATAAACCCTTGGGGAGTATTCTTCTTTCTTTTCCCTCCCTCCCTTTTATTTGTTTTCCTTTTCTACTTTGCTTTTTGAAAATAAATACATTCTTTCTTTCTAATGATTGCTACATATTATGAACTAGGACATTTTGGTTTTAATGGATCATTCTGTTTAGTCTGGAACTCTTGACTCTTCGATTACAAGTCTTGGTAGTTGATTTGATGTTGTTGATTACCTAAGTTGGTATTGACCTTGTGAGGTTTTGGGCCTACATGAATGGAATTCATCTTTCGCCATTCTTTCTTTCATGTGTGCGTCTCTCATGATTTGTGTTCTCGAGAACTTGCTCCTTTTCTTTTGAAACTACATTTTCACTTACGTGCATAAGTATGATGGAAGCTTGTTTTCTTTCTTTTATTCGCTTTGGCCAAATAGCTTCCCTTGCATTATGATTCCCTTGCTAGCCCCTTTGTGCCTTTTGACCCATTCTTTTCTAAGCCACATTACAAGCCTAAGCGTAAAACCATTTTATTCCGCACCTTGAAGATTTATTGAGCATTGGTTTCAACTTGTTTTGTGTTTAAGTATGGGGGTTGCTCAGGAGTGCAACAGTTTAAGTGTGGGGGGATATTTGATTTTGACATTGTAATTACGTATACAATGAAAGGAAAGAAAGAAAAGTAAAAAAAAAAAGAAAAGAAAAAAAAAACAAAAGAAAAGAAAAGAAAAGAAAATACATAGAAAGGAATGTATATATGAGTAGAATAAAAGTTTCATACATAGAGAATGATTGTGTTAATCAGTGCTCTTCCTTTTGATTTCTTTGGTGCTTAGCCTCTCATTCCATACTATTACCTACCTTCACCCTAGCCCCGTTACAACCTTTAATTACAAGCTCTCTTGATTTGTGCATGTATGTGTTATGAGTAGTGGAGACGTAGAAGTTGAGCAAGCTTATGGTAGAAAAATTTTCTTGAGTAGAATTTGAGCGATACACTTATTTACCTTAAACACTTGAGAGACTCATTGATTGAGCGCATCATTTGTGAGACCATCTTTTGTGATTAGCATCATTGATTGAGACTACCGTGAATTGTAATTTGAGATGAAGGGGTTTTGGTCTTGAATGATTGGTCTTTTGAAGCTTTGTGTCCCTTGATTCAATTTTTTCATTGTTAGCAATTATTAGTAAAGAAGAGTTTTTCCTTTAGGTCTTTCTCTTTGAATTTTGCTCGGGAGTGCAAAAAGATAAGTGTGGGGGAATTTGATAATTGAATATTTTATACACTTATTTTTGTCTCTTGAATAATAATTTAGGACCCTTTAGCTAATAAATAATGGCTCTTATGTTTATTTGGGCCTTGGGCCTTTTATTGCATTTTAGCCATTGTTTATAATAAAATTCCAGTTTTGTATTACTTCACTATGTCTACCATAACTCTTGAACCAGACATCGGATTTGCCTCATTTTTGTCTCATATTTCAGATGATTCAGAGAGCTACAATTGTTATGAAGACATCAAGAGCAAATTCGGTCAAGAAGGCGGTCAATTTTGGAGCTGAAGTCGGATGTACAATTCTGGATTATTTTGGACCCGAATTTTGTAATTTAAGTCCAGTTTCGTTTTATTTCTGTTTTGGGCTAAAACTATTAGAGCCCATTCCGTTTTTAGGTCATTTTAAGGAAGGCAGCAGCCACAAACAGAGGGATTCACGTTTTTAACATTAGAGTGGATCAAAATACAAGTTTTCATTTTCTCTCATCATTCTTCATGTTCTTCGCGTTCTTCGTGTTCTACGTTCGTTCTTCGATTTTCCCAGCCATGATCGGCTAAACTCTTGTGATTAACCCAACGATGAGGATTCCATGATTCATCCAGAGAACTCGTGCCTAATCGGTAACTACTCGATTCTGTTTTCATCTTATCGGATTCAATTTCTGGAAATAGTTCGAATATTAGATTTAATATTCGGTTTGGTTCATCCCAAGGACTTAGTTCGGACTAGGTTACTGTGTTGCTGTGCGATTGCACGAGTGAGACGCCACTGTCCGGACAGATTCTAGGCGATCGTCTAGGCGGGGGAATCTCCGGATGAATGCAGAGATTTCGATTCATCCGGAACCAAACGTGGGTTAGTTGTATTTTCGTTCAATGATGGAGGTTTCGGAATCAATTCGTTGGGTTGATCATCTTTAATCTGTCTCTGTTTATTTGATTCGTTTGACTCTGTTTATTGCATTTTGGTTATGTTATTTCGTTTTGTTCTATTCTGTTAAACCAAACCCCCCATTTTATCATTCTGTTTCACTATTGTTATTAAACAAGCCCGCTGCAAATTCGTTGGGAAACGACCCAGGTTCCCTAATTCTGCAAATTAATTACGAACTTGGTTGTTTTGGGAGATACGGCAATTAATCTTTCCAGTATTAAGTCCCAAACTTTATTCCTATCAAATTGATGCAATTCCTCTTGCATTGTGATAACTCAATCATTTTTGAAAGGGCTTCATCAATTTTAGAGGGTTCAATCTGAGGATGAAAACAGAGAAAGTGACTTCATTCAAAGTACTTTTTCTAGTTTTCACTCCTTGATTTACATCAACTATCACTTGGTCTAAAGGATGATTCCTAATGAACCTCTAAGCTTTAGGTTGAGATTGAACATTGTTTTCACAAACATTTTCAGGAGAAGTTTCAAAAACATTTTCAAAATTTTCAAGAGAGGCAGGAGTAGTTGTTGAAAACAATTGATTTCTAAAATTATGTTCCTTATCATCATCCAAAGGTTTATCAGTTTTGGTTTCACTGAATACTTTTAGTTCTCTATGTGTTTTGAAGATAACTGACAATTGTAAACTTAAATTGAAGTTTGTCTTTGTTAAGTTGAAAAACTTATTGTCAAAGGAAAACTCGAGTTTGGAGTTGTCAAACTCGACTTTGAACTTGACAAAGAGAAGCTCAAATTATTTAAACTTAGTCATACTCGAGTTTTGTATTAGTAAACTTGAGTTTATGTCATACAGAGAGCACTCTATGTTTTTCAAGTTAAAGCAAACTCGAGTCAGTTATGGCAAACTCGAGTTTGTGTTAGACAGAGAGCCTTCAATGATTTTTGAACTTAACTAAACTCGATTTTATTTTGTCAAACTTGAGTTAGTGCTTAGCGAGAGCTTTTAAAGTTTTTCCTCTTTTAAGCAAACTCGAGTTTAGCATAGTAAACTCCAGTTTGTATTTAGCTAAGAGTTTTCAAAGTTTCTACTCTTTTAAGGAAACTCGAGTTAGTTTTTATAAACTGCAGTTTGTGTCAGGACGAGGGCTTCTCACTATTTTGAACTTAAGAAACTCGAGTTTATATTTGAAAACTTCAGTTTGAGCTTTGTGGACTTAATCTTATTTTTCATTTCAAAAGACCCAAACTCGAGTTTGTAACTCAATAACTCGAGTTTGCATTTTGTTTCAAAATGTTCTTCAAAGCTCAATTGCGATGTTCATTTGAGAAAGAACTAAACTCGAGTTTGTGTTTCTAAACTCGAGTCTTGCTTTTGAAAAAATGTTGTAAACTCCAGTTTGCGTGAACAAATTCTAGTTTAAAGCACTCTGTTTGAAAATCAGTTTTCACAAATTTGCAAAATCTTCATGAATGCTCTAGATACTTCTTATCATCACTCATTACTATTCCTAACTACGTTTAATCAATTTGTTAGTGAGTTTCAGATGATCAAATGAGTATTAGAATGAAGATTAAGGTTAAAGCAAAAGGTGATGTTAGAACATTTATTGCTGGTCTAGAAAACTTAGCATCATTTTGGCAAATCGTTCCTTAGACTTTACAAAGGTTTAAATGTTTTCTTTTCTTCTATGGAAGCCACATCATCCAACGGATTTATTTAAAAGAAAGTCAACAAGAACAACTGAGCACCTGGATTAACTTAAAGCAAGAAAGAGAATGGACCAAGTTACAACCTAACAACAACATTAATGTCTCCAACAGTTACATTAATGATTCCAACGGTCATTTAATGCTTCCTTCATATATAAGCTGAAGCATTCAATTCTCAACAACCACAAGAATATAGAAAACGAAAAGCAATTAAGGTTCATCTACATTTAGTGTTTTCTACCTACTTGTAAAGTATCTTTTGATACATTGATCTTCAGTACTTATTTTATTTGCTCTTTTAGAGAGTTTATCATTGATTATCAATCATTATAGGAATCTCAAAGTTGTGGGACTTTGAGGTTGGGTTTATCAGTTTACAACTTGTAAGGGGGAGTGTATCCTAGTGAGAGGATAACTTTCGAATGCAGAGTGTGTAACTAATTTGAGTGTCAGTGAAAATTTTAGAGTGTTTGGGGATTGAACGTAGGTTAAGAGTTAAGACTGAACTAGTATAAATCTTGCTGTATCAAGCTTTTCTTCTCTCCTCTATTTTACCCTGTTTGGGTGTCTATGTTTGGGTGTTTTTTAGAAGAATTTTTAAAATCCCCAATTCACCCCCTCTTGGTGATTTCCTCCATTTACAAATACAACATGAATGGACTCTTCAACAATACGAGTACGAGTATTGAAAACTTTATAAGCTTTACTTCTATTTGTGTAACCAAGAAATATACCTTCATCAGATTTAGGATCAAACTTCCCTAAATTCTCCTTACCATTATTGTGCACAAAACACTTACATCCAAATATGTGCAGATGGACAACGTTGGGCTTTCTCCCTTTGTATAGCTCATAGGATGTTTTCTTAAGATTCTTCTGGATGTATGCACGATTTGATATGTAGCAAGCAATGCTCATCGCATCAACCCAAAGACTTGGGATGTCTGATTCTCATTCAGCATTACTCTTTCTATCTCAGTGAGGAATCGATTCTTTCTCTCCACAACACCATTTTGTTCAGGGGTCCTCGGGGAAGAGAAGTTGTGATCTATCCCATAAGCATCACAAAATTCTTCAAAGGCATGATTCTCGAATTCTCCACCATGATCAGTCCATATTCTTAAAATAGAGATACCTTTCTCGTTTTGGACCTTCTTTGGCAAACACAACAAACTGATCAAATGTTTCATCTTTAGATGACAGAAAAATAGTTCAAGAAAATCTTGAGAAGTCATCAACAATTACCAGAGTATAAAGATTGCCACCAAGGCTCCTTACTCTTGCTGGTCCAAACAAATCCATATGAAGTAATTGGAGAGATCTATTAGATGAAATCTCATTTTTTGATTTAAAAGATGATTTAGTCTGTTTACCTTTATGACAAGCATCACAAACCATGTCATTTTTGAAATTGAGTTTTGGTAAACCAATGACTAAATCCTTTCTTAGCAACTTGTCAAGTTGAAACATATTGACATGAGCTAAATGCTTGTGCCATAGCCAACTTTCATCCAAGTTACTAACAAAGCATTTTTCAGAAATATTTATATTACTAGAGAAGTTAAGGGTATAGCAATTACCTTCTCTAGGAGCCCTGAATAAGGCTTTGGTCTTAACATGATCTAAGGAAAAATCATCCTTGCTCACAATCAAGCATTCCTCAGAATTGAAGATAACCAGATTACCTTTGTCAGTACTTTGGCTCACACTGAGGAGGTTATGGCATAGGCCTTCCACAAGGTAGACATCTTTGATTTTTGGTCCTTCGTTTCTTCCAACTTCACTGATCCCAGCATTCCTTCTGGATTGATTTCCACCAAAGGTCACCTTGCCACCATCCTTAGGCTTGATTGAAGCAAACTTGGATTGATCTCCCTTCATGTGTCTAGAGCATCCACTATCAATGAACCACTTCTTGGATTTTGATGCTTTTAGAGAAACTTGCAAATCAAAGACAATTAAGTTTTAGGTACCCATCTTTTCTTGGGTCCTTTTGGGTTAGCTTGTGTCTTAGGAATCTGGTGGGACCCCTTAGGCACCCATTTGTAATTTCCAACAGGTTTATCTCTTCTTTCTTTCTTATGAAAACAAGATGAAGTATTGTGATCTTTACGGTGACAATAGTTACAGTGAGAAAAGGGGTTCGAAGAATGGATTGACTTTTGAAAATAGTTTAAATAGGATTTTCCTCCAGTTTTCTTTTTCCCTTTCTTTTTGTTAAATATAGGATTGTAAGCTATGCCTGATCGATCATTTGTAAACCTTTGAGCTTTTAGAATTACATTGAGCATTTCACTACCTTTAGTGAATTTCTCAAGCATTTTCGTAAGATAAGAGTTTTTCTTTATAAGATCAGGGCATTTTTCACAAACTGAGTTTTCGCAAGATGAAGGAGGATCTTTAACTTGTTTTTCAAGCAATTTGATTTTCCTCTTAGAGGCAATAAACTCTTTCGCGATTTTTTAAAATTCAAAATGTAACTCATTGTATTCAGAAAGCAGTTCATCATAAGTGAGTTCAGACTCATATACCTTATCGTCATTTTCGGGTTTTTCTCCTTCTGCTACTAGGAAAACATTAACAACCTCTTCTTCTTTCTCACTTTCTTGTTCATCTGAGGAACTGTCTCCCCATATAGTAGACACATAGGCTTTCTTCTTGAAATGATTGAATTTCTTCTTCTTCTTCTCCTTTTCTTTGCCTTTCAACTGAGGACATTCCAATTTGTAATGTCCAAACTTCTCACACTCGTAACAAATAACTTGTTCCTTATCCTTGAACTTGCGTCTGTAACTTGAGCTTCCTTTTTGGAATAAATTTCTGAAGCCTTGATCCTTCTTATAGAAGTTTATGAATCTTCAGACGAACATCCCCATTTCATCATCATCTCCGTCTTTAACTTCCTTCTCTTTCACAGTATTGAGAGCAACACCTTTGCTTCTATTGGTGTTGATTTCGTCTAGACCCTTCTTGAATTTCAGTTTGCTTTCATATTCAGATAGGCTTCCGAATAGAGCAGCAACTGATTGCATCGATTCTCCATGGGCTTCTTCAATAGCTATGACTTTGGCTTCCCAATATTTTGTCAGGACGATAAGGATTTTCCTGACTTCAGAATTTTGTTCAAACGTATTACCCAGAGCCGAAAATTGGTTGATCAAATGGGTAAAGTGAAGTTGAAACTCTCTGATGGATTCTCCAATCTTCATACATAGGAGATCATACTTGGTTGTCAAAGTGTTGATACGGTTCTCCTTTATTCTGGTTGTTCCTTCATAGGCAATTTCCAATGCTTTCCACATCTCCTTTGCACTTGACAAGTTACATATTCGAAAATATTCTTGTTGACTAAGAGTACTCTAGAGCATCAAGATAGCCTTGCTATTAAGAGTGACGACTCTTCTATCATTCTCGTCATATTCTTCTTCAAGCTTTGCAACACGAACTCCAAATTCGATGATAGATGGTTGATAGTCTCCTTTCTCAAACACATTCCACAGACCAAACTCAGTAGCCATGCAAAAACTCTCAACTTGGCTTTCCAAAACAAATAATGTTCGACATTGAAGCCAGGAGGATGATTGATTGAAGCGTCGTTAGGTAATATTCCTTCCATTGGATCTTTTATCTAGGATGTTAATCCACAAATAGATAACCAACGCTCTGATACCAAATGAAAGATAAAATATCACCAAGAGGGGGGTGAATTGGGTGATCTAAAATTTTCTTCAAAAAACTTTGAAACCGACTAACAAAAATAGAGTATAACATAGAGGGATAAAAGAAGATTGAACACAAGGAATTTATAATGGTTCGGTCCAAATCCTTGACCTAATCCAGTCCCCAGACACTCTGGGATTTCACTATCTCAAATGATTACAGAGTCTGTAACTCTCGAGTAATTCTCTCACTAGAACTTGCTCCCCCTTACAAGTTGTAATCAAAAGTCCCGATCTCAAAGTCCCAATACTTTGAGATTCTTACAAAGATTGCTAAACAATAAAGAGCTCTCTAAAAGAGCATATGTATGAACATTGAAAATTATATATATCCAAAGATATTATTTGAAAGAGTTGAAACAGTAAATGCTTATATTGCTAATTGAATGCGCAGAGTTTCAGTAGGTGAAGAATTGAATGCTTCTGACTTTCATAGTTGCTTGCAATAAAGACCGTTGAAGTATTCAATGAGCCGTTGAGAGTAATGAATATATCCGTTGAAGTTAAGCGTTACTCAGACTCTTCGTATTCGTTTGATGTTCGCCATTATTCTTCATTGACATTCTTGTTTCCATTTGTTCATTGAGATACAATTAGAATGTTGGATGGAAATGGCCGGAATACTTTATGGTTTCTCAGAAGATCAATTTCCCTTTTTGTGTATCGTCTCTGCTAAGCATTTAATGCACTTCTGACATAAAAGTTGCTTTAGAGTAATTTGATGTTTAAACCATGTTGAATTCATTTGAAACTTATTAGCAAACTAATTAAACTTTGTTAGGAATAACAATAATCAATAATATGAAGTACCCAGAATGTAATCATAGACTTACAAATTACAAAAATGGAGATTTTAAAAGCTATGAATACTGACTCGAGTCATCCATTGCTGACTCGAGTTACTTGACTGGAGTCATACTCATTTGACTCGAGTCACTTATTCATTTCCAAATCAGAGAAGAGTTTTAGCAACAACTTAACTCGAGTCATCCTTTTCAAAATTCATTTGGAGCTCTTTGTAACTCACTTGACTTGAGTCATATCTAATGTGACTCGAGTCATATGAGTTTCTCAAAAGCTGCTATCAAGTTTGGACTTGAAGAAACTTGAAAAACCAGCCATGACTCAACTCATCTTTGAACAGTGGATATTATTTTCAAAAGAGTTGAGTTGAAGACCAGATAACTGACTTGAGTCACACATGCTTGACTCGAGTCAAAAGCTTTTCAAAAATTGATTTTGCAAGACTATAACTTGAGTCATATGACCCTGACTTGAGTTAGTTCATTCAAAGATGATTTTGCTTTTGACACAGAGAGGTGATTCGAGTTATAAGACTTTGACTCGAGTCATAACAGCACAGAGACATTCATAGTTATTGAACCAAGCTATCTTTCAAAATAAAACACTTTGGCTTGAATCAATAACAATCTTTTGGATTTACAATTGTCAGTTATCATCAAAACACATTGAGAACTAACAAAATTTGATTGCTAGTTGACCAAATATGATGAGCTGATAATCCACGTGTCATCCACATTATTTTTATTTTGGGTTTAGGTGCACATTTGCCCTAGAAGTTTTCATTGAGCAGCAATATGGCTAAGAAGTTGTTAAATTGTAGCAATTTTAACCTAACTATTATCCAAGTTATTTACTCGTTAGTTGTCCCAATAAGCTTATCTGGCAGTCCACATGTCATCTACTTCATTGTTTTTCCAAGTTGGAATAACAAAAAAGTAAATAAAAATATATATATTTTGTATAAAGGATTGGGGAAAAAGTCAAAGAGGTGAAAGCATCTTGTGTGATAAGAAAATCAAAGAGGTACCTATCTATCTTAGCGTCACTGGGGTACTATGGCAGAGGGTTTCCAGTGACATTTTTCTTGATAATTTTTCTCGGTGTGTCTTTCACCTGGTAATTGAATTCTTTTTCTCCAATTACTCTCTAGCAAACATGAGCTCCTCATCTATCTTGGCTTCTTCTTCTTCTTCAATGTTGTTCAAGCTACTAGCTTAGCATATTCAATTTGGTGAACTAATGGTCAAATTACCTTTATAATGATTAGGGTGACATTGCTATAATTTGAAAATTTTAGGGCCAATATTAAATCAAAAATATTTTGGGGGCAACATTTCTCTTGAGTAAGAATTTCTGTGGTAAATTTTCATATGAACAAAAATGACGTGGATGACACGTATATTTGCCTATACGTGCAAACTTAACCTGGATAACGGCCAAGGTGAAATTGCTACAATTTGATAACTTTCGAGGCAATGTTACTCCTAAAAAACTTCTAGGACAACATTGCTCTTTTTTGACAACCTTCAAGGACAAATGAGACCTTAGCCCTATTATTAATGCTTTAACTTATATCCTTATTTTGTTTTAAGATGTGAAAATATTTATACTAACATTGATATACACTCATTAACATATTGGGTTCTTTGTACGAAATATCATATAGTTTGATGTCTCCCATTACTGAATATATCAATGTCAATAAATTAAACCAGGTAGTAAAATTGATTCGAAGGTATGGAGGAACATGGGCAGAGTTTGGCCAAAGGTTGTGAGCAAACATTGTTTGGGAAGTAGGAAATGGAGAAAAAAATCAATTTTTTGGAGGATAATTAGGTAGATGTGGATTGCAAGCTAATTGATAAATGTACTGTTTTGGGACCAACAATAGAAAGGAATGTTAGGGTGAGGGAAATGGCTAATGGGGAGGGTGATTGGGATATGGAGAAGATTAGGAGATGGGTTAATGAGGAAGGACTAAAGCTAATTATGGCTGCTTCTCCTCCTAAAGGGCTGAATGGAGATGATTTTATTAGGTGGGGAAGTCATGTGCATAATGAGTACAATGTTTCTGAAATGTATCATATCATGAGGAAAGAACAAGATATTGGAGAGGATATATGGGAAAAACTATGCAAATTGGAAGGGTCCAAAAAGAGTACAAATATTTTTGTGGTTAGCCATTCATGATAGGCTATTATAGACGAAACAAAAGTATCGCCTGATGGGAGGTTCAACAAGTTGCCACTACTACATAAATCAGACTGAGAACATGATGCATGTCATGAGAGATTGAAAAATAGCCTGGGATTTGTGGAGGGAGCTAAAGAGGAGAATAATGGAACCAGAATTCTTGCGGTTGAGGGTAAACTGTGGTTTGACTAGAATTTGTCGTATTTAGATGATGATTGGTGTCTGATTTTCATATTGTCTTGCTGGTTCTTATGGAATTGGAGGAATCAGAGTAGGTTTGAGGAAGGATATAATATGTCTGGGAATCAAAATAAAATAGTGGAGTGATATGTAAAGGAAATAAAAAGGGCTAGAGTGGAGTTTGGGAGAGTACAAGGCATAAGAAGACAAGTAAATATTGGTTGGGTAGCTCCAACAGAGGGTTGGGTTAAACTATATGTTGATGGTGCTTCCAAAGGAAAGAAGAAAGTAGCGGGTCATGGCAGGTTGATCAAAGGAAGTGATGGCAAGTGGATATGTGGATTTGCAATAAAGCTGGGATTTTGCTCTGCGCAGAGCTTTGGGCTTTATTGACTAGACTTGACTTAGCTATTTCTTATAATCTTGATAATGTAATATTTGAACGTGATTCTGCTGCTGTGGTCTATTTGTTAGAAAATTGGCAGGTGGATGAAGCGAGTCACGGTTGTCGTGGCAGATTCGCTTGGCTATGAGAAGGTTTTCAAAATTTATGATTGTATATGTTTAAAGGGAAGGTAACAATCGCGCGTGTTGATGCTCTTGCAAGTTTTAGGGTGTGCATGGTAATGCTCCCAGAATGAGTTTCTTCTTAATTTATGTTCCCAGGAACAAAATTGGATAGGAATTGTATTTGGTAAAACCGGTTTTTTTTTTTGTTCCCGGGATGAACCGGTTTCTTTTTTGTGCTGGGGAATAAAAAAAAGAAGCACAAAATTTCTGCTTCTCTATTCCAGGGCACAAAGCCAGAATCTATTTTTCCCCTTCTCTCGATCGTGACATTGACCAAGCGAAGAAATTCCAATCACCCTAAGCGACAGATCAACTACCCTCCCCACCGCCGCCGCCACCACCCCAACCGCCAACACCGTCGTCGCGACCACCACCACCGCCGCCACACCGCCGCACCGCCACCACCGCCACACCACCACCACGCCACCCCCCACCGCCTCCGCCGCCACCGCCACCACCACCACCGCCACCACCGCCACCACCACCCCACCGCCACCGCCACCACCACCACCACCACCCCTACCGCTGCTGTCACCACCACCGCCGCCGCCGCCACCGCCACCGCCACATAAATAATTTTTTAATATAAAAATTACATAAATAAAAATAAAATGTGTTAACAAACGTAATTCTGATTCTCGGAGTAAAAATAAAATGAGTTAACAAACATAATTCTGATTCTTAGAACTTTTCCCAGGCACATAATCAGAAAAAAAAAACTGTTTCATCTCAAAATCAGTGTTGGGGAACAGAATGGTTCCCATGCACACTACCCACGATCTATTTTGATTCAGGAATGAGGAAGCGCTAATGGCCCGTCTTATACCCAAAATAAAAAAAATATATATATATATCAGGTACCGGTTTATGGCCCAATGGCGAAATCGTGGTTAAATAAGTTGTAAATAAGTTAAGATATCTTATAAAATACATGCTTAAAATAAAATACTATCCCATAAAAATTGAAATCTTCATCAGTTCTCTATTATTTTCACCCAAAATATATATACTTATTCATAATTTATAACTTTATAATGCATATATATCTTTTTTTGCCCTGGATATATTGCATAAATACTATTTCTTATTTACTACTATTTGTTAACGTTTCTTCCTTTTCCTATGTTTATTTTGTAGGGAGAGCCACTGTAAGGTCTAAAAGGATTAATGTAATTTCTAAAATGTCCCATAATCAGTGAGAATATGTAATGACAACTTAAATAGTAGGAAATGACAATAGAAAAATCTCTGCCACTTGTATTTGTTTTTGGCCCATTTCTAGCCTTCCACTTATTTATTTTCTGTATTATTTTATTATTAATAAAATAATAAAGAACATAATGAGCGATATGGATAGAATAATTAGATATTTTGTCTTGTTTGTGTCTCATAAAAGCATCCCTTATGTGCAATGATGCCATTCGGTCAATTAAACAAAAAAGGATATCAATAATTTCAATTTTTCCTACAAATAGCTCACTTCATACAACATTTCACCCAAACACACCGTTCTGGTGGCTCCTCTCCCCATCTGCTTTCTATCCTTATCTCTCCCTGGCTCAACAGCTGGTGGCTGGCGCCGTATTATTAGTGGCCGTGGTAACAAAGATTGATGATGAAGAACATATGTAAGGTGGTGGATGGGTTGAAACCAACCATACTAATGGTGGTGGTTCAACTATTTTACGTTTGGGTTAATTCTCTTTACAAACTCGTCGTCATAGACGGCATGAGCTTACGAATTGTGATCGTTTATCGTTTTGTTTTCGCCTTCGCTTTCATGGCTCCTCTTGCTTTCATTTTCGAAAGGTATTATGGTTTGCTTTATTCAACTATGATTCGTATATAAGTCATCATGCTGTTTATGACTCATAAATGTGTAGCTTACCAAATTTTTTACATATAGATTAACAATTCTGACTTGATATAGAGATGCTTGTGAATTTTTGCAGGAAGAAGAGGCCAAAGATGACCTGGACTATACTGTTTCAGGGACTTTTATGTGGCTTATTTGGGTATTGAATATTCATCACTATTATGTTTTATATATATATATATAAGTAAACTAAGATTCGAATCTCTATGGGGGAGAAATGTCCATATTTAATTATTGACATTAAGTGCGGATATTTACTCACGGCTAGTTGATGCATTATATATATTGTCATCTTAATTTTGGTCATACAGTGATGTAGACGTCACCAGAGTATATTGTATTTGGAATATTACATGCGAGATCAATATGTTTAAGGTGGAATATCGCATGAAATAATAATGACTTATTGACTTTGTATCATTTTCATTATATCCCTTGAAAACAATATATACTCTCAGGTTATTATTTGTTATATATTCTGTTTATGATTTATGTATCAGAGGAACTTTGGCACAGACACTTTTCTTGGAGATGTTGGCCTTAACAACAGTGACGTTTGCATCAGCAATAAACAATCTCATTCCAGCCGCTACCTTTGTTTTGGCCCTCTTCTTCGGGTAAATTAAACCTTCTTTCCCCATAATTCTTCTTTTTTAAATAAAGGATAATTTATGTAAAATAGAAAGGAAGTCATTATATTTTACTCCTAAATTTAATATTTTTCTATTTGTTTACTCGTAAGTGCATAGTTGGTGGTAGTTGCAATTGTAGTCATCATATCTTCTTTTGACAATTGGTAGAGATTTCCCACTTCGCATCGATCACTAGTTTCAATTTCATTCATTTGATGACAAATAACAATTTTAAATTCTCATAAAAATATAATTTAAAACATACACAAATAATTGCTGAAGATTTCAAATTTAAATATATTGAGAATATAAATCTATATATATATATTCCTGTCCTATATAATTTCACAAAATATTTAATTTCTCCTTTATAATATATGTAAAAGCTTAGAATCAGATCATTATGGTTTAAATAGTTGTTAGCTTCAATATTTTTCTTAATAATTCAACACATCTGTGAGATAATCTTTATTTAATTATTTATTATCGTAATTCAGATTCTTTGTTTTTTCCGGCATAATTCAGGTTCAAAGAATCAATGATTTAAAATAATATGAAGGTAATATATTATTTAGAAAATTGACAAAAAAAATAAAATATTTAGAAAATCATTAAGAAAAACTAAGAATTTTTGGTAAAATAATTATTTTTCATATATAAATTATGTTGATCAGATTACAAATGAATAAAATTATAAATGTTTTAAAAATCATTCTTAATTTTTTAAATTTAATTTCTTACTATAATTTATTCTTTTAAGAACAAAGATTAAAAATTTGCAATTAAAATCTTTTCTTTTCTTTTTGGGGTGGGGGGGGGGGAGAAACTAATATTTAGGTCCCTATGATTTCACTTCAGTTTTTATTAAGTCATTGTAGTCTTTTATTAGGTTCTTATATTTACATTTACGTTAAGTATATAGATTGATCTCTGAATTCATAATCTATTAATTTTGTAGGAGAAACAGTGTTAATAGATGATAACGTGACTCTCACTCAATATATACCTAGTTTTGTTTTGTCACATGGATCTAAATAAAATCAAAACCAAAACTAGATTAAAGATTATATATAAATGCGACGAGATAGTTACAAATATAATAATTTTTATTTGTACGTTGATAATAAATAAATTTTAATCTTTCAGTTTATTTTGCATTGTGTGGAAATTTATATGTCGCTTAGTCATCATTCATATGAATATTCCTCAAGTCCTTAAAATGAAACCTATTAAGATTAAAGAAGTTAGTTCAATTAGTTAATATGACATGTATTTTTTAAAGAATTATAATTATCTTCGTTAATTCTCTCATTCTCTTTCTTCATTGATTGTTGTTGAGACTTGAGATATCAATATAGGTAAATTAGGGGAAAAAATTAACAAATATGAAAACTATGTATCTTATGTAGGGTTCAGGATCAACTCTTTAAATATGTCTTATATTACGAACCAGAGAAGTACGAGTTAACAGGTTATGGTTATAGAGGAACTAATACTATAATTGAGGAAGCTGTAAGAACTTAACAAAAGGATTACAAAAGTCTAATTAAAAATTAGGTAAAACTATTAGAATTGACGATTTAAATTTCTGTTTTTTTTTTTTTGTTGTTGTTGTAAAAACCACATTTAACTTGATGATTATTAATTAGGTTGGAAAAATTGAATTGGAAAGCAGCAGCCGGGAAAGCCAAGATCATTGGAACTTTGATTGGAATTGGTGGGGCTATGCTGCTAACATTCTACAGAGGTGTACGAATACCCACAGCCTCCTTCCACGTCAGCCTTTTCCATCCCCACAACAGCCACGTGGCATATTCCCACACTACCTCGGATGGTAACACCCTCTTGGGTGCACTCTGTGGCTTGGGTTTCATCTCATCTTTTTCTTTATGGCTCATCATTCAGGTTCCTTATCGCTCTTGCACCTGTTGTTTTGATTGTTGATGCTGTCATTCACTCAAAATTAATCAATTTTATTGTGTAGAGTAAGATGAGCGAGAGATATCCATATTACTACTCAAGCACGACTTTGATGAATTTGGTGGCATCAGTAACTTCTATTGGATTTGCTCTTTGCACGGAAAGAGATTGGAGTCAATGGAAATTGGGTTGGAACATAAGGCTCTTAACTGTGGCTTCTGCGGTATGTCATTTTATTTCACTTTTAAAAATTACAACTAGTGCTTGCTCCTTTATCAAAACTACATCTAACATATGTTAGGGGCTTAGGGCGTTGTGGTCCAATGACATTAAATGTAACATCCCGTGTTCAAAAGTAGTATATATATATATTTTTTTTCCAAAAATCATTTCAAAATCATCAGAGTAGAGCAACAGAGCGATTGAGTAACTGATATGTATATATAAAACGCCGTAAGTCAATTTGGTTACAACAATGCAGACAAGAAACCGCGTGGTTCAAAAGTGATGTACAACAACAAAAGGAAGGCTTCCGCCGGAACATCGAAAGTAAGTCTTCAGCCGAGTCTCTATGCAGCCTGCTTGTCTTTATCCTCGGTCCTTGGTCTTCCCGACCCTGAAGCTATATGAAGAGCTGAGGTCCATTGCAATCGGACCCCAGGTAACGGTTAACCTCATATTTACATATACAGTATATGGACTACAGACAAACACAGCATCAACAGTATAAGAACACATAGTACAAGTATCTCCAAAATATGAGTACCCTGGCGGCACCATAGGCCCCCTGCAGCGTAACCCTGGCGGCACCTAGGCCCCTGAACCCTGACGGCACCTAGGCCTCTGACAAGCGTATCCCAATACCCAGCAACCATAACAACAGTACATAAACATACAATACACATAGCACATACACACATACTATAAATATCAGAGTTAGGGTTACTAGTACGCGAACGTACCTTCGTTGATTGAGACGATATTTCTGCCGAATACGATACGACAAGAGGTCGAACGTAATCAGGGATATCCTATCAATATAACAACGTACTTGTTAAGGATCCATTATTACGATGGACATTTTTAGTCAAAATGACCATTTTACCCCTGACCCCCTAATCGGCGGAATTTCGCCAGCACTTCGTTACTTTGACTCTAATCTTCCAAAATTTTGCCATAACTCTGACCCCATCATGATTTTCGAAATTAATGACTAAAATACCCCTAACATATGATATCTAATCATACTTGGAAGATTAAAGACTAAACTAGCATTTCTACTATAACTACCGAAAGAACTACGAAAGCTTAAGACTAAGGACCGAAGAACTTACTCAGAGCTTCGCTACAAAATTCTCCGGCCTCCTCCTCCTCCTTGCTGCTCCCACTTTTTGGTCTTGGCTTAGTGGATTTGGTGTGAAATTTTCAAATGAAGCCAAGGGGTATTTATAGGAGATTTTGAGTTACTATTCATACTTTTTCATACCGGATATCAACCGTCGGATCACACTTTTGCAAGATGGCTTCATCTCAGCCCTTAAACACTACTTGGCCGACCTCTAGGCTCCCCAAAAGTCAAAAATCCAATTATGAGATGCCACCTTGCCTTATTCTAGAAGGCTCCTACCGATAAAGTCTCCGATCGGTGTCCAAATCGCGTAATCTTGCAAAATCTCAAAAATCCGGAATAGTAACTTTGAAGATATTTTCTTACTCATTAGAAATGTATGGGTTAACTAAATCTTTGATCCCTTTCAGGTCTTCTCCGGCCCTATCGAAGATTTACGGAAAAACGCGTCGGTTACGGAACGAACTTCCGAAATCATCAACCTCTGGACAAAAATTCACTGATTCCAAATATGTTCAGATAATTATCAACTTATCCCCAGATGTTGAGCTATAATTTATTCTCTTCAAACTCCAATTCGTGACTATCTGCCTTTTTCACAGATTACCTATTTTGTCTTATTACCTAAGTATTCTACCGATCACGGAAATGACTTCTGAGACAGCCTATTCCGAGATAAAATTATACTTGTCCATAATATTCTCTGACTTTAGAAAACTTTTTCATGGTTTTCTAGATTAGATTTAGTTTCTATCAGTGGTCATTTATCCTATTTGCTTTTTCGCAAAATATCACAAATTATATTAATATTATATTAAAAATATCATGATATTATTTCCTTCAATTCTTATCCATTCCTTGGCTCAAAATTTCGGTCAACATAGCTGGCCCATTTTTATTATTTTCGTTTTTATTTAATTAATAATTATTTAATATTATATAAAATAATTATTTTATATAATTTTTTACAAAATTTCCCTATTGGTCCATACTTGTCTTTAGGCTTAAAATTACTTATTCTCATATATTTTTCTTCATATTTTCAAATTAATTAGCAAATATATTTTATGCTAATTTTAGCCATAAACCACTAATTATAGGTTTTTACATAATTATATTTGGATTTTCCTTTGTTTAAGCCCAAATAATTAGCCAGTAATTATTTAATTAATTACCCACTAATTTTTGACAATTTTCTTAATTAGAATAACTCATTTTCTCACAACTTTTACACTTACATTGGTATTTTATACTTTACATAAAATATCTATAATCACGGGTCAATAATGATCCCGAATACTTTTTAATTTTTCCTCACTATTTTCCAAGGAAATAAATCCCAAAAATTGTCTAAATTAGAGACAACATACTCTCTAATTTTTAATAATTATTTTATTGCCTCTAAGGGTTTTTTCATAATTTCCTTAAGTCATTTTATGCTCCACAAGGGCATTTTCGTAATTTTGGTACTCTAATTTTTAAGAGATTTTTCCCTACAAATTTGTCACCACATATTCACCTATTTCTAATAGGTATTATTTATTAAAATATAATATTCCAGATAAATAATTATCCGGGTATTACATTAAACACCTCCTTTAAGACTTTCTTGAGCATGGAGTTGTATGTTCGAGCCTCTTTAACCACATTGGGTGAATGAGTATCATGATAAATAAATATCTCCATAAAATGCATGTGATTTTGTTTCACTATAAGATTCAGTTGATGCAATTTATTGAATTTTTATAGAAAGTTATTTCCTAGAAAGTTAACTTTTTGGGAAGTTCATAAAAGTGAATCTTCATTTTATTTTTTGATTTGGAGGAAAGTATAATTATTGTTTTTTAAATAAATAAAGCATTATAATGATAAAGACAAAAAAATATCCTTTTTCTTTATTGATTTTTCTTTTATAATTTTAAGGGCAAGTTTATCTATAAAATAGAGTTTACTTAGATTTTGCTCACTAAGTTACTTATCTAATTGTGAGACTTAAGGCACAATTTAATACCAAGTATTGAGAGGTAGGAATTGAGATTTGAATAGGAAAAGCCCAATAAAAGAGTGATTGGTACAAATGAGGGATTGCTTGCTATCTACTTGGGATTGAGCAAATTAACCCATGTAGGTGGGAGGTGGTATTGGGAATTTAATCTTGGGATTAGATTTTATTCAGACCTAAATGCCCTCCCTTCATCCCTTCTTCAGTCGTGCCCCTCTCTATACCCGTCTCCTCCAACTCCGGCCACCTGCTCCTCCTCTTCGATCTAGTCCGTCTAACTTAAATATGGACCGTCTTCAAATTTCTGCAGTTGGTTGATCCAATATAATGTAATGGGCATGACATAAAAGCATCACGACTCCTTCAAATCAATAATAGGGATATTGCATAAACAAACCTATATAATTTCCATTTCTACATGCTGTAATTCACCTTTTTTTTTTTCCTGAAATGCTCCTCAGTACTCTTCGCAAGCATTCATCTCCGTCTTCCTTATTTTAATTTCCAAGAAGCAGCAAGTGCAATTGACAATTAAATTTATATCATTTCAGCACTCAAACTTCAACATAAATCATGGACAGAATTGAGCCTTGTTCAATGCATTTTGGCCTAATTTAAGCATTGAGGAAGTAGAATTAGACATGAAAACACATATAAATAGAGAGATATATTAGAGAATCCTAGCATACTACAGAAAATTTAACTTTCTCTCTCTACTTACCACCAACCGCAATAAGCAACTTTACTAACGTTCAAGTTTAATTTCTAGTAATTAAAAAGGAATCTATTTCCCTAATTTAAGTTTAATATGTACATATAATTATGATCGAATGTTTAAAATCAAATGCTTATGAAAATTTGTTTGGCTAGTAGGGACTAGGGCCAGCAGGACTGAATGTAGTGATGATAGCATGGTGTGTACGCAAGGCAGGGCCTCTATTCGTATCTGCTTTTGGTCCTCTTCAGCTTTTAATTTTGGCTTTTGTTGGATCTTTCTTTATGGACGAGATGCTTCATCTTGGAAGGTATAAATGTGAATATATAAATATCTCTGCCCCTTCAATTTCTTTTCTTTTACATTTTTGACAATGTAGTAAAATGATTTAACTTATAATAAAGAAATGTGAATCCATGGTGTATATGCAGTATAATTGGAGGAGTGCTGATAGTATGTGGATTATATATGGTTTTATGGGGTAAAGGCAAAGAGATGAAGAAAAAGAATCTTTTGACAGCATCACTGACCCTCCAAGTGTCATCATCCACTTCATCAGTTGAAATCATCGTCAAATCGTCTATTGACGATGACAAAAGCAAACACAACGATAGTATTAATACTTCAAACGTTGTTGATAAGGATCAACAAGATACATCAGAAAATGGAAATCAATCAGTGCAAGATGAGAAGAATTAAGTAACATGAGGAAATGTATGAACACTTGAAATTATATAATGCCCCGATCCGGTCCTTATATAAGACTAGTTGACTAATTTAGGTAGATTAAAAAAGTTAGTCATATTAATTATGTGTAACAAATATAGCTTGCTTTTCTTAAGATGCTATCTTTATCATGACTACCCTTGAATAAAACTCCTTCACGTGTGCAATCCATAGAGATACTTTAGGAAAAAATTATCAATTTGGGAGACAAAGTGGATTGGAGTTTTATATTTAGTATCAAATCCAATCCTGGCCGAACTAACTTATATATTAAGGACAGGATGTAGCAGAAGTTTTTGGTATTATAGGCATTAAGTTTTAGTGGTTTAGGAAAGAGATATTCTAGCATGCCACCGATATTTATGTTGTAGAAATATAATAAAATGGATGACATATGGACTGTTAGCTTAACATATTTGGTCAAATAGCGGTTACAATTAATTTTGATAATGGTCATGGCAAAATTTCCCTCTGAAAAAATTTTAGGGCAAAAATGGCCCTTAACCCTTTTAAATTTGCTGAAGGGCTTTTTGAGACTTAGGATTTGATTGATATAAGGGGAGGGGAGAGAAAGTGAGGGTGGAAAATTTTTGAATTGGATTTCAAAAAATTAAAGAAGTGAGATTAAAAGCTTTCAAGTAATTTCTCTTACTCTTTTATCTAACATCTTCCCTTATTAAAATTTCATAACCTCATTTTTCCAATATTTTTATATTCAACTCATAAAAAATTTAACATCCAAAAGTGCTCTGCATTGTGCTTGCCGAGCTTCAATATTAGATCCCTAGAGCCGCTTATAATATGCACTCGAAGTAGTAAATTCACCATTCCTGGTGCGCATCCTAAAAATTTTTAGAGACAGAGGACAGAGGCAAGAACATGAACAAATTATGAGGAATGACTAAATAATTAATTATCAACTTGGACAAAGACCTCCAAAATTTCAAAGTCCCAAATCAAGTTTGGTTGCTATAATTGATAAGGAATTCTCTACACTTAATAAGAAATTCACAACTCATTTTAGTAAATTACTAGTTTGATATTGGTTTTATTTTATTTTGGTATTGATTGGATGACATTGCATGGTGAGCTTAAATGTGCTGGACGTTAGAATTCATGTAATCATAGTTTGACTATGAACGAGGAAGTTTAGAAAGTTTTAACACCCAAATAACACAACCTAATATCATTAGTAAATATACTCAAAATTCTTTAATAAAAACCCTAATATTACATTTACAAAAATAAAATATTATCATTAAGTGAAATTTATTTTTGTCATGTTGCGAGCATCGCCAATAATAAGCAATCTTTAACTGCGAGTAACTCCACTTAAAGCGGGTAACTCTACTGGAAGTATGTCTGCAAACGAATTCACTACACACTACAAAAAAAACTATCATTTGTCGCGGTTCAGAATAACCGCTACAAAGTACCATTTTGTAGCGGTTTCATCACTAAACTGCAACTAATTACTAACGGAAGCATTGGGGGCATGTTTGCTGTGATATTTGTAGCGGTTAACGCAAACAAAACCGCTACAAAGTTGGCGCCAGCTTGGCGCGCAATGGCGGAAATGTTTGTGGCGTGACATTTGTAGCTGTTATTTGAGTCTAATTGCCAAAAAAATGGCGGGATTTCTTTGTAGCGGTTACGAACCGCTACAAATATTCAAAAGAATTAAAACTGATGGCGGCAAAAAAATTTCAAAAACATATTTTGTAGCGGTCATTTAACCGCTACAATATATTGATATAATTAGTAGCGGTTTTGTAACCGCTACAAGTCAAAACAAAATCAATTTGTAGCGGTTTGGGAACTGCGACTAATCTCTCAAACCAGACGTCAGCGCATCTCATATAGTGTCGGTCAGTGGGAACCGCTACAGATATAGTAGCGGTCCCTATATATGTAGTAGCGTTTTTTTTAACCGCTACAAATCAGTTTGCCACAATAGATTTTGTAGCGGTTTGGGTGACCGCTACAAATATCATTAGTAGCGCCGAAAACCGCTACTAATGAACGTTTTTTTTTTGTAGTGACACTTGTATTAAATATTTTTATACTTTGAGTTAAAAAATAATAAGGTAAAAAAAAAAGGAAAAAAATCACACGTTATATTTTACCACCATACTTGTGCGGGTCATGGACACGGCCTGCTTTGAGGGCAGGCCTTCTACTCGAAGTCTCTTAAACTGTTTGATTTGATATCCAAAAATAGCTTCTTCCTTCTTTGTTCTGTTTGTCAAATATTGTTTGATTGACATGCACTGAATCGCTAACTCGCTTGCTCTTATCTCTCGATCTCAGACATGGTGAGAACAAACTTTCCATTTGTATTCTTTATAGATCTTCAGCTCCTTGTGCTTTTACTCTACCTTTTCCATTATACATATCTCTGATGTATAAAAATACAGAATTTTAACATAAAAAAGTATACTCTGGAATTTTAGATCTAAAGCTAAAACAGTCCGTTAGGATTATGAGGTTAAGAACGGTACTGATAATCTGATTAAGAAAATGAGCATGAATATGATATGGAAGGGGATTTTGCAGGTGATGGGTAGATAAAAGACTCACTCATAAGCAAAAGTTAATTAAACAATAGGGTAAAAAGGAAAGAAAATGGCTTGGTTAAATCGTCCACCATGACCAAGCTAAGCGTGGATATCAGTGATGTTTGAGATTGAGAGACAACGTAACAGCGAGCGTGTTAGCGATCCCAGTACTAACATTGTTGAAGACACAAGCCCAAACCGTCTTGTCAAGGCCATAACCCTCAGAAAGTGGTTAACCACAATTCCCTAAATGAATCCCACGCTTGTCACTGTCATAACTTAGGAGGGCCTGTTTCATACGGGGAAAATTTGAGAAAGGGAAGTGAAAGGAAATGAAAGTAAAATTAAGAGAGAAATTTAAAATGTGAGCTGCTTAGTAAACTAGGGAATGAAACTTAAGTTGAGGGAATATGAAAATGAAACTCAAGTTGAGGGAATATGAATTGTTTAGTATCAAGAATTGGGTGTTAGTTAAGTGGGAATGTGAAGTGAAATTCCTAAAATACCCCTAAATTAAAAAAACCAAAAAACATTTGTAGAATGAATTTTGTTGTTTTCACAATGGGACATAAACAAACCTTAAACCAGATGGCATGAAGGTGCAGATGTAAAACTAAAGTAGACGTTGATGCGATATGAAATTGCGACAAGGACGAGATCCAGATGTGAGAAGGACGACGAACATGGAAGGAATTAGAGGGGAACAACATGAAATGATGAAACCAGCAATGGAAATGAATATTTACAGATGAACAGGGAAAAAATAAATTGAACTTTGAACCCAGCTGATGCATTGATAGAGAGGGCAAAAATAATTAAAAATAAAGACTGATAAACCCCTGAAAAGTGTGAAGTCGATGAATCAAAAGGAGTTCGTTCGTTAGGAAAAACAGAGGTGAATATTGAAAAGCAGGAGAAGAACTCATTGCTTCATGTAATTAATTCATCAACACAGTTATGCTTCCATATTAGAATAACAAAAGTGACCTTTATTAAAATGGCCACAGAAACAAAAAAAGTGCAATTGTGAGGATGAACAACAACACATAATGAGTTATACAATATGCATATCAGTATATTGGTTTGAGAACAAGGCATTACAAGTGAAGTAATATCATGCATACAAATGCCAAATTGAGGTAGATTGAAGCAATATTAACTTATTAATTTTAGTCAATGCAAGGTAGGTGAAAGCAATTAAAATAATGCAATTTTGCCTTCTTTTGAGGATAGATCAAATGTTTCATCTTTTGAGGATAGAAAAATAGTCCATGTAAATATTGAGAAATCATCGACAATGACTAGGGTATATAGATTCCCACCAAGGCTCTTGACTCTTGCTGGTCCAACTAAATTCATATGAAGTAGTTGAAGTGGTCGATTGGTTGATATTTCAGACTTGTTTTTAAAAGAGGATTTAGTCTGTTTACCCTTTTGGCTGGAGTCACAAAGCATGTCATTTTTAAATTGAAGTTTAGGTAAACCAAGGACTAAGTCTTTTCTTAGCAACTTGTCTAATTGGGTCATATTGACATGAGCTAGTCGCTTATGCCATAGCCAACTTTCATCTAAGTTGCTAACAAAACATTTTTCAGAGTATATTTTAGGTAAGTCTAATGTATAACAATTTCCCTCACGAGGAGCTTTGAATAATACCTTACGTTTACCTTTGTCAATTGGTAGGTCATTTTTGTTAACAATGAGACATTCTTCTGAGTCAAAGATGATCCAATTGTTTTTGTCAGCACTTTGGCTCACACTTAAGAGGTTGTGACAAAGACCTTCCACAAGGTAGACGTCTTTGATATGAGGACCTTTTTTTGCACCAATTTCACCAATGCCAGTGATTTTTCCGAATTGGTTTCCTCAATTGGTTTCCTCCAAAGGTGACTTTGCCACCATCTTTTGATCTCATTGCAACAAATTTTTCTGCATCTCCCGTCATGTGTCTAAAGCATCCATTGTCGATATACCACTTATTAATTCTTGATGCTCTCAAACATACCTGTAAATCAGAAAGGATTAAGTTTTAGGTACCCATTTTTTCATGGGTCCTTTCGGGTTAGTTTGGGTTTTAGGAATCTCATAGGATCCCTTTG
This sequence comes from Acacia pycnantha, assembly GCA_025563575.1. NCBI lineage: Eukaryota > Viridiplantae > Streptophyta > Magnoliopsida > Fabales > Fabaceae > Acacia > Acacia pycnantha. The sequence continues at coordinate 3,856,272 of JAMWYP010000014.1, forward strand.
GTACCCACTTGTAATTACCAACAGGTTTGGTCTTTCTTTCCTTCTTATGGAAACAGGATGAAGTGGTGTGTCCTTTGCGATTACAATAATTGCAATGGGCAAAAGGATTTGAAAAATGAACTGTTTTTTGAAAATAGTTCAAATAATTCTTTTCTCCAGTTTTTTTATTTCCTTTCTTTTTGTCACATTTGGGTTTGTAACCAATTCCTGACTTATCGTTTGTGAACCGTTGTTGCTTTAGAATCACATTGATCATGTCACTACCTTTTGTAAAATTTTCAAGAGTTTTTGTAAGATATACGTTCTTTTTGTCTAAATCAACACAATCTTCACAAACAAGATTTTTGCAAGTGAATTTTTCAACTTGTTGTTCAAGAGTTATGTTCTTTCGTTTTAGAGCTAAGTAATTTTCAGCAAGTTTTTCAAATTCAGATTGCAACTCAGTACATTCATCAAATAATTCATCATAAGAAGGGTGTGAATCATATACCTCATTGTTATTCCTAGGTTGCTCTTCTTCCTCTGCGACTAGGCAAATGTTTGCGGTGTCTTTTTCTTCCTCACTTTCTTCATCAGAGGAACCATCTCCCCATATGGCAGAGACGTAGGCTTTCTTTTTGAATTGGTTGAATTTCTTCTTTTTCTCTTTTTCGTTTTCTTTCAGTTGAGGGCATTCTGATTTGTAATCATCGGGTTTCTCACACTCATAACAAATGACTTGATCTTTATCTTTGAATTCTCGTCAATTACCTGAGGTTCCTTTCTGAAACCTGTTTCTGGAGCCTTGATCCTTTCTATAGAATTTTCTGAATCTTCGTACTAGCATGCCCATCTCTTCATCATCCTCATCATCTTCATTTTGATCTTCTTTTATAGTATTAAGAGCAATGCTTTTGCTCCTACTAGTGTTGACTTCATCTAGACCTTTTTTGAATTTCAGTTTGCTTTCGTATTCGGATAGGCTTCCAAATAGGGCGGCTACTGAAGTCATTGGCTTCCCACTCTTTTGTTAGAACATTGAGAATCTTTCTAACTTGAGGATGTTGTTCATATCTTTTGCCAAGGGATGCCAATTGATTGTTCAAGTGTGTGTAACGGAGTTGAAATTCAGCAATGGTTTCTCTGGACTTCATTCGAAGTAAGTCATACTCGGTGGTTAGAGTATTGGAGGTTCCTTCAAATGCGATTTCCAATGCCTTCCACATTTCTTTTGCAGTGGATAAATTACATATCCGAAAGTACTCCTTTTGGCTAAGAGCACTTTGAAGCATCAAGACGGCTTTGCTGTTAAGGGTGATTTTCCTTCTGTCAGTCTCATCAAATTCTTCTTATGTTTTAGGAACAACAATTCCTCCTTCATTTCTTGTAGGAACATAATCCCCATTCTCTATTACTTGCCAAAGACCATATTCGGTTGCCAGCACAAACACTTTGAATTTTGCTTTCCAAAATGAGTAGTGGTCGCCATTGAATTCAGGTGGTCGGTTGATTGAGGCACCATCAGGTAATATTCCTTCCATGATCTATCTCCGGATGTTAAGACTCAATAGAGAAACCTTGCTTTGATATCAAATGACGGTGGAATATCACCTAGAGGGGGGTGAATAGGTGATCGTATCAAACTTTTCTGGGATACACTTGGAAAGTAAATTACCAGAGTAAGGGAAGAGAAATGAACACAAAGAGATTTATACTGGTTCGGTCTAAAACTTTGACCTACGTCTAGTCCTCAAGTACACCTTGAGTTTCCACTAACTCTTTAATCACACGTACAATTACCCACTCTGTAACTTAGAATGATCCTTTCACACTCGGACTCACTCCCCCTTACAAGTTGCAATTGTACACCCTTACTTATGGTTCCACAACCTTAAGTTTGAATAATAGAAATAATGAAGGTGTTTGACAACTCCTTACGAGTGAATAAAAATATGAACACTGAAGTACTATAGGTATCCTGGGATACTCGAGATAATCACAGTAATAAGAAAGATGTATATATCGTATTCTCTTGAGTTGCTTCTTCCATTGAATCAGATGTGCTTTTATAATGTTTATGATTCATGTCGATAAGTGATTTGCGAAGATAGCCGTTGAGTCATTCTGTCTCTTGGATTTCCAACGTTTGCCCTGCATTGAAGGTTTATGATCGTTGCATCATTTAGTGTCTTCCCTTATTTTGTGCAGGGATTTACTCTGAATAAAGCCTATGTAAATTATTTCCAAATCGAAGGATCTCATTCTCTTCACCATTGATTTGTTCATTGACGCGTGAAGGTAACAATCTGATCTTCTTTTCTGTCAATCAAGGATTGATTTCCTGAAACTCATTTAAAGCAAAAATGGTTAAAAAGGAGTTGAATGAGTTTGAATATAATCAGTAATAATGGGTAAGGTTGTCTAATAATCATCAGAAGTAATTGATCAGAGATACACCGAATCGTTGTTCTGTTTCTATGCTCGAGTAAGTGTTTTTATGTTGCTCGGGCAAGCTTCTGAAAGGAAACAGATTCTCTCGTTGATGCTCGGGCAAACAGGTGTGTCATGCTCGAGCAAGTCTTTAAGGGGAACTAGAGTTTCTCGCTGCTGCTCGGGCAGGCTGTTATGGCGTGCTCGAGCAAGCCTCAGACAGAGGCTGAAATCAGTCTTTCACGGATGTTGCTCGAGCAGACAATATCTGTTTCTCGGGCATGATGCTCGAGCAAGGACAGAAAACCTGCTCGGGCAGATGACATACTGAGGAGAAAAGAGAGGACTTGAGAGGTGCTGCTCGAGCAAGGGTTTACCTCTGCTCGGGCATGATGCTCGAGCATGAGAAACGTCGTGCTCGAGCAGACACCATTCAGAGGCGAAATTAGAAGGCTGCTCGGGCAAGCCCATTCTTTCTGCTCGGGCATGGTGCTCGAGCAAGGTTTTTTCAGGTGCTCGAGCAAGCTTAATTTACATGTGATATTTCACTTCTGCCTCTATGCTGCTCGAGCAAGGAATTCCTTCTGCTCGAGCATAACTGCTCAATTCACAAAGTGAGGCTTTTAACCCGATGTTGCTCGGGCAATCACAAGCTGCTGGTCGAGCAAGATTCTTTCAACTTAGTTTAAGAGGTCTGAATCCCGATGATGCTCGGGCATAATCTATGAGCTGCTCGAGCAAGCCTTGACCTACATATTTTTCACTCAATTTAATAACTCATAAATTGTAATCATCAAAACACCGAGAGCCAACAGATTAAACAAAGAAGAAACAAGTTCAGTTACCAATTAAAGCGCGAGTCCTCCAGATGAAAACGTGAAATCCTCAATCCATGGGTTGATCATAGAAGCTTAGCCAGGCATGGCTGGGAAGAACGGAAATGAAGAAGAACAGACAAAGAACACGATGAACATTTGAGAGAAAATACAAGCTTCGGCTTTCAACCCAAAAAATGCTCCAAAATGTAATGACATAGTGTTTCAACTACCCTAGTGTATTAACCTAATTCAGAATCGGGTTGGACTGCGAAAATTGGCCCAAAAATGAAAACAAATATTAAATGGTCTTCAATTACAAAAATCAGGCCCAATTAAATAAAATCTAGAATTTTACGTTTGACTTTGGCTCCAATTTCAACCATCTTCTTGTCCAAATTTAGCTTTCAAGTCTTCATATCATTTGTAGCTCTCTGAATTATCTAGAAAATGAGACAAGGATGAGGCTAATCAAATATCTAGAGCAAAAGTTATGATGAAAATACTCAAACATTGTAAATCTGGAATTTTAATATAAAAATGAATTAAATCCAATTAAAAACCCAAAGCCCAATTAAGCACAAAAGCCCATTATTTATGAAATAAATAATCCTAAATTTATTAACCAAGAGATACAAATAAGTGTAATAATATTCAATTATCAAATCCCCCCACACTTAGGCTTTTGTACTCCTGAGCAAAATTAAAAGATAAAGACTAAACGAAAAACTTCTCCCTTCTAACATTTGCCAAAATTGCAAAATTTGAACAAGGATCACAAAGCTTTAAAAGATCAACCAGTCAAGACAAAAATTCTTTCATCTTAAATTATAAAACATGGCAATCTCAATCAATAATGCTAATTACACAATATGGTCTCTCAAGGGATGCCCTCAATCAATCTCTCAAGTGTATAGGTTTAACAAGTATATAACTCAAATTTCACTCAAGAAAATTGTCCTACCATAAGCTTGCTCAACTTCTACTTCTCCACTACTCATAGCACATGCATGAAAAAATCAAGAGGATTTATTATTCAAGGTTGTAATGGGGCTACGGTGAAGGTATGTAAAAGTATGGAAATAGAGGCTAAGCACCAAAGAAATCCAAAAGAACACTAGTTAAAGAATATGAAATAACTCAATTTTCATTCTCTCTCTGTTTTTTTTTAAAAATATATATTTTCTTTCTTTCTTTGTATTCTTTTCTTTTTTAAAATTAGCGATTTACACAATCACAATAACCAAATCAATGCCAAACAATGAATAGCACATAATCAAATACCTTCCCCCCACACTTAGAATGTTGCATGCCTGTGCAATCCCTATGCTTAAACATAAAACTAAGGTGAAACCAATACTCAATACATTTCCAAGGTTCAAAATAAAATGGTTTTACACTTTGGTTGTTAATGTGGCATAGAAAAGAATGAGTCAAAAAGGCATAAAGGGACTAACAAATGAATATAATGTAAGGGAAAAGCTATTTTGCCATAGTGGGAAAAAGAAAGAAAGCCTCCATCATATTTATGCATGTAAGTGAAAAATGCAGTTTTAAAAAAGAAAGAGAGCAAGTTCTAGAAAACAAAAATCATGGGCAGAAGCACACAAGAAAGAAAGAATGGTAGAAGATGAATTTCATTCATGTAAGCGCAAAATATCATAAAGGTCAATACAAAATCATACAATCAGCATCAAAAAATCAACTATCAAGGTAGGCAATCCAAGGGTCAAGAAATTTGGCCTAAACATAATGATCCATCAAAACCAACATGTTCAAGTTCACAATATGTATGGCTAAGCAATCACGGAAAGAGAGACTGTATTATTCACAAAAACTTATTCTTTGGAAAAACAAAGTGGGGAAATTGAAGAAATAAAAGAAAAGGAGAATAGAAAAAGAAAGAGAAATACTACCCAAGGTGCTTATGGAGGGTAAGTGGCATCAGTAGGTATGATCTCTACTTCCACAGGTTGCTATTGGGATCCCTCATAAAATTGTTTGAGTCGATGTCCATTCACTTTAAAGGTACTCCCTATGGGTGGATCACACAACTCAACAACACCGAAAGGAAATACATTAGTAATCACAAAAGGGCCATTCCATCTAGAATGAAGTTTACCAGGCATAAACTTTAGATAGGAATTGAATAAAAGGACTTTCTGGCCCATAACAAACTCTTTTCTTAGGATTTTCTTATCATGTAATGCCTTTGTCTTTTCCTTGTGTAACCGTGAACTCTTATAGGCATCCAATCAAAGCCTATCCAACTCTTGCAACTGCAACTTCCGTTCTATCCCAGACTTAGCCAAATCCATGTTACCTTGCTTAATAGCCCAATATGCCTAATGCTCCAACTCAACTGGAAGATAACATGCCTTACCAAAGACAAGTTGATAGGAAGACATCCCAATCAGAGTCTTGTAAGTAGTCCGTTATGCCCACAAAGCATCATCTAACCTCTTGTTCGAATCCTTTTGAGTAAAGTTAATAGCTTTCTGAAGGATTTTCTTAATCTCTCTCTTTGAGACTTCAGCTTGACCATTAGTCTGAGGACGGTATGCTGTGGAGAACTTATGAATTACCCTATACTTCCATAACAAAGCACTCATGCTTTGGATACAAAAATGAGAGACCTGGTCACTGATAATAGCTCTTGGAATACCAAACCTACATAAAATGTAAGACTTGACAAACTCTACCACCACAGCTAAATCATTAGTCTGGGTGGCTTTCGCCTCAACCCATTTCGAAACATAATCAACAACCAACAATATGTAAATAAAACCATAGGAACCAGGAAATAGACCTATAAAATCAATACCCCAAACATAAAAAAAATTCATAAAATAGTATAGGGTGTTAAGGCATCTCATTCCTACGAAAAATACTTCCTGCCTTTGACAGTTATCACATACAAAACAAATGAGAATCATGAAACAGGGAAGACCAAAATAAAGTAGAGTCTAACACTTTCCTAGCAATTATTTAGGGTCCAAAGTGACCACCACAGGAAGAAGCATGAAAAAAATGTAAGATGGAGTTAAACTCATGATTAGGCACACATCTCCTAATTACTTGCTCACCAAAAAATCTCCACAAATAAGGGTCATCCCAGACATAATATTTAGATTCACTTTTCAATTTCAGAGTTTGGGCCCTAATGGAATCTGGAGGTAAAACATTAGAAACCAAATAATTAACCAAATCAGCATACCAACGAAGCTTACCTTGCAATTGAATCATCTAAAAATAATACAAGAATGAGGCTAATTGGATACCTAGATCAGACGTTATGTAGAAAATACTCAAACACTATAAATATGAAATTTTAATATAAAAATGAATTAAAAACTCAAAGCCCAATTAAGCACAAAAGCTTATTATTTATGAGCTAAACAATCCAAAATTTATAAACTAAGATATACAAATAAGTGTAATAATATCCAATTATCAATCAGAATGTGTGTCCTCAATGCCATAAAACCTGGTAAGGCTGTAAGACCTAATCATTAGACTATGTGTCCTAAAGTCCATGAGACCTATTATGCAATATATGTATTGGACTGTGTGTCCTGAGGTCGTAAGATCTAATGATCGGACTATGTCTTAAAGGACACAAGACCTGATCTTCAGACTTTGGACCACAAAGGCAGTAAGACCTGCGTTAGTTCTCAGATTGTTAGTTTTGATGATAACAACTACTTGCAATGAGTTAAAGACCTGATGATTCAAGTCACTCAAGTGTGTATTAAATAATACTCGAGTGTACAATAGTTATTGAAACCAAAACTTGAATTAGAAAGTTAGTTTCAAAAGTGCCTGATATAGACACATGAGTATTACTCTTCAATACTCAAGTGTTGACTTCAAAATGACAAGAAGAATGCGTGATACTTGCTCTTGTCATGAAGAACCTAGTGAATACTCGATTTTTCAAGTAACACACTCGAGTATGGCTGCTACTTTAGGAATGCCAGGTTTTAGACTTGTATTCTTTTTGAATCAACAAGGAATACACTCCAGTGTACACATCAACACTTGAGTGTCAAGGTATTAACTAAGTCTAGTACATATTACTCAATGATGAATTAATGCTTTGTGGCACACTTAAAGCGTTATTTGTAATACTTTAGTGTATGCCAATAAAAATCGAGTGTTTGTAGAGACCAATATATCTCTTCTACACTCTATTTCTTAAACAGTATCCTACAGACACACAAAGCATCAACACTTGAGTGTTGGTATAAAGAAACTCGAGTGTAGAATTCCAATACTCGAGTGTCTTGAAGAATACATATATTCCCATGTAAGCTTTGTTTTTCAAACACACTTCTTCTAGTGTAAGTTCATCAATAGTTGAGTCTTGAGGAAGAACACTCGAGTGTGACACTTGAGTGTGTATATTCTACACTCGAGTGTTACCTGTCTCTGAACTTAATCCTCGTCTTCGTAAAATCAAATTTACTGATTATTATCTTGATACATAAGATTATCACTCATTATTATTCTTAATGCTCCTAAACATGATTATTAGTAAGTTTCAAGAGATCAAACGAAGGTTTAGGTAAAAATCTTTAAAAAGAAAGATTTGTGTCATAAGCATTTATTGCGTAGCAGAAAATAGAGCATGGACACGAAAACTGATTCAGAGTAGGCCAAATGATCATATGATCAGAGACCCATTCCAGTGAAAGAGAAATTAACACTTCCTTAGTCAACAATGAACCAAAAGCATGTCATGCGAAGATATTCAAACCGCGATACGAAAGCGACATATCTTCCAATGACTTCGGCTTGTATCTAATGGAAAAATTTTGGGTCTAATGGAACATTTGAAATCTATTAACGACTAGCTTGAAGCTTCACCAACGGTCATTAATGGTGTTGACTATAAATACGAGGAGCATTCAATTCGAAGCTAACAACTTAAGACGATATCATTTATTGCTTATTAATACTTTCTAATATTTTTTGATATTGAATTCTTCAGTGTTCATATATCCACTCGTGAGAGAGTTATTACTCTTAAATCATATGTTGTAAAATCTCAAGGTAGTGGGACCTTGAGTGTGGTTATTTGATTATAGTTGTAAAGGGGAGTGAATCTGGTGTGATTACTCTTTGCTTATTGTACTCGTGTTGAAAGATAATGGAAATCTTAGAGAAGGTCTTGGGACTGGACATAGGCCATGAGGTTAAGGCTGAACTAGTATAAATCTATGTGCACATTTTCGGTGACATCTCTCTAACCCTTCCTTCTTGTTTTATTATTGATTAAGATCATTTTAATTTTTATAATTCACCCCCCTCTTGGGTGATTAGCTGTAACTAAAAACCTGTTATGTAATAAGGTAAGTATTGGGCTGTGTTATAAAAGGTTTTTACTTCCCAGAACCAAACCTGGCTTAGTGGTTTAAATGCATCATTAAATAATAAATCTTACTGGTGTTAAAGTTAAGGTAGTGATTTATTTAACCGCTACAAATTGTTAAAGGTTTCAGAAATTGAATTTAATCATCCCGCCACACGTCATTCAGAGAACTCAAAATTCTCTCTTCACCCATCTTCTTTGCTAACTTTGTTCACTAGATATGGATAATTCATGGATCAAGTCTGCGCAATTCTGCAACATATTTAGCCGGATTAAACAATTTCTTGGATTTCACATTCTCTTCAGCCAGTTGTGATGGTAAGATCGCTTGTCCTTGTTGTAGATGCAAGTTTAAAAAGTGACATACATGAAAAGCTCTTAAGAAACATTTGATTGTGAAGCCTTTCCTAGAAGACTACACGTTCAGGGGAGTTCATGGTGAGAAGCCCTATATGAGATATGATTATCATCTTCCTCAAGTTCATAAGTTGGAGTTAAAGTACAAAGAGATGATCCTGTTTATGATGTTGTTTGTGATGCATTTGGTTTTCAAGATGACAACTTCAGCAAAGAAGTTAGGGTGCAGACCGTGTTTTCTTGAGGAAAAAATAGCTCAAGAATTTTTCAGCCTCATGGATGAAGCAGATCGCCCTTTGTATCAAGGTCGTCGAAAATACTCCAAATTATCTTTCTTGATAAAATTGTATCATATCAAGTGCTTGTGTGGAATCACTGATAAGGGAATGTCGATGTTGCTAGAATTATTACAAGATGTAGTCCTCGACGTGGAGATTCCCACAATGTTCTATGAGGCCAAGAAGATTATTAACAAATTGGGCTTGAACTATGAAAAAATTGATGCATGCCACAACAACTATATGCTATATTGAAGAGATGATGCTAGCAAGGAGACTTGTAAGAGATGTCATACATCAAGGTACAAGAAAATTTGGAAGGGGAAAACCTAGAAGAAGAAATCTGTAAAGATTCTCAGGTACTTTGCTTTGAAGCCATGTTTACAAACATTGTTTATGTCATCTAAAACAATTGAGCATATGAGGTTGAATGAAGTTGACAATAACAAAGATGGTAAATTAAGAAATCCATGTGTTGCAGAAGCCTGGAAGTGTTTGACTCAGAATTTCTAGCTTTTGTGGCGTACCTTAGAAATGTTCGTCTTGCTTTCACAACCAACGGTTTTAATCCATTTGGAAATCTTAGCACACGTTATAGTATTTGGCCTGTAGTCTTAATTCCCTACAGCTTGCCCTTTGTATGTGTATTAAACAAAGCTCCTTCATTTTTTTCTATGACCATTCTAGGAAAAAAGGCACCAGGTAATGACAACGATTTGTATCTCCAACCGCCTATTGCATAATTGCTGGACTTGTGGAATGTTGACATCTAGACATATGACACGTACAAGAAGACACTGTTCAAATTGCGTGCAACCTTTATGTGGATGATAAGTGACTTTCTTGGCCTGGGAACATTATTTGGGTGGAATGTGCATACAAGGACGTGTGTGTCCAGCATGCAATTTTGACTCTAACTCAGTGTACCTTCCCCACAGTAAAAAATGGTACTTCAAGGGTCATTAGAGGTTTCTAGATGGTAAGCACAAATTTAGATTGCAACAGAATCGTTTCAAAAGTGAGGAGAAAGCCTGCCAAGACTTCTGCTTATGTGCCTCAGCAATGGTGGAAGACAAGCATTTTCTTCACTCTTTCGTATTAGAAAGATAATTTGCTTCGACACATTCTTGATTTCATGCACATTCAAAAAAATGTATCCGACAATGTGCTATACACGATGTTTAACAAATCAAGCAAGTCAAAATATCATCTTCAAGAGAGGAAAGAGTTATATGCCATGGGAGTTCGTGAAGACTCGTGGTCAGATGAGTATGATAAATTTCAACCGGCAAAAATCACCCTCACAAAATCGAATAATGAAATCTTCCTCATGATGTTGAAGAAAAGAAAACTTCCTGATAGGTATTCATGCAATATTTCATGATCTATTGACATGCAAGCTCGAAACTTTACTGGGTTGAAGAGTTATGACTCACATGTTCTTATGCAACAATTACTTCCAATGGCAATAAAAAATATGTCACCTCCTGATTTGTCGATCTTTTTGGTAAAGCTATGTTCTTTCTTTCAAAAGTGGTGTTCCAAGGTTTTGATCGTTGAGGAGCTCGATCAACTGCAACCCAAAATCATTCTTAAACTTTGTCATTTAGAGATGATCTTTCCTCCATCCTTTTTCATGGTGATGGTTCACCTGACAGTCCACCTTGTTCATGAAACAAAGCTTGCTAACCTAGCTCAATATTGATGGATGTATCCTCTTGAGAGGTACTTATTTTACATATGTGTATCAACATTAATTTCTAAAATTTCTAGTCACACATTTCAGCATTTACGAACATTTTTCATTCTTTACTATATAGGTTTATTGGGAAAATGAAATCTTACATAAAGAATAAGACTTGGCCAGAAGGTTCTATAGCTGAAGGTTATATAAGGGATGAGGTCATGTATTTTTGTTCAAGGTACTTTAATGACATTGAGATGCCTTTCAACTGACCGCCTCATGTAGACGATTGTCCTAAACCATAGTCATCATTAAGAAAGTTGTTAAATCCCTTGTGTTGGTAAAAATCAGTTGGAGGAAGTGAGAACTTCAAACTAACAACAATTGAGAAGTTAGAAGCACATATACATGTCTTGGTGAGTTGCATTAAAGCTGAACCCTTCCTTCAGTAAGGATTGTAGACTCATATGTTATCCTATATGTTTCCTTACATTTTATACTTATATTTCATGATCTCCATCTCATGATTAATTGTAGGGAATTCAGAAGTCATGTGAAGCGTCAACTGAGGATCCGTACACAAACATCCTCTGAACTTGGCAAAAATGTCCATAGAGAATTCCAAAGTTGATTTGGGCGCAAAATACTAAATGACCACAACCCACACTCACCTTCTGAGCTATCACAATCAGCCCTCTTGACCATGCAACCAGGTTTATGACGTACAATGACAATGATTTCAAGATTTGCATGGTTTCATGAGATCAAGGATTGCTCACCCAAAACCCGGGTGTTTATGGCACCTTTAGGATAGGGAGTTATGAGAACACTAGTGATGCCAACATGCAGTTTGGAGGCATCCCTTATTATGGAAAGGTTCTTGATGTCGTCGAACTAAATTACCATGGTTGTTTCACCGTGATGTTGTTCAAGTGTTTGTGGCAAATACGGCAACTTTCTAAGACACACAATTGACAACTTAGGCCTCAATTCAGTAAATTTCTCTAGGCCAATTCACACTAGTCAATCTCAAAATAATGAGCCATATATTCTTGCCTCAGAGGCACACTAGGTTTATTATGTCGAGGACGAGAGACATGGTGATTGGAATATGTTGGTTTACTTAAAGTCTTGAGACCTTTACAACATGGGCGATGGTGATGACATCGCCTATAAGAGTGAGCTGTTCCAGCCCACCAATTTCAAAAACCTTCTTCCATGAAGGCGATGATAATTTACCTATCGTTCAATGCTTTTTTATAAGTTACGCTTTATTGTCACATAATTTAAGTTTAGTTTTTGTACAAACATATTAAACTCATAGCTAACATTTTCTCCACACATTTTTTGTAAGAATGGTGACAAAAATTGATTAAACAACTTATGCTTCTATTATTGTAAACATCTATATTTAAAAAAAAAATACGAATGGATTTTTGTAGGGGTTTTATAACCACTACAAAAAGTATAACCGCTACAAATACTGACATAAACGACAACATATAAAAACCGCTATCTATAACATCCCAACTTCAAAAGCAGTATATTTTTTTTTATCAAACATCATTTCAAAATCATCAGAGTAGAGCAACGGAGCAAAGAGTAACTGATATGAATACATTCAAAAAGCCGTAAGTCTGGCTGGTTACAACAGCGGTACAGTAACCGCGTGGTTCAAAAGTGATGTACAACAACGAAAGGAAGGCTTTCGCCGGAACATCGAAAGGAAGTCTTCAACCGAGTCTCTACGCGGCCTGCTTGTCTTTCACCTCGGTCCTTAGTCCTCCCGACCCTGAAGCTATATGGAGAGCTGAGGTCCATTGCAATCGGACCCCAGGTAACGGTTAACCTCATATTTACATATACAGTATATGGACTACAGACAAACACAACATCAACAGTATAAGAACACATAGTACAAGCATCTCCCAAAAAGCGTATCCCGGCAGCACATAGGCCCCCTGCAGTGTAACCCTAGCAGCACCTAGGCCTCTTGATCCCTGGCAGCACATAGGCCCCCTTGAAGCTTATCCTGGCGGCACTTAGGCCTCTAACAACCGTATCCCAATACCCAGCAACATATAACAACAATACATAACATACATTACACATAGCACATACACGCATACCATAAATATCAGAGTTAGGGTTACCAGTACGCGAACGTACCTTCGTTGACGGTCGTCGGTATTTCTAGCGGAATACGGTACGACAGTAGGTCAGAACCTTATCAGAGATATCCTATCAATATAACAACGTACTTGTTAAGGATCTATCATTACGACGGACATTTTTAGTCAAAATGACCATTTTACCCCTGACCCCCTAATTGGCGGAATTTCGCCAGCACTTCGTTACTTTGACCCTATTCTTCCAAAATTTCAACATAACTCCTACTCCAACATAGTTTTTGAAACATAAATCATATTGATTAATGATTCACATCATAACAGGCATTTTAGGTAAAAATTACCATTTTGCCCCTGATGCCCCTAATCGCAGAATTTCGCCAGAGCTTCGCTATTTTAACTCTAATCTTCCAAAATTTTGTCAGAACTTCGAACCCACCAAGATTTTCAAAATAATGACTAAAATACCCCTAACATATGATATCTAATCATACTTGGAAGATTAAAGACTAATATAGCATTTCTACTCTAACTACCGAAAGAACTACGGAAGCTTAAGACTAAGTACCGAAAACTTACCCAGAGCTTCGCTGCTTTTTTCCTCCAGAGCTTCTCTCTCTAAAACCTCTCTCTACTTTCGAAATTCTCAAGAGAATTGGTGTGAGATTTGAAGAGGAAATGCATGCCTATTTATAGGAGAATTTTGGGTCCAACTTGGTAATTTTCCCTTACAAACTTGGTAATTTTCCCTTCCATTTTAACCAAGCATTTTAGGATTTCTAGATGGATGTTTGGTGGCCATACAACACACCAAAACGTCCAGCTACCCCCCATGAGTCACCATTTCAACTTTTGCTTTTTGCCCCGGTCCGATAGAATTCCCAATCGGTGTCCGAGTCGCGTAATCTTGTAAAATCTTAGAAATCCGAAACTATAACTTTGAAGACATTTTCTCACTCATTAGAAATGTCCGGGCTAAATAAATTTTTGATTCCATACAGGGTTCCAACGGTTCAGCCGAAGTTTCTCGAAAAACGTGCCGGTTACGGAATCAACTTCCGGAATCGTCAACCTCTAGACAAAAATTCACTGATTCCAAATATGTCCAGAAAATTCTCAACTCATTCCCAGATGTTGAGTTATGATTTATTTTCTTCAAATCCTAATTTTATGCCTATCTGCCTTTTTCTCAGATTTTCCCTATTTCGTCTTATTATCAAAATGCTCCACCGATCTAGGAAATGACTCCAGGAACAGCTCAATTCGAGATAAAAATCCACTCATCCTTATTATATTCTAACTTTAGAAATCCTGTTCCTGATTCTCTAGATAGGATCCAATTCCTATCGGTGTTTATTTTCCCTATTTACTTTTACTTTAATTAATATTTAATCAAGAGTTTTAATTTTTCACTCTACCTATATTCACTTTCATTTTTCTTTCTTTTTTATCCCAAAGATGTCGGCCCTCACACACATATTTTATATATATTTTTATTTTTATTTTTAATTAATTATTATATAATTTAATAATTATTTTTACATAATTTTTTATAACATTTTCCTATTGGCCTATACTTGTATTTGGGCTCAAAATTACCTAATCTCATTTATTTTTCTCAATATTTTCCAATTAATTAGCAAACCTATTTATGCTAATTTTCTAGCCATAAATTACTAATTATAGAGTTCTACATAATTTATCACAATTATTCCATTGGTAAAGATTAAATAATTAACCAATAATTATTTAATCAATCACTTATTATTTGTTGATAATTTTCTTATCTAGAACTAATTAGTTCCTCTTAAAATCTGAACTAACATTGCTATTTTATCTCCCATGTAAAATATCAATAATTATGGAGTTAGTTATGATCTCCAAATACTTTATAATTTTTATTTTACAATTTTTCCAAGCTTATAATTTATTAAATTACCAAAGTTAGAGAAAATATATTCTCTCAATTTTAATAATTATTTTACTACCTCTCAGGATTTTTCACAATTTTCCTAAGTTATTTATGTCCTACAAGGGCATTTTCGTCATTTTGGCACTCTAATTTTCAAGAGATTTTTCCCCTACAAATTTGATATCACATATTCACCTATTTAATAGGTATTATTTCTTAATTTATGATATTTTTCCTAAGTCAAATTTTAGGGTATTACACTATCAACCGCTACAAGTATTACACAGATATCCCTATAAATAACCCCACCACACCACATTTCACACATTCATTCATTTCTTCCCACTCACCTTCTCTTTCTCGTTTTCTCTCATCCATCAACATTTTCTAGAAAGGTTAAGTACTGAACAAGCTGATCAAATATGGTAAAAAAATTAAAAATATTTGATTTCAATATTTTTCCTTCTTATAATACTGATACTAATTATTCTTTTTTATCCAAAACTTTAAGGACATTTCCTCAACATTACTTTTATCATCATCAACATTCATTCCATAATCAAATATCATCTAGTGGACAACAAAATAAGTTCATATTATCTACACATTCTCTATATCATACCTGTATAATATTTATATTTATCTAACTTGAGTCAATTATTTTAAAAAACTATTAACTATTGTCATTTAAATTGACACTTAAATAATAAAATAATGTAAAAATGGACTCAAATTAGGGTTTTTTTTTAAAAAAAAAAAAAAATTGTAGTTGTTTTAAAACCGCTACTAATTTTAATCAAAATTCGCCTTAAAAATTTGGCACAATGAGATGAAGAATATATTTTTCTGGAAATAAAATAGAATTAGAATTAAAATTTAGTAATATTTAAATATATTTCTTTTTATTTTAATTTGAGGTTTTAAACTACAATTTTTCCTTTTTAAACTGTATGGACAACGTAATAAAATGATTTAGCTTATAACATTGAACTGTGTGAATCTATGATATGCAGTGTAATTGGAGGAGTGCTGATAGTGTGTGGATTAGACATGGTTTTATGGGGCAAAGGCAATGAGATGAAGAATATGAATCTTTTGGATGTACCAACAGACCCTTCAAGTGTCATCCCCTTCAGTTGAAATCATCGTCAAATCATCCATTGATGATGATGAAAATATTAACAACAACAATATCAGTACTCCAAACGTTATTGATAGGGATTATCAAGATTCATCAGAAAATGGATATAATCAAGCAATACAAGATGGGAAAACATACAACAAGTAAAATCTAAAAGTGCCTCAGACACTCAAAAGATATACTACGTTCTATCTTTATTACAAGATCAACTTTAATTTTTTTTTAAAAAAAAATTAACTACAAAGCAGGTCTTATATTAAAGACAAGGAAGGGGGAGTTGTAATTAATTTTGATATTATGTGAAAGACTCTTTGTCGTGGAAACCTATTAAAATTGATTTTCAAGTCTGATGATGTTGACATTCTTGTGTGAGGGGCTGGTTTAAATTGTATTAAATAGGAATTTATATATATATATATATATATAATAAGAAAGCTTTTGATGAAAAAAAAATGATAAAATCCAGATGGATTGACTCGTGAGAAATTAACAAAACTTCTCTCACGCTAAACCTAGGTTTTGGAAGGTTTTGCTAAAAACTTCAGCCAACAGAGATGATATCACATGTGTTTCATAAAAGCCAATAATCACTTGCTCTCTCATATTAGTTTCATACCAAAAATAATAGTGGATTGAATTCGTCAGTAGTATTACGTCACTAATCCTTCATAAAATTGTTAATATTGAACATTTTTTTGTTTTGTTACTAAGTTTAGTCGCTGATTCCGCTACAAAATAATTAGTTACAGAATTTTTCTGTCACTACTTCTATCACTAATGTCATTAGTCTCACCTTATTTTCCGGCCATATTAAAGTTCTCTGTAAACTTCCTTAATGTCCTCAATATTACCAAATTTATGATTTAGACGCATAAACATAATGAACAATTAACTTGATCAAATACCTGTTCCCAAAAAAAAAAAAAAACTTTGATCAAATACCTCAACAGGTTTTTACTGCCTATTAAAATACTATCCGCGCAAGACTTAGATGAAACCCGTAGGCCCAAATCAAGGCATGTAGATATCTATTTCACAGTATGCTCATAACAAATCAAATAGAGCCCAAGAACAATTAGAGAACAATATTTTAGTACAACAATAATTAAAGTACAATGACCAGCAAAGATTTATCCAGTTGGTATCGGTGAGAGGGTTGGCTCATAACCATAATATTTATAGTTGGAATAGGGAATGTGAAAATCTTGTTGCTGAAAGATCTGTAAAAACCTTTGTAAGTACTTTTTGAGCTTAAATATATACTTTGGCCTTGATGAGCCCCTAAAACTCAACTTATTATCAAACTTTGTTGTACCAAAAAATTATTAGAGTATATATGTCACCATTTAAGTATCTCAAGACACAATACTTGTAAACTTTAGCAATAAGTACAAATGTCCATCTAGGGCTAAATCACAAGATCTACCCTAGTCTTGATGTTGTGAATAGAAACTACAAAAGAATAGGAAATAAGTAACAGAATGAATTCTGTCGATAACCAGTCACTAATTTCCGTCACAAAATATCTATAACATATTAGCGACAATCTGTTACTAATTTCTGTCACTAAATTAATTGCTAGAAAATCTTTCGTCATTGATTCTGTTACTAATTGAATTCTGGTGGTTGTTGGTAACGAACTAAGAACAAATTAAAGTAAACTAAAGCTTCATCTCGAAAGAACAAGGATAGACAAATAACCATGACTAAACTCAAAAATTTTGAGTTTTTCAAATTTTTCAAAAGCATGATAACGACGAATTAAACAAATCAAACATTTACAGAGTTTTCCCCCCTTCAGAAACACAATTTGAAGAAAAGAGTAAATGAAAACTAACTAGTAGAAAAGTAAGATTTTCACAGAAACAAAAACACTATGAAAGCAAGAATTGAACACGAGTAATCGTTTTTACGGGATTAGTCTCAAATCAGTTTGGTTTAAAATTCAAATTTACCAAGAAAACAATTAAGGGCCTATTTGTTTCTGTTTTTTTTTTCCAACATAGTTTTATAAAATTGTTTTAAAAACATTTTGAAAACAAAAAAATTGTTTGGGTAGTTTTTGTTTTTTGAAAAAATATATTCCTAAATTGACATGGCGGTAGTGGTTGTTGCCAGTGGTGACATGATGTTAGCTGTCGCCGACACTAACATAGCAGTGGTCAGCCCCAGTGGTGTGGTGTTGATAATGGATAAGTGACAACCTCAAAAAAGAAAAGAAAAAACAAGAACAAAAAACCGCTTAAAATTTTTAGAAACAACTTTCTATTTTTAAAATTTTTAAAATAATTTATTGAAAACAGTTTTTTAAACAATTTTTATAAATGAGAGAATACCTATTAAATCCAGTTAAAATACCAAAATCTTGGTTCAAACCTCCACTTTCAACAAAGTCTTGATTAGGCTAGGAGGACACATTAGGGATCCATGAATCTTGTAAATTTACCTTAATACCCTTAAATGTTTGTTAGCCTTTTTTCCTACCCTCCTCGATCAGGAATCCCTCTCTCCCCTATCATCATGGTCTCGCAACTCTTGCTTCGTATATTCAACCTTTTCCTGTAGAGACGACATGCAACAAATGCCATTAACATGTATCTGCATGTCGTTATTCCTTTGATTCATATTATTCAAACTCTTTCTGTGTTCATCAATGTATGGTTGAACTACTTCCATATTATTCAAGATGTACAAGTGTGCTTGCAACACCTCTTCACGAGGCATATTCTTCAGTTTGATTCCTCGAGTTCCCTCGCTTATCCCCTCGTCATGCTGAGATTGTATCGTCGCCCCTGATAGATAATCTTTGCAGAATTCCATAGCCTCTTCAACTACATATCTCTCAACTATTGAGGCTTCCGGTCGATAAGGATTTTTAGAATACCCTTTTAAGATCTTCATGTATCGCTCGAAAGGGTACATCCACCTTAGGTAAACTAGACCGCAGAGCCTTACCTCCCTTACCAAGTGTACTATCAGATGCACCATTATATCAAAAAATGCAGGAGGGAAAATGCATCTCTAGTTGGGACAAAATAATAGAACCCTCATTTTCCAATTCATCCAGCTTTTCAATGTCAACGAATTTGTTACAGATAGCATTAAAGAACATACTCAATCTTGTTATAGTGGTTCGCACTTCATCTTTCATAATGCTTCCAATAACTACTGGTAATAGTTGTTGCATCAACACAAGATAATCATGGGACTTCATTCCCACTAACTTCAAATCGTCCATTGAAACACACCTTCTCAAATTAGAAGAATATCCTTGTGGAACCTTAATATCATATAGACACCCACACAAACTTTTTTTCTCCGCTTTTGATAGTGTATGAGTTGCTAGCTCCATGTATGAACTCTTACCATCTTCCATTACTTGTGGATTTAACGAGAGGAGAAATGTAATACCCTAAAAATCGCACTTATGATAAGTAACATGTTTTAGTAAATAATACCTATTGTAAATAGGTGGATATGATGTCTCAAAACTAGTGTAGTATTTATCTTATTTTCTCAGGTAAATGCTGTCAAAATTAGAGGAAATAAAGTACTAAAGGGCTCAAAAATGCGTAAATAGGATATAAAATAGCCCGAAAATATTATGATAAATCTTAAAAATGCAGTAAAAGATTTATTAAAATTTAGAGAGTATATTGTCTCTAATTTTGGTAATTTATCAAATAATAACCTTGGAAAAATTAAAGGGAAAAATCAAAAAGTATTTTGAGGACCAAAATGACCCCATGATTTTTAATATAATGCATGGGACATAAAATACCAATATCAGTGAAATAGTTGTGAGAAAATGGTTAATCCTAAATAAGAAAATTGTCAACAATTAGTAAGTGATTAAATAAATAATTATGGGTTAATTGTTTAAACATAATTAAGAGAAAATCCAAGGGAAAATATGTAAAACCCTTTAATTAAATATTAATGGCTAAAATTAGCATAAAATATACTTTCTAATTAATTGGAAAAGATTAAGAAAAATGAATGAGATTAAGTGTATGAAAAACCCTAAACCCTAAAAGGTTACTAATCATGTGTTTAGGGCACTAATTAAACTTATAAATCAATTTCTACAAATTAAATATTAATCAAGGGTTAGGATGTAATCTAATAAAGTAAGATCTAAGGCCATGGAATTTCTAGTAATTTTAAATGCCTAAATCCTTGTTAATAGCTATTAGCCAATGGGAAATTTTGCTAAAATATATTGGATAATTAAATATAATATAAATAAATTTAAAACAGAAAAATAAAATAAAAAGAAAAAAAATAGCTGGCCGAAAATTTGGACTAAAGGGGATGAAGATTTTGCAAAATAAATATCATGATATTATTGAATAAAATAATAATATAAAGTGTGATATTTTGTAAAAAGTAAATAGGATAAATGAGAACCGATAGAAATTAAATCCTATCTAGAAAACCATGAACTAGGTTTCTAAGATCAGGACATATTATAAACAAGTGAATTTTTATCTCGGAGTGGGTTATCTCCGAAGTCATTTCCATAACCGGCGGAATGATTAAGAGATAAGACGAAACAAATATTTTGTGGAATAGGGCAGATAGTAGAAATGAAAACCAATGGAAAATAAATCATAACTCGAAATCCTTGGATTAGTTGGTGAACTTCTGGACATATTATGAATCAGTGAATTTTTGTCCCAAAATCGATGTTACCCGAAGACATTTCCGTAACCGACGGTGTTTACTCGAAAATGTTCGGCAGGCAACGAAATGTTCTGAATGGGATCAAAAATTTAGTTGACCTAGACATTTCTAAAGAGGAAGAATAGACCTTCAGGGCTATGTTGTCGGATTCTTGAGATTTTCCAAGATTACGCGATTAGGACACCGAACAGGGAACTTTATCGGATGAAACTCCATAAAGCAAGAATTGATGACACCAAGTGACATCACTTTATTGAATTTGGGGGAGGGGGAGGTCGGCCAAGGTCCTTGTGTGGCCAAGAATGAAGCTCCAAGAAAGCCTAATTTCTGCGGTTGAGATTAAAGGAGAAAGGTGCAAATTTGCCCCTGAAAACTTCTATAAATAGGCTTCAATCCTCTTCATATTTTTCACATCAAAACCACTAAGCAAGTTCAAAATTTGCAAGAAGGAAGAGAGGAGGAAGAGTCCGGAGAAAATTGTAGCGAAGCCCTGAGTAAGTTCTTCAGTCCTTAGTCTTAAGCTTTAGTAGTTCTTTCGGTAGTTATAGTAGAAATGCTAGTTTAGTCTTTAATCTTCCAAGTTAGTTTAGATATCATGTTTTAGGGATAAATATGATATTTATTTCAAAAATATGTTCGAGAAAGGGATATGTCAAAATTTTGGAAGATTAGAGTTAAAGTAGCGAAGCTCTGGTGAAATTTCGCCGATTAGTCAAACTAGGGGCAAAATGGTAATTTGTACCTAAAACTCCTTTTATGATGTGGATCACTAATAAATGTGATATTATCCCTATAGGATACCTGTGATCTCGTACCGCTGTTGTACCGCTGTCAGACGTGCCGAATTTCTGTCAAACGTACCATTTTCCGTCAGAAGTGCCGTCAACGAAGGTACGGACGCATACTGTAACACAGATTCTAATGCTTATGGTATGCTTATATATGTTGTGGATAGTTTCATAAAGCCATGAACGAGACTCTGTCCCAGACATGCACTGTGACTAAGGTAGGGGAGGCTTAGATCACTATTTACAGCTTTACGGGTTATAGTCATGATAACGCCATTATGTTTTTCCTAGCGCTGAGGACACGACCGTACATCGTGGCACTGGATATGTGCAAATCGGAAATAAATTTACATGTTAGTGTAGTTGTTATTAAATGATCATACGACGTACTAGATTGATCAATGCTGTGATATTAAAAAAATATATGTTATACATATTGTTTATATAAGCATGAGGTTAACCGTTGCCTGGGGTCTGATGGGTATTGGACCTTAGCTCTTACTATAGCATCAGGGTATGGGAAACCAAGGACGAAGAATAAGAGGAAGCACAGTAAAGCAGCACGGGTGAAGACCGTGTAAAGACCCGACTGAGGATATTCCAGATTTGAACCGATAATGTATTATTCTTTATAGGCAGCTACACCACATTTAATGTTGTATCAGTTACTCAATACTCTTTTTGCTCCAATGCTCTACTCTGATGTTTTAAATGATGAAAAAAATTATACTGCTTTTGAAAATGGGATGTTACATTTTTTGTATCAAAGCAGTTGTCCTGACATGAATTTAACGAAGTTATTATGGACAGTTTGGTGCCGAAGGCAAGGCTAGTCTATGTGGGTGCGCCAATTAGTCGACGTGAACTCGGTGAGGCCCCCATGATAGACAATTACCTGGTCATTCTGTTCGGTTAACGGAGTTAGGTTCAAAGCCTTTTTAAACTTGGAGTATATTTTGAAAAAGAGTACTAGTATAACTTTGCTGTGACGTTGTAGTAATTCCTGAGATGATAGGGTTAAGACTGAACCCGAGCCGGTATATCCACCGCCTGAACCTATGTTGATATCAGTATCTGATAACCCTGATAACTCTGATCGTTCTGATAACTCTGATAACCCTGATAAATTCACATCATTCATCGGTAGGCGACAATTCCGACTACCCCGAGATCGGAGATTTCGACATCAACTCTAAATCTGTACACAAATTTGATTCTTTGTCCCACCTCGTATCAATGGCTAGAATGCCTTCTCAATCGGGGGAATCTATAGGATCAGACCATTCATCCGATGATGACAACCATGACTATTTTCAGCTGCTAAGCTATCGAGATGACTCCGAGAGTGATTCTTATTATGAACCGAACCTCCTGCGACATGTCCTAGATACAAACAAAGAGCTGATAGGTGTCCTACGAACAGAGTACTTGATGGCAGATCAACGTAGTGAGACTAGCAAAGGGACGTACTTCCGATATCTGGAACAGGTCGAAACGATCTATGCACGGAGAAATAGGTGTCCCTACCAGCTAGACGATTGGGTGACATCAACCCTATATCTCTTTCCCCGAGACCACTTCTGGATGGAACAGACGAATAAACTCTTAGATGAAAAACGTACAACCGATTTCTACTCCTTTCTAAATCATCTTCAAAGGCTAGTCTTAGACAATATGTAAGCAAGTAGTTATAACTTGAAATATAAGATGTAACTACTGGTGTTAAAACTAGCTAAATAATATGATATCTTTTGACATGAACATTATGTGTAATATATGTTTGTTTAGAAAATTAAATTATCCCTTAAAAATTGTCATTTCTTAATGAAAAGATAGGATGGAAAAGTTGCAAGGAATCAGAGTTCTGGTAGGCCGAGGCCGAGGTCTTGATGGAAATGAAGGTAGGGAACCACGAGTGGTACCAGTCCCAATACAAAGGGAGTTGCAAGAGATGATGGAAGAAATGAAGGAGCTGAAGACTCTGATTGATACCCTCTTGGTAGAAAGACAAATTGAGAGACAATTAGAATCCTGCCGTCTGATGGAGTATAACTTGAAAGAGCTACGCAGAGCAAGGAACTTCAACAGTAACCATATAAGTCAGGACGGATTTTGTCACAAGAACTCCACACTGAAAAGGAAGTTACCCTGGGTCGACGATCAAGGAAAGAGCAAGAAGATAGTCCAGACTAAACAGCAGAACTATCCAAAGATGACGAGATTCCATCCATGTTCGATATGTGGGAACTACCACCCCAATGTCAAATGTAAAAGGATACGGGTTTGCTACAAATGTCGAAATCCGGGACACATTATCAAGGACTGTCCTGTGTATGGAAGGAGCCACCAAGGTACTAGTTGCAATGGGAAGCTATTATGCTTCAAGTGTCGACAGCCTGGACACATCAGTGTGCACTGTTCTCTGAAAGCTGCGAAGATGGGGCTACAGAACTCAGGCCAGATGATGGTGTTGCTTGAAAAGGAGGCCGGAGAATCTACTCCGATGCAATCTGGCCAGCCAAACTTCCCAAAAGCATAGGGACCCCGACCATGTATGAATTTCCATCCTGGTGTTGACTATGATAGAAGATGGATTTGCAACAGATGTCGGAAGCCAGGACACCTTGTCGCAAACTGTCCTGAGAAACCTGCGGAAGTAAGGCTACAGAACCGAGGCCAGTTGTCAGCATTGCTTGAAGAAGAGGCCGAAGGATCTTCAGGAATGATCCAAGATACTATCGCTCAGTAAAAGTCTATGTTAGATATAAACCGATCCGGGTGCTGAATCGATCACTTTCTTTTAATACTTGTACGGATCCTTTTGGGATGCATACATATGTATTAGCTACACCATTAGGTGGGATTAGGTGTAAACTCTTTAGCTTATGAAGCGTGTCTGAAACCAAATTACGAGTATAATATTATAGAATTTCTTAATACTTTACAACGTCCACGACATTCTCAATAGTGTTAAACTAGTGGCAATGAAAAACGGTGACGATGAGAATATATCATTCCCACAAGTAGAGATAGAATTGATACAGAAGCCAAATCTTTACTTAAAAACAACTCAGTCATAAATGAATTCTCTGATAATCTTACCAAATTACCTTCAGAAAGAGAAGTTCAAAATTCACCACTAAATGAATTCCTAACACAGGAGCAAAATCAGAGCACCGTAACAAATGACGAAATGTAGGAGCTGAGAAATCAATTTGAGGGATTGTTAGAGGAAAAAGGGTTTATTTCAACCCAACGTATCACCTTAGGAATTCCTAGGATTGACGATCTACCCAAACATCTAATCCCTACGTTTTAGATCAACTTACGAACAGCCCCAATTACAGATCAAAATTTGCACTGTTCTGAAGACAGCTTTGAGAACTAAAATTTGAGCATTTTGAAATCTCTAGATATGCTTTTCAAATAAAATGCACCTACCTTGTTCATAGGGTACTTAAACAAAAGTCTCTCTCAAACACATAGGTAGGTTATTAGAGGTGTCGATGGACGATGTCCTCATCTCTTCTGAAATAACAAAAGAAAGCACAAAGAACGATGTAGTATAGTAAAAAAAGACGCGACTCTTTACTAAATTCAGTAAATGTAAGTATTGGCTGTCAGAAACAAACTTTCTGGGCCATGTTCCATGACGCGATGATGTTGTTAACTATTTTAAGCAAAGTGGGAGCAGTTCTGGAACAGAAATAACCAGAGATAGCAACATAGATATGTAGTTTTGGGTCTAGCAAGATAGTACCGCAGATTCAAGTGAAATTTCTCGTAACTTGTCATCGACAAGGCTCACAAGTAAAAAAAAAAACAGAAGCTGCTTGAGGATGATGGAAGCTTAATCCTGTCAAAGGAAATTCCCCGCGAAATTATAAATACACCCGATAAAGCCGATCTTTCAAATTTTCTTACAATCGAGATGACACCAATTGACGCCTTGAACAGGCAGAAGTGTAAATCACTTATATTGCTCAACTGAATTGTCAGAGCAAAAATTTTCTTAGACCAGATATGATTGATCACGTTTCTAAATATTTTATACAAGTCTCAAAAGACCATGAGAATCTTTTGGTTGATGTGATGATCATATGTATTTAGGAATATTCCTATTAGCTGGTGTCAGTAGAACACTTCAAAGGCAAACATGTAGTCTGCATTACGTGAGATCATTCGAAGTATTCGTTGAAAACGAACCAGTCGCTACTAGATAGCCTTATCCCCGAACTTGATTAGACTTCCATAACATTTTCCATATTCCTTAGTTATTACGATCCGACCGCGATCGTGCCATTGAGTAGGAGGTATCTTGTGTTGACGTCATGGTGTATGGGCGCCATGGAAACATTTAAGGTATCCTCTGTTGCCATGATGTATGGGCGCCATGGAGACATTTTGGTATTTGTGGTGTTGACCGCGGTGTATGGGCGCTTCGGGAAACATTATATATCAAAGTACGACATGACAAGATCTTTGTAGTCGAGCCGAAGCGTAGGGTCCGGAGTCTAGTTAGTGCAAAGGGTAGATAGTATGGAGTAAATTTCGAGGGCGAAATTTTATTTAACGGTGGGAGAAATGTAATACCCTAAAAATCGCACTTATGATAAGTAACATGTTTTAGTAAAATAATACCTATTGTAAATAGGTGGATATGATGTCTCAAAACTAGTGTAGTATTTATCTTATTTTCTCAGGTAAATTCTGTCAAATTTAGAGGAAATAAAGTACTAAAGGGCTCAAAAATGCGTAAATAGGATATAAAATAGCCCGAAAATATTATGATAAATCTTAAAAATGCAGTAAAAGATTTATTAAAATTTAGAGAGTATATTGTCTCTAATTTTGGTAATTTATTAAATAATAACCTTGGAAAAATTAAAGGGAAAAAATCAAAAAGTATTTTGAGGACCAAAATGACCCCATGATTTTTAATATAATGCATGGGACATAAAATACCAATATCAGTGAAATAGTTGTGAGAAAATGGTTAATCCTAAATAAGAAAATTTTTAACAATTAGTAAGTGATTAAATAAATAATTATGGGTTAATTGTTTAAACATGATTAAGAGAAAATCCAAGGGAAAATATGTAAAACCCTTTAATTAAATATTAATGGTTAAAATTAGCATAAAATATACTTGCTAATTAATTGGAAAAGATTAAGAAAAATGAATGAGATTAAGTGTATGAAAAACCCTAAACCCTAAAAGGTTACTAATCATGTGTTTAGGGCACTAATTAAACTTATAAATCAATTTCTACAAATTAAATATTAATCAAGGGTTAGGATGTAATCTAATAAAGTAAGATCTAAGGCCATGGAATTTCTAGTAATTTTAAATGCCTAAATCCTTAATCGGCGTCCTATTTAAAAAAACGGAAGTAAAAAAGAAGGCGGTGACATTTTCGTAATTATATGTGAGAAAAGTTGATTTTTGGCGTCTAACTTTTTAACTTAGACGTTAAAAGCACACTTTTAGCGTCTAATTTAAATATTTAGACGTCAAAAGTGGACCCTAGCACCCAAAATACGCCAAAAAGAATCATTTTTAGCGTCTAATTTTAAAAATTAGATGTCAAAAGTATCACTTTTGGCGTCTAATTTTCAAACTTAGACGCCAAAAGCCCAATTTTTCATCGCGCGCGCTAATCTCCTGCCCCTCTATTTAACAAATCTCTATTATATAAAAAATTAAATAAATAAATAAATAAATAAATATATATATATATATATATATATATATATATATATATATATATATATATTCTAAACTTCATATCTCAATCGCATAAAACGCGTGTATATATATATATATATATATATATATATATATATATATATATATATATATATATTCTAAACTTCATATCTCAATCGCATAAAACGCGTACGCTCTCGCCGCCTGCTACCTCTCTCATGTTGCTCCATTCCACCGAAGCTCGTCGATCTATTCCCTTGTGGCTCTTCCCTGGTGTTTCGCCATTATAACCGACCAAAACTAAATCTAATCGAGTTGAAATCGTCCTAAGCGATTTGCAGCTTCTGTGAATGAGGTTCCAGCGACGAGGTCTATCGAGAAACGGGGGTTGGAGAAGGAAGAGATTGAATGGAGAGAGGAAGAGGAAGGGGAAGGAGAGAGACGCGAGACTGGTGGCTGGAAGGCTTATTTTGAATATTCAAAGGAGTTAATAAAGTCCGATGGGGGACCGTCTCGTTGGTTTTCTCCCTTGTGCGGCGGTTCGTGGCTAAACAATTCTCCTCTCCTCCTCTTTTTGCCAGGTTAGTCCTGTAAGACGTAACTCTCGCCCTTTCAGATCCAAATCGCCACTCTCTCGCCCTTTCAGATCCAAATCGCCACTCACACTCACTCGAAGCGTTGTCGGCGTCGTCGGTCCTTTTTCCCCCTTTTCTTCTGATGATTGTTAGATCTGAACTTTTTTTGGATCTGTATTGTATTATATGTATCTACTAATCCCTGATAAATTTTTTTGGATCTATATTGTATTATCTGGAATTTGTGTTTCTTCCTTCTCCAATCTGAATTTCTAGATCTGGAATGTAGATCTGGATTGTTTATGTAGATCTGAAATTTGTGTAGATCGATCTGGTTTGAGGTTTTTTTTTTTTAAAAAAAAACCAATATGACGTCCTAAAATATCTTAGACGCCATAAGTCTTGAAATTTGACGTCCTAGAACATTTTAGGATGCCGAAAGCCTTGCACTTTCTACGCCCCCTAAATAGGCGTCCCTACAAAAATGGACGTCGAAGGGGAAAAAATAGGACATTAAATAGCTTATTTGTAGTAGTGCTGGGAATCAAAGTAAAATAGTAGAGTGGTACGTGAAGGAAATAAAAAGAGCTAGAGTGGAGTTTGGGAGAATGAGGCATAAGAAGAGAAGTAAATATTGGCTGGGTAGCTCCAACAGAGGGTTGGGTTAAACTAAATGCTGATGGTGCTTCCAAAGGAAAGAAGAGAGTAGCGGGTTGTGGCGTGTTGATTGAAGGGAAGTGATGGCAAGTGGATATGTGGATTTGCAAGAAAACTAGCATTTTGCTCTACCATTAAAGCGGAGCTTTGGACCGTATTGACCAGACTTAACTTAGCTATTTCTTATAATCTTGATAATGTAATATTTGAATGTAATTCTGCTGTTGTGGTTTATTTAATAGAAAATCGGAGGTGGATGAAGCAAATGAGTCACGGTTTGCTGTGGTAGATTTGCCTAGCTATGAGAAGGTTTTCAAAATTTATGATTGTACATGTTTATAGGGAAGGTAATAGTTGTGCTGATGCTTTTGCAAGTTTTAGTCTTGTGCAAGAGGAGTCCAAAACTATTTTTGATAGTCCCCGGTTGTAGTTAACTGTTTGTACAGAGATTGTGTGGGTGTTGTATTACCCACGATCTATTTTGATTTAGGAATGAGAAAGGGCTACTAATGCCCCGTTTTATACCAAAAAAAAAAAGTAAATAAATAAATAAGGTACTGGTCTATGGTCCAATGGTGAAATCGTGGTTATATCTTCACTTGTAAATAAGTTAATATATCCTAAAAATACATTCTTAAAATTAAAAATAATAATATTCTAGATATAATAAATATAAGTATTTAAGTTCAAATAAAATAATATCCCATAAAAAAGTAAATCTTCATCAGTTCTCTATTATTTTCACCCAAAATATATGTACTTATCCATAATAATTTATAACTAGAATGCATACATACCTTTTTTTGCCCTGTATATATTGCATATATTCCTATTTCTTATATACTGCTATTTGTTAATGTTTCTTCCTTTTCCTATGTTTATTTTGTAGGGAGAGCCACTGTAAGGTCTAAAAGGATTAATGCAATTACTAAAATGTCCCATAATCAGTGAGAATATGTAATGGCAAGTTAAATATATAGTAGGAAATGACAATAAGTTCATACTTTATACTTATTATTAGGACTTTTTGATAATCGTATTCATTTGTAGAGATCTCAAAAAATTATATTTCTCCTTATTTTGTATAAATATGAATTAGTAATTGTAGTTTAGAAATACAGATTACATGTTTTTTTTTAAATGTGACAAGTTCAACTAGCTAGTGTGACAATCGATTCTCACGTTCAATTAGGCTGGTTTAACCGGTTTTAAACACCTAATTTTCTGTGATATACCCGTCGGATTGGTTTATGGTTCAATAAATCAAGAGTAAATACCCTTTCTGGTTCTGAGAAAAAACACGGACCCATTTTGGTCCCTGACAAAAAACCGACCCTTATTCGTCCTTTTTATGGGACTAAAAATGACATTTTGAAAATTTGTGAGGGATCAAAATGTCCACATATCGACCCTTATACGTCATTTTTATGGACTAAAAAGGACCTTTTTTTTTGTCAGGGAACAAAATGGGGTCCGTATTTTTTGTCAGGGATCAGAAAGGATATTTACTCATAAATCAATTCCGGTTTTTAGGTCATTATTGAATATTGATGCATATATGTTCCACACTTCAACATGAAGTGGGAAGCTATACCACAGCCAACCGGAATAAATTCTTTTTGAACTCTTTTTACAATAGAAAAACCCCTGCCACTTGTATTTGTTTTTGGCCCATTTCTAGCCTTTCACTTATTTATTTTCTGTATTATTTTATTGATAATAAAGAACATAATGAGCTGTATGCATAGAATAATTAGATATTTTGTCTTGTTTGCGTATCATAAAAGCATCCCTTATACGCAATGATGCCATTCGGTCAATTAATAAAAAAGCATATAAATAATTTCAATTTTAATTTCCTACAAATAGCTCACTTCATACAACATTTCACTCTGGTGGCTCCTCTCCCCATCTTCTTTCTATCCTTATCTCTCGCTGGCTCAACAGCTGCTGGCTGGTGCCATGCCATTATTAGTGGCCGTGGCAACAAAGATTGATGATGAAGAACATATGTAAGGTGGTGGATGGGTTGAAACCAACCATACTAATGGTGGTGGTTCAACTATTTTACGTTTGGGTTAATTCTCTTTACAAACTCGTCGTCATAGACGGCATGAGCTTACGAATTGTGATCGTTTATCGTTTTGTTTTCGCCTTCGCTTTCATGGCTCCTCTTGCTTTCATTTTCGAAAGGTATTATGGTTTGCTTTATTCAACTATGATTCGTATATAAGTCATCATGCTGTTTATGACTCATAAATGTGTAGCTTACCAAATTTTTTACATATAGATTAACAATTCTGACTTGATATAGAGATGCTTGCGAATTTTTGCAGGAAGAAGAGGCCGAAGATGACCTGGACTATACTGTTTCAGGGACTTTTATGTGGCTTATTTGGGTATTGAATATTCATCACTATTATGTTATGTGTGTGTGTATATATATATATATATATATATATATTATACACACACATATTGTCATCTTAATTTTGGTCATACAGTGATGTAGACGTCACCAAAATATATTGTATTTGGAATATCATATGCGAGATTAATATGTTTAAGATGTAATATCGCATAAAATAATAATGACTTATTGACTAATTTGTATCATTTTCATTATATCCCTTGAAAACAATACATACTCTCAGGTTATTATTTGTCGTTATTTTTATATATATTCTGTTTATGATTTATGTATCAGAGGAACTTTGGCACAAACACTTTTCTTGGAGATGTTGGCCTTAACAACAGTAACGTTTGCATCAGCAATGAGCAATCTCATTCCAGCCACTACCTTTGTTTTGGCCCTCTTCTTCAGGTAAATTAAAGGGAAAATTATAATAAAGGACCTAAGAAAAATAATATTTATTAAGAAGACCATAAAAATAATGGTAATTATTTTGAAGGACTGGATATTAAAACATTAAAATAAAAATAGAAAGACTAAATTATCCTTAGCCATATTTCCTATATGGACATATCCTCTCTTTCTCACATCAATAGTTGGTAGTACTTGCAATTGTAGTCATCATATTATCTTTTGACAATTGGTAGAGATTTTCCAATTGGCATCCACTAGTTTCACTTTCATTTATTTGATGACAAATAAAAATTTTAAATTCTAATAAAAATATAATTTTAAACATACACAAATAATTGTTCAAGACTTCAAATTTAAATATATTTAGAATATATATCTATATATATATATTAATGTCCTATATAATTTCACTAAATATTTAATTTCTCCTTTATAATATATATAAAAGCTTAGAATCAGATCATTATGGTTTAAATAGTTGTTAGCTTCAATATTTTTCTTAATATTTCATCATCTATGTGAGATAATCTTTATTTCATTATTTATTGTCATAATTCAGGTTCAAAGAATCAATGATTTGAAATAATATGAACAATGACAAAAAAATTAAAATATTAAGAAAATCATTAATGAAAACTAAGAAATTTTTTTAGAATAATTATTTTTCATATATAAATTATTTTGATCATATTAAAAATGAATAAAATTATAAATGTTTTAAAAATCATTCTTAATTTTATAAATCTAATATCTTACTATAATTTATTCTTTTAAGAACAAAGATTAAAAATTTGCAATCAATTTTTTTTTTTGGGAAACTAATATTTAAGTCCCTATGATTTCACTTCAGTTTTTATTAAGTCATTGTAGTCTTTTATTAGGTTCTTATATTTACATTAAGTATATATATTGATCTCTGCATTCATAATCTATTAATTTTGTAAGAGAAACAGTGTTAATAGATGATGACGTGACTCTCACTCAATATATACCTAGTTTAGTTTTATCACATGGATGATGTATCTAAATAAAATCAAAACCAAAACTAGATGAAAGATTATATATAAATGCGACGAGATAGTTACAAATATATTAATTTTTATTTGTACGTTGATAATAAATAAATTTTAATCTTTCAGTATATTTTGCATTGTGTGGAAATTTATATGTCGCTTAGTCATCATTCATATAAATATTCCTCAAGTCCTTAAAATGAAACCTATTAAGATTAAGGATGTTAGTTCAGTTAGTTAATATGACATGTATTTTCTAAAGAATCATAATCATCTTCGTTAATTCTCTCATTCTCTTTCTTCATTGATTGTTGTTGAGACTTGAGATATCAATATAGGTAAATTAGGAAAAAAATTAACAAATATGAAAACTATGTATCTTATGTAGGGTTCAGGATCAACTCTTTAAATATGTCTTATATTACGAACCAGAGAAGTACGAGTTAACAGGTTATGGTTATAGAGGAACTAATACTATAATTGAGGAAGCTGTAAGAACTTAACAAAAGGATTACAAAAGTCTAATTAAAAATTAGGTAAAACTATTAGAATTGACGATTTAAATTTCTGTTTTTTTTTTTTTTGTTGTTGTAAAAACCACATTTAACTTGATGATTATTAATTAGGTTGGAAAAATTGAATTGGAAAGCAGCAGCCGGGAAAGCCAAGATCATTGGAACTTTGATTGGAATTGGTGGGGCTATGCTGCTAACATTCTACAGAGGTGTACGAATACCCACAGCCTCCTTCCACGTCAGCCTTTTCCATCCCCACAACAGCCACGTGGCATATTCCCACCCTACCTCGGATGGTAATACCCTCTTGGGTGCACTCTGTGGCTTGGGTTTCATCTCATCTTTTTCTTTATGGCTCATCATTCAGGTTCCTTATCGCGCTCGCACCTGTCGTTTTGATTGTTGATGCTGTCATTCACTCAAAATTAATCAATTTTATTGTGTAGAGTAAGATGAGCGAGAGATATCCATATTACTACTCAAGCACGACTTTGATGAATTTGGTGGCATCAGTAACTTCTATTGGATTTGCTCTTTGCACGGAAAGAGATTGGAGTCAATGGAAATTGGGTTGGAACATAAGGCTCTTAACTGTGGCTTCTGCGGTATGTCATTTTATTTCACGTTTAAAAATTACAACTAGTGCTTGCTCCTTTATCAAAACTACATCTAACATATGTTAGGGCGTTGTGGTCCAATGACACTAAACACCTCCCTTAAGGCTTTCTTGAGCGTGGAGTTGTTTGTTCCAATGACACAAAACCACATTGGGTGAATGAGTATCATGATAAACAAATATCTCCATAAAATAGAGTTTACTTAGATTTTGCTCACTGAGTTACTTCTCTAATTGTGAGACTTAAGGCACAATTTGATACCAAGTATTGAGAGGTTGTAAATGAGATTGGAATAGGAAAAGCCCTATAAAAGAGTGTTTGGTACAAATGAGGGATTGCTTGCTATCTACTTGGGATTGAGCAAACCCGTGCAGGTGGGATTGGGTAATACCATGTGGGAGGTGGTATTGGAAATTTAATCTTGGGATTGGATTTTATTCAGACCAAAATGCCCTCCCTTCACCCTTCTTTAGTTGTGCCCCTCTGTACGCGTCTCCTCCAACTCCGGCCACATCCTCCTCCATCTCCGATCCAGTCCTTGGCCGTCTTACTTAAATATGGACCGTCTTCAAATTTCTGCAGTTTAGTTGATCCAATATAATGTAATGGGCATGACATAAAAGCATCATCAGTCCTTCAAATAAATCATAGGGATATTCCATAAACAAACCTAAATAATTTCCATTTCTACCTGCTGTAATTCATCTTTTTTCTCAAAATCTCCTCAGTACTCTTCCCAACTTTCATCTCAGTCTTCCTTATTTTAATTTCCAACAAGCAGCAAGTGCAATTGACAATTAAATTTATCATTTCAGCACTCAAACTTCAACATAAATCATGGACACAATTGAGCCTTGTTCAATGCATTTTGGCCTAATTTAAGCATTAAGGAATTAGAATTAGACATGAAAACACATATAAATAGAGAGATATATAAGCGAATCCTAACATACTACAGAAAATTAACTTTCTCTCTCTA
The DNA here is from genome assembly GCA_025563575.1 of Acacia pycnantha. Classification (NCBI taxonomy): domain Eukaryota; kingdom Viridiplantae; phylum Streptophyta; class Magnoliopsida; order Fabales; family Fabaceae; genus Acacia; species Acacia pycnantha. The sequence continues at coordinate 3,890,738 of JAMWYP010000014.1, forward strand.
CTTACCACCAACCAAGAAACTTTATTAATGTTCAAGTTTAATTTCTAGTAATTAAAAAGGAATATATTTCCCTATTTTAAGTTTAATATGTACTTATAATTATGATCGAATGTTTAAAATCAAATGCTTATGAAAAATTGTTTGGCTAGTAGGGACTAGGGTCAGCAGGACTGAATGTAGTGATGATAGCATGGTGTGTACGCCAGGCAGGGCCTCTATTCGTATCTGCTTTTGGTCCTCTTCAGCTTTTAATTTTGGCTTTTGTTGGATCTTTCTTTATGGACGAGATGCTTCATCTTGGAAGGTATAAATGTGTACATATAAATATCTCTTTCCCTTCAATTTCTTTTCTTTTTCATTTTTGACAATGTAGTACAATGATTTAACTTATAATATAGAAATGTGAATCCATGGTGTATATGCAGTATAATTGGAGGAGTGCTGATAGTATGTGGATTATATATGGTTCTATGGGGTAAAGGCAAAGAGATGACGAAAAAGAATCTTTTGACAGCATCACAGGCCCTCCACGTGTCATCATCCCCTTCATCAGTTGAAATCATCGTCAAAGCTTCTATTGACGATGACAAAAGCAACCACAACAATAGTATTAATACTTCAAACGTTGTTGATGAGGATCACCAAGATTCATCAGAAAATGGAAATCAACAAATGCAAGATGAGAAGAATCAAGTAACATCAGGAAATGTATGAACACTTGAAAATATATAATGCCCCGATCCAGTCCTTATATAAGAGTTAGCTGACTAATTTAAGTAGATTAAAGACTTAGTTATGTTAATTATTTGTAATAAATATAGGTTGATTTTCTTAAAATACTATCTTTATCATGACTACCCTTAAATAAAACTCCTTCACATGTGCAATCCATAGAGATACTTTAGGAAAAAATTATCAATTTGGGAGACTGTAATACCCGGATATTTATCTGGAATATTATAAATAAAAGTTGGATATTTCTGATAAGTGAAATTTCAATCTCCGGTCTTGTATAAATACAGTCAATTTTCTAAGTAGAATTTCTGTAAGAAATTAGGGAGTTTGAGGGCCAAAGTGCCAAAATGACCAAAATGCCCCTAGAAAGGGTAATTAACTTAGAAAATTTATGGAAAAATCCTAAAAGACAGTTAAATGACCAAGTGAGTTAGGAGAGTATATAATCTTTAATTATTGTAATTTTATAAATTATGAAATTGGAGAAATTGTTGGAAAATACTCAAAAAGAAGTAAAAGACCAAAATACCCTTGTAATTATGGAATAATGCAAGAGGTATGAAAATACTAATGTTAACACAAGAGTATGAAGGTAATGAGGATTTTTAATTAAGAATATTATCAACAAGTGATAATGAAGTAATTAAGTAATATTGGGCTAATTACTTAAGCATAAGCAAAGGAAATTCAGTAATAATTATGTGAAGCTCAAAAATTATTGGAAATTAGTGGAATATTAGTAAAAATGTATTTACTAATTAATTGGAAATTTTTATGAAAAATCATTGAGTTTAGGTATTTTTAGGCCTAAATACAAGAATGGACCAATTAGATAATTTTGTGGAATTTTTGGAAAAAAATAAATAATTAAATAATAAATTAAATAAATAATAAATAAATAAATATTAAAAAAAAGAGATGGTCCAGCGAAATTTTCAAAGGAAAATTAAAAAAAAAATGAAAATGAAGTAAGGAGCAAGTGGACAAGTTGCAACATTATTTTAATATTATAATTAATTAAAGTAAAAATTGTGAATAGTAAATTAAAAATTAGGAAACGGATCCTATCTAGAGATCTAGGAATAGGAACTCCAAGGTCAAGGTAAAATATTGATCGGTGAGTTTTTACCTTTAAGTGACCTCTTAGGAAGTTAATTCCGAAGTAGTTTGTGCATTTTCCTAATAAAACAAAATAGGGAAAAATGCATATAGGCATATTTTTGAAATAAAGAAAATAAATTCTAACTCAATATCTAGGAATGAGTTTGAATTTATTTAGACATATTTGGAATCAGTGAATTTTCTCTAGAGATTGGTGATTCGAAAACGCGTTTCGTAATCGGACCGCACGGACACGTTTTCGAGAAACTTTAGTGAACACGGAATGCCCTGTATGGAATCAAGGTTTAGATTAGAATAGACATTTCTAGTAAGTAAGAGGAGATCTTCAAAGTTAGTTAACCAGAATTTTGAGATTTCTCCGAAAGTACGCGATCGGACACCGATCGGAAACTTATCGGTAAGACAGCTTCTTGAGGAAGTAAGTGACATCACCACCATGACATCATGGCTTTAAATGATGATGTCAGCTGCCAAGTGGCCCGGTGAGGATCGTGACATGTGGCAAAGTGCCATCCGGCGGCCGATATCCGATATGAAAAAGTAGTGAATAGTGTCACATTTTCTTCTATAAATAGCCAAGTTTCCTCTTCATTTCTCACACCATTTTGAAGAGCAAAACCGATTCTAGAGAGAGGATTTTAGAGAGAGAAGCTATGGGAGGGCTATTTTAGTCTTTATTTTCGAAAATCATAGTTGCGTCGAAGTTCTGGCAAAATTTTGGGAAGAAAATAGCCTATGTAGCTAAGCTATTTGGTGAAATTCCGCCAAGTAGGGGTATAGGGGCAAAATGGTAATTTTTACCTAAAATGCCGCTTATAATGTCAAATTACTAATAGAAGTGACATTATTCTCATAGGATATCTGAAACGCTGATTCTGCTGCCGTTACGCTGCCCGACGTGCATTGTAGGACTTTTGCACGTTTCTCCATAGAAAGTACGTTTTCGCGGTAGTACCTAACGTTGCCAACGAAGGTACGGACGCGTCATCGTAACACTAATCTTGCACATCTTAAATACTTATATGTCAATGATATGTTCGTAGACCGTTATACTGACAGTTATACGGGTTATAGTTTTGATAACGCCGTTTTGTTTTCCTAGCGGCGAGGACACGACTAATTATCGTGGCACCGGTGAATAGTGCAAGCTGTTGTTGTTATTTACCTTATGGGGCTTTACATATTGCTCGTGCTTATGTTTTGTCGGCATAATGATCATGCATCTCTAGTATGCTTATGATATCTTGTTGTATTAGCTCTTGAATATCTCGTTGGCCATATCTTGTGTTGTTTGGGTATGAGGTTAACTGTTACGAGATTCAATGCGTTGAATTGAAACTCATTTGTAGCTTCGTGGTCGGGAGGACCACGGTTCGTGGATAGAGGCAAGTACCGGAGTAGGCGTGCGGTGAAGACTATCTCTATCTTATCGTATTCTGTTATTACACTATTTCCTTCCTAAACCTTAGGATTACGTAATCATTACAATGTTACACAATGGTTGATGTTTTGGCTAAGAATCCAATTACTCTTTCGCTCTATTGCTCTACTCTGATTGTTTGTTTGAAAAAAAAAAATTTCCGCATTTCAAACATGGGATGTTACATTTTATGGTATCAGAGCAAAACTTTCTAGCAAGTATTTAACTATGTTACCACGCTGGATGATGTAATATACGTTAACATGTACATTACATCTAATATGAAAATATATAGGTTTTGATGCCACGTGTTGTGTTATTTTTCTGACACATATATCCGTTGTTTGATAAAGGAAAGGAATTAAAAACAAATGGCGATATTAAGAGGTGCCGGTGCACCAAGAGGCCGAGGCCGTGGACGAGGCCGAGGTCGAGGTAGAGGCGATGACCTCAAGATAGAGCAATACCGAAGTTGGACAAAACCAAGAGGACCAACATGCACGTAATCAACTCTGAACCAACAAAACGACATACGGGAGTTGCAGCGAACTTTGCAAGAGCAGAGAGCTCTTATCGATGCATTAATGGCGAAAATTTGGAAAGACAAAGACAAGATGAAGAGCGCAACAATGAGGAACATGAAGAAGATGATCACAACGATAATGAAGAAGAGTATGATGACAACGAGAATCATGAAGAGCCTGAGGGGTCTGAGAGATCCCAATGACCACCTAGGCGCAATCAAAAAGAGAGAACCACCGAGAGCTGGGTCAACCAGTTCTGCAAGCTGAAGCCACCCGGTTTCCGGGGAAAGAATGAACTAGCCGAGGATTGGCTGCTAAGCCTAAAAAGATTTTTGAAGTTATCGAGTGCCGGGAGATCGGTGCAGATACAACAAGGGAATGAAGAGTCATTTGACGACTACTTCGCACGTTTCACCAACTTGTCCCGATACTCTTCGTATCTGAGGAGCAATGTGAACGAAAGCTGGAAAGCGAACCGATTGGTGAACGGGCTGATGTATGACATAAGAGCAAGGTTGGTATCTCACCAATTTTCTAAGATGGCCCAAGCCGTAGGATCTTGCAGACTGACGGAGCGCAACCTGAAGGAACTGCGTAAATCCCGAAGCCAGGACGGAAATAATGCAAGTCGCGGTGGATCCAACCGCGGAGGTTCCTCACAGAAGAGGAAGGCACCTTGGAACAACAACCAGGGTGGAAACAAGAGACCCTACCAACCGGGGCAACAGAATTACCCCAGACAGCCGGGATCCCAGACGTGTCCCAAATGCAAGAAGTACCATCCAGGAGCCAACTGTGATGGGAAACAGGTCTGCTTCAGGTGCCAGAAGCCGGGACACATTAGCCGGGATTGCCCCGAGAAGGCTGCAGAGGCAAGACCTCAGAGCGCAGGCCGAATCTTTGCGCTATCTAATACGGAGGCTGGAGAGTCTTCAGGAATGGTTCATAGTACTACCGCTTAGTAAAAGTCTATGTCAGACATAAATAGATCCAAGTGCTAAACTAATCATGTAGTTTTGATGCCTGTACATATCCTTTAGGGATGCGTACATATATATATATGTGTATATATCAACTACACCAGTGGGTGTGAGCTCTTTTCCTTATGATGTATGTCTGAAACCAAATTTCGAGTATATACAAATCTTGTTATTACTTCACAATGTCAACAACATTCTCATTGATATTCTTATGAAAGGAAGATAAGAAGTTGCGACTCTATATCAATTACTATCAGATGGACGAAATAACCATAAAAAAAACAAGTACCCACTTCCCAAGATTGATGATCTTTTGGATCAGTTATCTGGTTCCACGGTCTTTTCAAAAATTGACTTGCGTTCGGGATACCATCAGTTGCGAGTCAAAGATGGTGATGTTCCCAAGACGGCTTTCAGAACCAGATATGGGCATTATGAATTCCTTGTGATGCCCTTCGGATTGACAAATGCACCTGCGGTATTCATGGATTACATGAACCGTATCTTCCGACAACACTTAGACCAATTTGTGGTGGTGTTCATTGATGACATTTTGATCTACTCTAAGAGTAAAGAAGAGCACGAAGAACATCTGCGAAAGGTGTTGAGCATACTCAGGGAAAAGCAACTATATGCTAAGCTGAGCAAATGCGAATTTTGGCCATAGGAAGTGAAATTTCTGGGCCATGTTATATCTAGCGGCGGAGTTGCAGTTGATCCGAGCAAAGTAGAAGCAGTTCTGGACTGGAAACGGCCAGAGACTGTGACGGAGATCCGTAGTTTTCTTGGTCTGGCGGGATACTACCGCAGATTCATACGGGATTTCTCGAGTCTTGCCCTACCACTGACAAAGCTTACGAGGAAGAATCAACCCTTTATATGGGGAGATGATTGTGAGGAGAGCTTTCAGTCCGAGGAGAGGTTGACTACAAGACCGATATTGATTATCCCGATCCGGATGAGACCTATGTTGTCTACAGTGATGCCGGTGGGCAAGGATTGGGATGTGTCCTAATGCGGCAGGCGGGGTGGTGGCCTATGCCTCTCGTCAGTGAAACCTCACGAGTTAAACTATCCTACACACGATCTAGAGCTTGCGGCTATCGTGTTCGCTTTGAAGATATGGAGGCATTACCTGTACGGTGTAACCGTAGAAGTGTATTGTGACCACAAGAGTCTGAAATACTTGTTCGATCAACGAGAACTCAACATGAGACAACGTCGTTGGATGGAGCTAATTAAAGATTACACCCTGGAGATCAAGTATCATCCGGGTAAAGCAAACGTCGTTGCTGATGCTCTTAGTAGGAAGACGGTGCAGGTATCATACATGATGATACAAGAGCGAAACCGCTTTGGAAGATTTCGAGGATCTGAATCTATCCAATCAAATCTGCATGGGTCTGCACGCACCTGCTGATGCCTATCTTGCTACACTTCTTGCGAGTCAAGGGGAGTATGATCTGAGAGATGAAGTGGAAAAAGCTCAGAAACAAGATGATTGGGCAAAAGAGACACGTGAGAAGATCACTCGAGGTGAGACCCAAGACTATGACCTATCACGTAGTGGTTTGGTCAGGTATAAACAGCGAGTTTACATACCGCCAGTTGATGAATTAAGGCGGACGATAATGGATGAGGCTCATAAGAGTAAGTACACTCTACATCCGGGCATGGTCAAGATGTACGAGTATGAAATCCGAACTGTGGTGGCCGGAATGAAGAAAGACGTAGCGAGAATACGTGGCCAAATGCTTGACTGTCAAAAAGTAAAGATTGAACACCGTCGACCCCCGGTCTTTTGCAAGGACTAGAGCTGCCTAGGAATGGAAATGGGAGAACATAACCATGGATTTTGTGGTAGGTCTGCCCAAAATCGAAATCATGATACAATTTGGGTAGTTGTTGACAGATTAACCAAGTCAGCACACTTTATTCCCATCAGTATCCACTATTCTCCGGAACGATTGGCGGAGATCTATATCAAAGAGATAGTGAGATTACATGGTGTTCCTAAGAGCATTGTCTCTGATCGTGATACACGATTCAAATCCCGTTTCTGGCAAGCGTTACATGAAGGTATGGGGACTAAGTTGAAGTTCGGTTCGGCTTATCACCCACAGATCGACGGTCAATCCGAGAGAACCATACGAGTATTTAGAGTTTGCATATAACAACAATTATCATGCTAGTATACAAATGGCCCCGTTCGAGGCATTGTATGGGCGGAAGTGTCAATCACCATTATGCTGGACAGATTCGTCCGAAAAGCAGTTACTTGGGCCGGATATGCTTGAGCAGACCTCTGAGCAGATCGCATTGATCAAGAAGAGACTCCTAGCAGCACATAGTAGACAGAAGAGCTATGCTGATAAAAGGAGGAGACCTCTAACGTTTTATGTCGGCGACCATGTATTCCTAAAGTTATCTCCAGTAACTGGTGTCGGCAGAACGCTTAAGAGGAAGAAACTGAGTCCACGGTACGTATGACCCTTTGAAATTCTGGCTAAGCGCAGAGAAGTAGCTTATCAGATAGCCTTACCCCCGAATCTGAGTAATCTCCACGACGTTTTCCACGTGTCGCAATTGAAGAAGTACCAACCAGACAGTGATCATGTCATCGAGTACGAGGATGTCGAAGTACGGCATGATAATACCTTCATAGTCGAGCGAGCGGCATCATCGATCACAAAGAGAAACGGCTCGAAACAAGACTATTTTGATTGTGAAGGTGGTCCGGAAGGGTTTGTCACCCGAAGAAGCGACTTGGGAAACCGAGAGTGACATGAAAGAGAAGTACCCTGAGTTCATGGCCCGAAGTTTAGTTAGTATAGACTAAATTTCGAGGGCGAAATTTTGTGTAAGGGGGGGAGAAATGTAATACCCGGATATTTATACGGAATATTATAAATAAAAGTTGGATATTTCGATAAGTGAAATTTCAATCTCCGGTCTTGTATAAATACAGTCAATTTTCTAAGTAGAATTTCGTAAGAAATTAGGGAGTTTGAGGGCCAAAGTGCCAAAATGACCAAAATGCCCCTAGAAAGGGTAATTAACTTAGAAAATTTATGGAAAAATCCTAAAAGACAGTTAAATGACCAAGTGAGTTAGGAGAGTATATAATCTTTAATTATTGTAATTTTATAAATTATGAAATTGGAGAAATTGTTGGAAAATACTCAAAAGAAGTAAAAGACCAAAATACCCTTGTAATTATGGAATAATGCAAGAGGTATGAAAATACTAATGTTAACACAAGAGTATGAAGGTAATGAGGATTTTTAATTAAGAAAATTATCAACAAGTGATAATGAAGTAATTAAGTAATATTGGGCTAATTACTTAAACATAAGCAAAGGAAATTCAGTAATAATTATGTGAAGCTCAAAAATTATTGGAAATTAGTGGAATATTAGTAAAAATGTATTTACTAATTAATTGGAAATTTTTATGAAAAATCATTGAGTTTAGGTATTTTTAGGCCTAAATACAAGAATGGACCAATTAGATAATTTTGTGGAATTTTTGGAAAAAAAAATAAATAATTAAATAATAAATTAAATAAAAATAAATAAATAAATATTAAAAAAAAAGAGATGGTCCAGCGAAATTTTCAAAGGAAAATTAAAAAAAAAATGAAAATGAAGTAAGGAGCAAGTGGACAAGTTGCAACATTATTTTAATATTATAATTAATTAAAGTAAAAATTGTGAATAGTAAATTAAAAATTAGGAAACGGATCCTATCTAGAGATCTAGGAATAGGAACTCCAAGGTCAAGGTAAAATATTGATCAGTGAGTTTTTACCTTTAAGTGACCTCTTCCGGAAGTTAATTCCGAGGCCGTTTGTGCATTTTCCTAATAAAACAAAATAGGGAAAAATGCATATAGGCATATTTTTGGAAATAAAGAAAATAAATTCTAACTCAATATCTAGGAATGAGTTTGAATTTATTTAGACATATTTGGAATCGGTGAATTTTTCTCTAGAGATTGGTGATTCCGAAACGCGTTTCGTAATCGGACCGCACGGACACGTTTTTCGAGAAACTTCTTTGAACACGGAATGCCCTGTATGGAATCAAGGTTTAGATTAGAATAGACATTTCTAGTAAGTAAGAGGAGATCTTCAAAGTTAGTTAACCAGAATTTTGAGATTTCTCCGAAAGTACGCGATTCGACACCGATCGGAAACTTATCGGTAAGATGACTTCTTGAGGAAGTAAGTGACATCACCACCATGACATCATGGCTTTAAATGATGATGTCAGCTGCCAAGTGGCCCGGTGAGGATCGTGACATGTGGCAAAGTGCCATCCGTGGCCGATATCCGATATGAAAAAGTAGTGAATAGTGTCACATTTTCTTCTATAAATAGCCAAGTTTCCTCTTCATTTCTCACACCATTTTGAAGAGCAAAACCGATTCTAGAGAGAGGATTTTAGAGAGAGAAGCTCTGGGAAAAATTACAGTGGAGCTCTGGGTAAGTTTTCCGCTACCGAGCTTTAAGCTTTCATAGTTCTTTCAATAGTTAGTAATGCTAGAGTAGTCTTTATTTTTATGATTGGATATCATATGGGAGGGCTATTTTAGTCTTTATTTTCGAAAATCATGATGGCGTCGAAGTTCTGGCAAAATTTTGGGAAGAAAATAGCCTATGTAGCGGAAGCGCTGGCGAAATTCCGCCAAGTAGGGGTATAGGGGCAAAATGGTAATTTTTACCTAAAATGCCAGTTATAATGTCAAATTACTAATAGAAGTGACATTATTCTCATAGGATATCTGAAACGCTGATTCTGCTGCCGTTACGCTGCCCGACGTGCCGCTATAGGACTTTTGCACGTTTCTCCGTAGAAAGTACGTTTTCCGCCGGTAGTACCTAACGTTGCCAACGAAGGTACGGACGCGTACTGTAACACTAATCTTGCACATCTTAAATACTTATATGTCAATGATATGTTCGTAGACCGTTATACCGTTATACGGGTTATAGTTTTGATAACGCCGTTTTGTTTTCCTAGCGCCGAGGACACGACTAATTATCGTGGCACCGGTGAATAGTGCAAGCCGTTGTTGTTATTTACCTTATGGGGCTTTACATATTGCTCGTGCTTATGTTTTGTCGGCATAATGATCATGCATCTCTAGTATGCTTATGATATACCGTTGTATTAGCTCTTGAATATCTCATTGGCCATATACTTGTGTTGTTTGGGTATGAGGTTAATCGTTACCCGAGATTCAATGCGTTGAATTGAATCTCACTTGTAGCTCGTGGTCGGGAGGACCACGGTTCGTGGATAGAGGCAAGTACCCGGAGTAGGCGTGCACCAAGACTATCTCTATCTTATCGTATTCTGTTATTACACTATTTCCTTCCTAAACCTTAGGATTACGTAATCATTACAATGTTACACAATGGTTGATGTTTTGGCTAAGAATCCAATTACTCTTTCGCTCTATTGCTCTACTCTGATTGTTTGTTTGAAAAAAAAAAAATTCCGCATTTCAAACATGGGATGTTACAGAGACAAAGTGGATTGGAGTTTAATTTGATATTTAGGACCGAAATTCAATCCCGGCCCAACTAGTTTTTATATTAAGGACTAGATGTAGCAGAAGTTTTTGGTATATAGGCATTAAGTTTTGGTGGTTTAGGAAAGACATTTTCAAGCATACCACCGATATTTATGTTGTAGAAACCTAATAAAATTGGATGACATATGGACTATTAATTTAGTATATTTGGTCAACTCACAATTAAAATTAATTGTGATAACAGACATGGCAAAATTGCCATCTGAAAAACTTTCAGGGCGAAAATACCCCTTAACCCTTTTAACTTTGCTGAAGGGTTTTCTGAGACTTAGGGTTTTTTTGATATGAAGGGAGGGGAGAGTAAGTGAGGAGGGAAAATTTTTGAGTTGGATTTGAATAAATTAAAGAAGTGAGGTTAAAAGTTTTTGATTAATTTCTCTTACTCTTTTTTCTCACATATTTCCTTTATTAAAATTTCATAACCTCATTTCTCCAACATTTTTAAATTCAACTCATAAAAATGGTAACCTCCAAAAGTGCTCTCTATTATTGTGCTTGCCGAGCTTCAATATTAGATCCCTAGAGTCACTTGTATGCACTAAAAGTAACAAATTCACCATTTCTGGTACGCATCCTAAATAATTTTAGAAACATAGGACAGAGGCAAGAACATGAACAAATGATGAGGAATGACTAAATAATTAATTATCAACTTGGACAAAGACCTCCAAAATTTCAAAATCCCAAATCAAATTTGGTTGCTATAAATGAAAAGGAATTCTCTACACTTAATAAGAAATTTACAACTCATTTTAGTAAATTACTAGTTGGTTATATTTTATGTTGGTATTAAAACATTAAAATATAAAGACTAAATTGCCCTTTAGCCAGATTTCCTGTATTCTCCCTAATTAAATCAGAATATGGAGTGATTGATGGATAATCACAAATAGAGACCAAATCAAAATATGTTAAGTTAGCATCTCTATTACATCGAAATTGCCTCCTAGTTAGGATCAAGAATTTTCACTGAAATCGTCTATATTGTCACCAAATTTATTTTTCTCTTAGCTTGTGATATAAATCATAGTTTAATTTGAGGAAAAAGATTCCAATATGGTGGGTGGTTAGAAGAGAAGGAGAGGGAACAATCAATGAATGTGAGGTTGCAGTGAACCTCTCTGATCAAACAAAATTTCCAAATTAAATCTTTTGCATTCATCTTCCACTTCCGAGACTAATAGGTGAAACAATAGGAATCTCTTAAATAGTTAAGATCTAATCAGAAAAAGCATGACCTCCTGTATTTCACTGATCATTTCTTCCTCCTCCTTCATTACTTTAGACCCAAACATGGTCGCTACTACCTCCAATTGCACCATGAATACCCATATGGAACAAAGGTGTCATCGCGTCATCAGCAGCTGAAGTGTAATACCCTAAAAATCTCACTTATGATAGATATCATAAATTAGTAAATAATACCTACTGGAAATAGGTGAATAAGTAGTCTCAAATTTTGTAGAGTAATTGCTTTGTTCCTAGGGTAATTTATCTTGAAATTGGGAGAAATAAAGTGCCAAAATCCCTAAGTGAACTTATGGGTCATAAAATACCCTGAGAATATTATGATAAATCCTAAGAGGCAATTAAATATTTATTAAAAATTAGAAAGTATGTTGTCTCTAATTTAGGCCCCGTTTGGATTAAAGAAAAGGAGGGAATGGAAAAGGAAAATTCGAATTTTCCACTGGCGCGTTTGGTTCAAATTTTCCCACGAAAATATTTTCCCGCCGCCGTTGATTTTCCCACGTTTAAATGAAAATGGCTTCCCACCAAAAATGGTGGGAAGCCATTTTCCAGCTGCTGTGAAAATCAACTAAAGTCTAATTTGCCCCTCATCCTAGCTACCTCTATAAAAGGGCCACCATGTGAGGCTAAAAACAAAGACCTGTGGAGAACGAAGAGGGCGAGTGGAATTTCAACGACGACTGTGCATTTGCACAATAGGTTCGTTGGCTCTCCATCTTTCTTCTCTTCGTTTACTTTCAGCCTCGTCGGTTTTTGTCTTCAGTTAGCCATGGACACCGAAATCCATGAATGTTTAGTTGAGGTGTTGGCCGCATGTTTAGCTGTAGTTTTAACAGTAAGGCAAGTGGTTGTGGCAATGTTTGTCGCAGACACAAGTAGACGTATGAGAGAAATCCCTTATAGCTCATTTAGATTAGATTTTCACTCTAAAAGAGAGAACCTCAGAGCAATGGTATAAAGATATGTGTTTCATTTGGTCTAAAGGTAGGGCGGTCGGCAACTACTGTAAATCACCAAAAGGCATAGTAGAAGAAATTCATGAAGAAGAAGAAGTAATCCCTGAGTCCCCAATACATCTGGATAACATTGCTACCTCAGAGTTCCCTGTCCCACCTGTTGGAAATCATGCTCATGGAGCTGGCTCTGAGTGTTCTGGTAACGCATGGAAGCGGAGGAAATTAGGGAAGCCTGATACCGTTGCCGACGTTTTGAGGGAAACCATTTCCTCCCTTGATGGCACAATAGAGAAATTTTTCGATAATTTGGGAGCACGGTTATCTCGGGATGCGCATCATGCTAAGATGGAAGCTAAGGAAGCTGACTTGTTTCAACATTTGTTGGAAGTTCCTGGTCTCACCGTGGACGAGCTGACCACCACCCATATTAAGATTGTCTCCTCCCAACAACTGCTCATTTCGTTTGAGAAGATCCCCACTGCATTCAAGGCAACATGGATTCGAGCATTGGTAGGGACATAGATTTCCTGGTTACCTTGAAGGTTTTGAGAAAGTCTGTCGAATCTTTGGAAAGTTCCATGGTTGGGTTATTTTGAATTTTTGGAAAGTTTGATGGATGGGCAGGTTATTTTTGGTACCCACGTATATTTGTAATTTTGTCAAATGCAAAAGTAAAGGCAACTGTAAGCTTGCAATTGACAACAAACGATGACAAATATTTTTTATGTAACATACGTTTAACATATATGAAGTTCTGAACTTATGTACTTAATTTTTGTTTCCTCCCTCATATCCCATTATTATCCCCTGTTTCAATCATCTTAAAACAGAGATAAACAGAGACCATGCATAATATCTTCTTCACTCGAGTGAAATGATGCATAGTGGAGTGCAACAACGAAAATATGTGAAAAAAACTGGTTGAAACGTTTGCATGTCGTGGAAACTCTCCGCTTAATTTGTTAAAGCTAAGGTCTCTGCAATGCAAGTACTAGTTTGATATAAAAAGGAGAACACATACTAGCTTGGGAACCAAAATGTGTACTTACAGCGCAATCAACTAAGGCATGTTCTCAATGAAGTCAAGTTGGAGAGATCCAACAATGTTGCAGCTCCTCAATATCCTGTTACAAGAGGCCAACAATTAATCTGTATAAAATTAACCTGAGTAAAAATGCTACAACTACAACAACAACTAAAAACAATAACGGAACCAAAATATATAAGCCTCACACTATTTCCACCTTTTTCATATTATCCAGTTGGGAAATTTTGCATCGGGTCCATTTAATTTGCGTAACACTGCAGTGTTGCAGTGTGAAAATCGGACACTGGAGTGTACACTCCAGTGTGAGTAATTTACACTCCATGTCTATCTCATTTTTGTGTGTTCCTTCGCAAACAGTGAAAATTCACACTGCTCCAGTGTGAGTAATTTACACTGGAGTGTCTATCTCCTTTTTTTTTGTGTTTTGTGATGACAGTGTGAAAATTCACACTAGAGTGTACACTCCAGTGTGAGTAATTTACACTCCAGTGTCTATATGTTTTAAACACCAAAAATCAGAGGCGAGAGATTGGTGGAGTGAGAGGCGGAGAGAAGCCGAAAGCCGTAAGCGAGACTGAGAACGTGGAAGCGTGACAAAAGGAACCAAGCAGTCAAAGTTCCATTTGCTATTCTCTTCCTACTCCAAAACAATGCCAACGTAAGTTTTTCTTGCTGGAATGTATATACATATGACGCAAAACCTGCTATACGTGAGTATATATATACCTGACGCTGAACTCGCTGGGTAGTATATATATATATGTATCGTGTGTTTGTGTGTGTCTATATATATATATATATAAAAGATAGGAAGAAACTTTGCTTGCAATAGAGTCAATATTAACGATGCACAAATAAGAAGAAGGAAAACTTGATTTTTGCTAATCTATATATATTTCTATATAAAGCTGCTGTTAGCAAAAAAAAAAAAAAAAAAGGAGAACTTTGTTGATATATAGGTATATAACTTGCTGCCATCTTGTAGTGTGCGTGTGTTGATCCATATGTATGTGTGTGTATATATATATAAAGAGAAAAACTTTGCTGTTTATCACACTATACTGGAAAAACGTAGATTTGCGGCAGAATTTGCGAGGGAAACAATTTCCCTCGCAAATTTGGGTCAATTTGCGAGGGAATTATTTTTCCCTCGCAAATTTGGGTTAATTTGCGAGGGAAGTATTTCTCCCTCGCAAAATGCGTATTTTTGCGAGGGAATGTTCCCTCGCAAAATATATGATTTTTGCAGGGACCTTTTATTTCCCTCGCAAAAATTAGTGACGTTTGCAAAAATGATAAATTTGCGAGGGAACATTAAAATGAGTGATTTTTGCGAGGGAAATATTGTTCCCTCGCAAAAATGAGTGGTTTTTGCGAGGGAGCCATTGTTCCCTCGCAAAAATGAGTAATTTTGCGAGGGAACATTGTTTCCCTCGCAAAAATTCGCCAAGAGGGCCCAATATATCACTTGTCTCTTGCGTTCTCTCACACTTCAGTCCGTAACTCGCTCCCTGGCGTTCACTCACACTTCAGTCTGCCCTCCTTCTCGATCGAAATCGTTGGCATTTCCCCCTCCCTCTCCCACCGTCGCACCGCCGCCCTCCTTCCCTCCCATTCGGCCTTCCTTCTTGCTTCGGTTTGTTGTTCTTCTCCCTTCTCTGTTGAAACCCAGAAAAATCGTCCTTCCCTTCCCCTTCCTTCTTGCCCTAAAAACCAGAAAGGTGTTGGCTTTTCCGTTGATACCGGGCAACAATGATTCGCACGTTTCTTATTGTCTGGATCGTTAAGTTTTTCATGTCAAGCGCACCGATGGTCTAACTATCCTCTGTATGGCCGATGAAACCGCTTGCAGTGAGATCTGTTCTTGTTTGTTTTGTATATATTATGCCTTTTTTTTTCTTATTAACTTTATGAACCGTATCTTCCTAGTATGGATTTGTTAGGTCTAACGGTGAAATTTCGGGTTGAAATTTGATTCCCAACTGGAACCCCAACAATTGTCCATTCTTCCTGAATCTTTGATGAGTATGGTCAATCACGGTTATTTTTTGATGAAGCTGTATACATTTATTTTTGTATTTTTTGGTATCATTCCATGTAAACCGCCACTGGTACTTTTCCTGCGTTTCTGCTTCCTTTGATTGGGGCTTCCTTTTGGTTTTGCTTAGTTTTTAGAGTTGTACTAGTTGAATCCGAGAAGCTATCGGTCTTGACAAGTACTGTGCTGGTGGAATTCTACTGATCTGTCATGTGCATTTGTAAATGGAAACTTAATGGAACTTATTTATCATCTTTAGCATGTTTGGTTCAATTTTGGGATGTCGAAATTTGGAGGTCTCGATAATTTAGACTAACCATCCATACGATTTGGCCTCTTGTAATAAATTCTGCAAGAAATCATTTGAGACCTATACGTACTTGTTTAGGATGACAATAAAATCAAGCTTCACAAGACTATTACATAGAGGTTACAATTTATTTCTATCGTAGTAATACATTGTGCATGTTTCCTCGATTATATTTTGACCATTTATAATATAAATTAATATACAAGATAAGGTCTTTTGCTGTTTGAATTACAATTACAGTTCATTTAACGTTTGATACTTTGCTTATTCAATTTTATCCAGATGAAGAATGAGAAGGAGTTTCTCCTCACAAACACTGTTGGTTTTATTCAGAAATTACCTACCACATTGGTACCCTTCGAGATAATATAATCTTCCCAGTTCCTTTTACTGAAGTTGTTTGACACCAGTCTTGCTGTTGCTAATTTACATTGATTGTTAATAGGATTCACCATAAATAATTTTTTTGTTATAAATATCTAATTGTAACATCCCATGTTTGAAATGCGGAATTTTTTTTTTTTCAAACAAACAATCAGAGTGGAGCAATAGAGCGAAAGAGCATTTGGATTCTTAGCCAAAACATCAACCATTGTGTAACATTGTATAGATTACACCGCTACATAGGCTATTTTCTTCCCGAAATTTCGCCAGAACTTCGACGCATTTATGATTCTTGAAAATAAAGACTAAAATAGCCCTCCCATATGATACCCAAATCATAAAAATAAAGACTACCCTAGCCTTACTAACTATTGAACTAAAGACTAAAAACTAAAGACCGAAAGACTTACCCGTTGAAGACTTCGGCGGACTTCCCCGAGCTTCTCTCTCTACTTTCTCTCCCTAGATTTTCGGCCAAGGCAAGAAATGAAGAGTGTGTGCAGAATTTTGAAGGGGGGGGTATTTATAGAAACGGAGGAAGGATTTCACTGTCGGATCAACTTTATGAGAAACGATTCGAACCGTTGAACCAAACTTCTTGAAGAAGTTTTCTCCTCCCTTTCTCTCTCCTGGCCGACATCAAGGGCTGATGTGGCAGCCTCCCATTGGCCCAAAATTGATGACTGGCGATTACTTCTGCCCGGATCGCCGATTTTCCGACGGCACCCGATTCGCGTAATTTTCTAAACATCTCGAATTTTGGACAACCAGCTTTGAAGACCTTCTCTTCCATACTAGAAATGTCTATTCCAACTATTTTTCCGACTCGCCTAGGCCATTTCCGGATTGACGGAAGTTTTACTGAGAAACGTGACGGTTTGAAACGAAAATCCGGAAGTTCCACTTAAAGACATAGATGCACCGATTTCAAATATGCCCATAAAAATTCCCAATTCTTTTTCATATATCGCAACACAACCGTTTTGTACCCTTGGCTATCCGCCTTTTCTCGAATTTCTCTATTTCGTCTTATTAGGAAAAAGTCCTATTGACTTAATTAACTTAGGGAGAGTTTAACGGAAGATAATAACTCACTGATCACTAATATAACTTGACTTTGAAAATCCTATTCCTGACTCTCCAGATAGGATCCGTTCCCTATATTTCATTTTACTATTCACCTTTGTATTATTTAATTAGAGTTTATTATTTTTAAAACTCTTATATTATTATTAAATTGTATTTTCTTTTTCTTTCTTTCTTTTTTTCTTCTTCTTTTTTTTTTCCAGCCCTAATTTCGTTTTTTTTTAAATTTAATTTTTAATTTAATTATTTAATTATTTATTTAATTAATTTTTCCAAAAATTTCACAAAATTACCTAATTGGTCCATTCTTGTATTTAGGCCTAAAAATACCTAAACTCAACTATTTTTCATAAAAATTCCAATTAATTAGTAAATACATTTTTACTAATTTTAAAACAAAACCACCAACTTTAGGGTTTCATATAATTATTTGTGAATTTCCTTCACTTATGCTTAAGTAATTAGCCCAATATTACTTAATTACTTAATTATCATAACTTGATAATTTTCTTAATTACAATGTCTCATTATCTTCATACTCATGTATTTACATTAGTATTTTCATACCTCTAACATTATTCCATAATTACAAGGGTATTTTGGTCTTTTTACTACTTTTTGAACACTCTTATACAATTTTCCCAAGTTCATATTTTATTAAATTACCATAATTATGGATAATATACTCTCCTAATTCACTTGGTTATTTTACTCGCTTTTTAGTATTTTTCCCATAATTTCCTAAGTTGATTACCCTTTCCAGGGGCATTTTGGTCATTTTGGCTCTTTGGCCCTTAAATCCCTAATTTCCTGTAGAAATTCTACCTAGAAAATATGCTATAATTATACAAGACTGGAGATTGAATTTTCACTTATCAGAATTATCCAACTTTTATTTATAATATGCCAGATAAATATCCGGGTATTACACTAATACCATAGTATCAAGCAATACCTAACAGCCTCTGTAATTTTTTTTCCTTTCTGTAGGTTGCTTCCTTCAGATCTACACTGGAGGAGATATCCGAGTCATCCCTTTTGGTGCATGTGGTCGATATCGAGTATATATATATCAGGAGAACTACTTGGAGGAATTTTATACATGAATAAAGAATGTTAATAGAACTTATCATGTTGATCATCATTATTAATTTATCTCTTTAAATATCTATGAAGTTCAGCTATCCCTTGTCAGAGCAACAAATAGATGCTGTGGACAAAGTTCTGTCTGAACTAAATGTATCTTCAATTCCAAGATTGATGGTCTGGAACAAGGTATAGTACATTCCGATTCTAATATTTGATCATTTACATGGTTTGGAAAGTAAGAGGGGAGTTGAGCTCTCTTACTTGTATGAAGAACTAGATTCTGTCTCTCCTTATTAGTAATTATGTTTCTTTTGTTGATAGTAGTTAAGTTATTTAACATCCTTTACAGAACAATTGAAGGGAGGGACTAACATGATTTTTCATTAATGGACTAAAAGGGTATTTTTAATGTAAATTTTTCATGCTATCACTTAGATTAGCATCAACAGGTATTGATTTAAACAGAATGTCTCTAAGCCGATTTCAGAATATAATGCACTGCGTTTGTTCTTTTTATTTTTTGTAATTTATAACCTTTTTTATGATTGTCAGTGCCTTCTGAAAATAAAGTGATTTAAACCCCAGGGGGGAGGCCAAGTTTTGTCCCCATCATGATTATGGTGCACTTGAAGCGCATATTGCATTGTGGGCTTAAGGTTGAACATTTTTGTGTCTTTGGCTTCTTATCGCAGGTTGATAAGGCTAGTGATCCCCAGAAAATCAGAAAAGAAACTGAGGAAAGAGAAGATGTAGTATGCATATCCTGGTTATATATATAAATCATATTTGTGGCGTCCTGATTTTAAAATCAGGAGGCCACAAATCAAATATGTGGCGTCCTGATTTTAAAATCAGGAGGCCACAAATCACGCCAATTCTCCCCTGATGCTTGATTTTTGGCGTCCTGATTGGGGTTTAGGACGCGTTAAATAAGACGTCCTGAATATTATTTAGGACGCCAAAAATGTGCATTTTTTGCTTCCCCCATCGAGACGTCCCTCTTAAAAGGGACGTTAATTGGGTCTTATTTAGGATGTTTTTTGGATTTTTTGTTGTAGTGCGTCTATGAAGCGCACATCCAGCACTGTTACAAGTGTTTCTTCAGGTAGACGTAATACTTTTGCTATCAATCGCAAACCATTATTCCCTCGTCTATTTAAATGAAGTACAAAAAATAAACTGACTTTGTAATGTTGGTTTTGTAGAAGATAAGAGGGTAAAGGTGTTAGAAGAGAAGGTGAAGGAGCAAGAAGAAAAGGTGAAGGAGCAAGAAGAGAAGATGAAGGAGCAAGAAGAGAAGATGAAGGAGCAAGGAGAGATGCTTACTGAGATGCGGGCACTTATCCAGTCCCTATTGAAGGAAAATGGTACAGGAACTCCTGGTGGTGATAACGATGATCAGAATGCTGCTGTTTAGATTTCTTTTCTTTTTTTTGGTTCATTTTGGCCACAACATTATAATTTGTAATATTTTGTTTTTGATTTGTAAACTCTTATGACTGTTACTTTTTATGATATATCTATTTATTTTCTAATTTTTTATATTTTTTCTGCTTATTTATTTTTTAAATAAATTGGATTTTTTGCGAGGACAAACTTTCCTCGCAAAATCCTGATTTTTGCGAGGGAACATTTGTCCCTCGCAAACTTCTGGATTTTTGCGAGGAGAAGGTTGTCCCTCGCAAAAATTTCAAAAATTTGCGAGGGACAAATGTTCCCTCGCAAAATCCTGCAGGGGAGAAGTTTTGCCGTCGCAAAAATACAGAAAATGATTTTTTCCGTCGCAAAAATCATTTTTGCATGTTTTGCGACGGAAAAGCTCCCCGCAAAACTTGACTTTTCTTGTAGTGTCAATGTCTATCAGTTTTTTTCCCACCTGATTTAATGGGAAGGGATTTTAGTTTCCTTATATACATATGTTGCGGCACCTGGGTAGTAACAGGAAAACTCTGTACTATAGATATTTATGAGTATTAAATATATATTAGTACTATATATATAAAGAAAAAGAAAAGAAAAGAAGTTGTTAGTTGAGATTATGTGGTTTTATATATATATATATATATATATATATATATATATATATATATATATATATATATATAAAAGAAAAAAAACTGGATGTTCGTAAACACTGTGAAAATATCACACTGGAGTGTACACTCCAGTGTGAGTAATTCACACTCCAGCGTGAGTAATTCACACTCCAATGTCTATCTATTTTTGATTTTGTGTCCTTCGTATACACTACACTCCATACACTGCACTCCACTGTGAAAATCTCACACTAGAGTGTACACTCTAGTGTGAGATTTTGACACTCCAGTGGACCAAAGGAAAATTGTGTGTGGTTTGTGATCATCAACGTGCACACATGAAAATCTGTACACTCGTTCACACACTTGCAAAAATTTGATTTAAATTGCATGCATAAAATTTATGTATAAATTTTTGGTATTTATAATTTAATGGCTACGTTCAAATTTCCTTTTTCATCTTGAGTAAAAAAAAAATGATTATTTTATTAATTCATTATTAATTTTTTTTAAAAAAATGATTATTTATAAATTTCGTGTTTTGAATCTTTTATTAATTCATTATTAATTTCAATAATAATAAGATGATTATTTATTAATTAATATAAATGTTGAATCTTCAACTATAAAAAGAAATGAGAATAGTACTTTCTAAGGGTAAAATAGTACTTTCTCCCTTCGTTTCCGTGGGTGTAATACCCTAAAATCTGAATTATGATAAATAGGTGAATTTGTGGTGTCAAAGCATTGTAGAATATTTATTCTAATTTCTAAGGAAAATTCTAATGAAATTAGAAGAAATAAAGGCAAAAAAAATTCATTTATAAAATGCCCTGAAAATATCATGATAAATCCTAAATGGTAATAAAATATTTGTTAAAAATTAGAGAGTATGTTATCTCTAATTTAGGGAATTTTTGGGATTATTTCCCTTGGAAAATAATGAGGTAAAAATCAAAAAGTATTTCGAAAACAAAAATGACCCCATGATTTTTAATATTTTACATGGGACATAAAATACCAATGTCAGTCCAATAGTTGTGAGATAATAATTAATTCTAATCAAGAAAATTGTCAACAATTAGTAAGTAATTAAATAAGTAATTATTGGCTAATTGTTTAGGAAATGAATAAGAGGTGAAGTATATGAATACTTAAAGGTTTGATTAGCAATGGGATAATTACTAATTAAGTAATTAAAGCATATAATTAAGTGATTAAGAAGGTTGAAAAGTCAACAAAAAGGGCCCATGAATTTTCAAAAATTATGAAAAGAAAAGGAAGAAAAAAATGTTGTAGTGTGAACATGGAAGTAGTTTAAGGATATTTGAGGAAAATGAATATTCTATGGAATATTCTGTGAAAAAGCAAACAGGATAAATGACCACCGATAGAAAATAAATCCTAACTCAAAATCCTTGGATTAGGTTGCTAACAACTGCTCATATTATGATTCAGTGTAATTTTGTCCAGAAGTTGACATTACCCGAAGCGATTTCCGTAACCGAAAGCGTTATCCGAAAATGTTCGGCAGGCAACGGAATGCCCTGAATAGGATCAAAAATTTAGTTAATTTAGATATTTCTAAAGAGGATGAATAGACCTTTGAGGCTATGTTCTTGGATTTCTGAGATTCTCCAAGATTACATGATTAGAACACCGAACCGAGACTTTATCGGTACGACAACTTCTTGAACAAGTAGATGACATCACCTAGGTGACATCATCTTTTGAAGAATGACATAGGGGAGGATGTTTTGTGGTGGGAAATGGATGAGCAAACTTGTTTGCTAAGTTTTCTAAATGCATGGCTAGAAATTAAAGAAGGAAAAAGACCATGTTTCCCTCACAAATGTCTATAAATAGCCTCTTCCCATTTCACTTCAACTCACACCAATTCCTCTTAGATTTCGAAATAGAGAGAGGATTTAGAGAGAAGGAAGCTCTGGAGAAAGTTGTAGAGAAGTTCTTCAAGGGTAAGTTCTTCGGTTCTAGTCTTTAGTTCGGTAGTTCTTGAAGTTCTAGGGTAGTTGTTGTTTTGATCTTTAATCTTCCAGTATATTTTAGATATCATGTTTTAGGATTAAATATGATATTTATTTTGGAAAATATGTTGGAGTAAGAGATATGTTGAAATTCTGGAAGATTAGATTCAAAGTAGTGAAGCTCTGGCGAAATTTCGCCGATTAGGGGGTCAGGGGTAAAATGGTCATTTATATATAAAATGTCCGTCATAATGTTTGATCATTAATAGATGCGTTGTTATCTTGATAGGATATCCCTGATTACGTTCTGACCTACTGTCATACCGTATTCCGCCAGAAATACCGTATAACGTCAATGAAGGTACGTTCGCGTACTGTAACGCTAACTCTGATGTTTATTGTATGCATATATGTATGTTGTATGTCATCCGACTGTACTATTGTCTGTCATCCGACTGTACTAATGTTTGTCATCCGACTGTACTATTGTCTGTCATGCTTTACATCCGACTGTATTACTGTCTGTCATGCCTTACATCCGACTGTACTATTGTCCGTTGTGCCTTAACCTTACCTCCGACTGTATTGTTATTGCCGTGCATATCTGATCATGTACATTTCTCATTGTGCCTTAACTTTATATCCGACTGTACTGTTATTGCCATACATATCTGATATGTATACCCTATGTCTGACCGTAGTAAATGTTGCCAAAAACCTATGAATGTCTGTCGTACATATATGTTGTATATAAACATGAGGTTAACCGTTACCTGGGGTTCGATGCATGGACCTCAGCTCTTAACTTAGCTTCAGGGTCGGAAGGACCAAGGACTGATGATAGAGGCAAGCAGGTCGCATAGAAGACCCGGCTGAAGACTTCTTTCTGTCATGTATTACTTTTGAATCACTTCTTGTACCGCTGTTTAAACAGCAAGACATGCTACCGTGGGTATTTTAATATATATATCAGTTACTCAATCGCTCCGGTGCTCTACTCTGATGATTTGAAATGATGTTTGATGAAAAAAAAAGTATACTGCTTGTGAAAATGGGATGTTACTGTGGGCCCGTGTGTTGTTTAAAATACTATTTTTCTAAGGGTAAAATAGTACTTTCTCTTATTTTCCTACTTTATTTTCTTTCAACCAAACATAAATTTTCCTATCAACCTATTTTCTTTTACAGTGCCAACCAAACACATCAAGGTAAAATATTTTCCATTCAATTCCATTCTTTTCATTTCAATTCATTTCTATTCCCTCCTTTTCTTTGATCCAAACGGGGCCTTAGGTAATTTATGAGATTATTTTCCTTGGAAAATAATGAGACAAAATTTAATATTATTTTGGTGACCATAAGTTGCCCCGTGATTTTTAAAATAATACATGGTGCATAAATTACCAATGTCAGTGCAATAGTTGTGAGGAAATGATTAATCCTAATTAAGAAAATTATCAACAATTAGTAAGTGATTAAATAAATAATTAATGGCTAATTATTTAAGCATGAATCAAGGGAAATGTCCAAAGTTAATTATGAACAACCCTTAATTAAAGATTAGTGATCAATAAAGTGTCAAGGTAATTGCTAATTAATTAGACATGATTAAGTAATGTATAAGATGAATTACATAAGATCCCTAAAGCCTAATTAACTAACAAAGGATGGGATCAAGACACTAATCAAACTTATTGATCAACTTTGACAAGTCAACATTAATCAATGGCTAAGATTTAATCTTATAAAGCTAATCTAATGGTTCTAATTAATTGAACCTTAATCCTTGGCAAAATACATCAACCAATGGGAACACATGAACATAGGATATTTGTGCAAGTGGGAAGCATATTCCTTGGACAAAATTCTCCATGAATTTCGAAATAAATAGAAGAAAAAGAAGAGAAATATGTGTGTGTGAAAAGGGTTGAGCAAGTGAAAGAAAAGTGAAAAAGTAGAAAGATGTTTGTTGAAAAAGCAAATAGGATAAATGAGAACCGATAGAAAATAAATCATAACTTGAAATCCTTGAACTAGGTTTCTAACATCAGGACTTTTTATGAACAAGTGAATTTTTATTCCGAAGTGGGTTATAGCCGAAGTCATTTCCGTAACCGATGGGGTTTATCTTAAAATAACTATCAGGCTAGAAAATACCCTTAATGGGACCATAATTTTTGTTAATCCAAATATTTCTCAAGAGGAAGCATAGATCTCCAAAGTTATGCCAAGGAATATTTGAGATTAGTTAAGATTACGCGATTGGAACACCGAACAGGAGGATTTATCGGTTAAATCCATGAAGCAAAGAGATGACATCATGTTGGATGATGTAATTTTTGAAAAAGGGGGAGGGGGAGGTCGACACAAGGGAATGAATGGAGGGGATTGGAGCTTCAAAAATACCCTAGATCCTAAGGCCATGGTTGAAGGAGAAGTTTGGGAAAAATTGCATAGTTGGCCACAACTTTCTCCTATAAATAGGCCATCCATTTCATTGCAAAAATCACACCAAAACCTCTCAAGCATTTCAAAATTTAAGAGAGAAGAGAGAAGGAGGAGCTCTAGTGAAGAAGTAGCAAAGCTCTGGGTAATTTCTTCGGTCCCTAGTTTTAAGTTCTAGTATTTCATTTGGTAGTTTTTGTATAGATGTTAGTTTGATCTTTAATCTTCCAAGTATAATTTTGATATCATGTTTTAGGGTTAAATATGATATTTATTTCTAAAATATGTTGGAGATAGAGATATGGTAAAAATTTTGGAAGATTAGAGTCAAAGTAGCGAAGCTCTGGCAAAATTTAGTTGGTTAGCAAAGTCAGGGGTAAAATGGTTATTTGTGACTAAAATGACTGTTATGATATTTTTTTATTAATAAGTATGCTATCATCCTTATAGGATATCCGTAATCACGTTCCGACCGACAGACGTACCGTATTTCGTCAATGAATGTACGTTCGCGTACTGTAACACTAACTCTGATGGTTATTGTATGCGTATATGAATTATGTGTATTGTATGGTATGTTTATTGAGTGCATATGGGTGTTAGAAGATAACTGTATGCTAGCTGGGAGTGATACATCTGCAATGCTGGGAGCGATACATCTACATATTGGGAGCGATACATTTGCATTGGTTGCGTGCTCTTATACTGATAATGTTGTGAATATTTGTAATCCATATATTGTATATATAAGCATGAGGGTAACCGTTACCTGAGGTCCGGTGCGCGTTGGACCTCAGCTCTTAACATAGCTTCAGGGTCGGGAGGACTGAGGACCGAGGATAAAGGCAAGCAGCCCGCATAGAGACCTGGCTGAAGACTTCTTCTGTTTATGTAGTTACGTTTATGTTAGACGTTCGGAATAATGTATATTTACTGTAATTAGCCAGACTTACGGCATTTTGAATATAAGTATCAGTTACTCTCTTGCTCCGATGCTCTACTTTGATTAAAAAAAAATTATTCGACTTTTGAAAATGGGATGTTACATGAAGCTTCTTCATGAAATTTCTTTCCTTCCTCAGTCACGGATTGATATCAAAAGAGAAAAATAGAAACAGAAATGGAAGTCACCTTGATCATAACTAGGAGGCATAATTTCGATATAGTAGAGACGCTAACTTAGCAGATACTGATTTGGTTTCTATTTGTGATTATCCATCAATCTCTCCAAATTTTGATTTAAATAGGGAGAATATAAGAAATTTGGTTTAGGGTCATTTAGTTTTTCTATTTTAATGTTTTAATTTTTGGTCCTTAAAAATAATTACTATTTTTATGGTCCTTCTTAATAAATATTTTTTTATAGGTCCTTTATTATAATTTTCCCAAAAGACCTTTAAGGGCCTATTTGTTTCTGTTTTTTTCCAATTAGAGTTTTATAAAATTGTTTTTAAAAACATTTTGAAAACAAAAATATATTCTTGAAATGACATGGCAGTAGCGGTTGTCGCCAGCAGTGACATGATGTTAGCCGTCACCGACGCTGACATAACAGTGGTCAAAGCCGATGGTGTGGTGTGGATAGTGGATGAGTGATGGCCTAAAAAAATAAAAACAAAAAAACAAAAACAAGAAAACAGAAAAACGCTTAAACAATTTTAAAAACAACTTTCTACCTTTTTAATTTTAAAAATATTTATTGAAAAATATTTTTCAAACAATTTTTATAATTGGGAGAATCCCTATTAAATTCTGGTAAAGTATCAAAATCCTTATTCAGATCTACACTTTCAACAAATTCTTGATCAGCCTAGCCTACACATGAGGGATTGATGAATCTTGTAAATTTACCTTAATACCCTTAAATGTTTGTTAGCCTTTTTTATCTCCCTCCTCGATCAGGAATCCCTCTCTCCCATTCTTCTCACTCTCTCTCCCATCATCATAGTCTCGCAACTCTTGCTTCGTATATTCAACCCTTTCCCGTAGAGACGACAAGCAATAAACACCATTAATTAACATGCTTTCCTCCGTCACCCTCTTCAGATTTTGCTACTCTTCCTAGTATTGGCGACTATTCCATCTGTAACATCTCATTTTCAAAAGCGGAATAATTTTTTCTTTCATTAAAATATTAGAGTAGAGCATCGAAGCAAGAGAGTAACTGATACATATATTTAAAATGCCGTAAGTCTGGCTAATTACAGTAACGGTACATTATTCTGAATGTAACTACATAAACAGAAGAAGTCTTCAGCCGCGTCTCTATGCGTGCTGCTTGTCTTTATCCTCGGTCCTCCCGACCCTGAAGCTATGTTAAGAGCTGAGGTCCAACGCACCGGACCTCAGGTAACGGTTAACCTCATGCTTACATATACAATATATGGATTACAGATATTCACAACATTAGCAGTATATATATGAGCATGCAACCAATGCAAATGTATCACCCCTAGCATGCAAACGTATCGCACTTAGCATGCACATGTATCGCCCATAGCATGCATATGTATCGCCCATAGCATGCACATCATCTATATGCACTCAAACATCATACCAGCTATACGCATACAATACACATAGCACACATACGCATACAATAAACATCAGAGTTAGTGTTCCAGTACGCGAACGTACATTCGTTGACGATATACGGTACGTGTGACGATCGGTATGTGATCACATATATCCTATAGGATAATAACGTATTCATTACTCAAACAATATCCTAACAGATATTTTAGTCATAAATGACTATTTTACCCTTGACTTCGCTAATTGACGAAATTTTGCCAGAGCTTCGCTATTTTGACTCTAATCTTCCAAAAATTTTCCATATCTCTATCTCCATCATATTTTCGAAATAAATACCATATTTAATAATCATAAAACATGATATCAACATTATACTGGAAGATTAAAGATCAAAACAACATAAGCTATGAACTTAACCTAGAACTTCAAGAACTAGGGACCGAAGAACTTACCCAGAACCTTGCTCTCCTTCTTCAGAGGTCTTCCTTCTCACTAACCTCTCTCTAGATTTCGAATTGGCTAAGCAATTTGGTGTGAGAATTCAAATGGAAGGTGAGGCCTATTTATAGAGAAAGTTCAAAGGTAACCATGGTAACTTTGGCAACCATGGTTAAATCTCATCCTTCTTCTAAACCATTGGATCAAAACTTAGTGAAGAAGTTTTGATATCAACCATCCATCCTTCCTTCTTTCCTCCATATGATGTCATCCTTTTGCTTTATGAGTTTCTACCGATAAAGTCCCCAGTTCGGTGTTCTAATCGCGTAATCGTAAATAATCTCAAAAATTCATTAACGTAGTCTTGGAGGTCTATTCTTCCTCTTGAGAAATATTTGGGTTAACAAAATTTATGATCCCATTAAAGTTATTTCCTAGCCTGTTAACCATTTTAGGATAAACGCCGTCGGTTACGGAAATGACTTTGGGTAACACCAACTTCGGGACAAAAATTCACTTTTTCATAATATGTCCAGATGTTGGAAACCTAGTTCAAGGATTTCAAGATAGGATTTATTTTCTATTGGTTCTCATTTATCCTATATGTTTTTACAACAAATATCCCCAAATATCTCTTTGTCATTTTTCTCCCACTTGCCCAAAACCCTTTTCACACACACACACATCTTTTTCTTTCTCCTTCCCTCTTTATTTTCGAAATTGAAGGCCCCTTCTTGGCCAAGTATTGTTTTTCCCACTTGCACAATTATCCTATGTTCATGTGTTCCCATTGGTTGGTGTATTTTGCCATGGATTAAGGTTCAATTAATTAGAACCATTAGATTCAATCTTGGCCTTTCATTGGTTATTAACCCTTAATTAGAGGTTTCACATAAATTAACTTTGAATATTACCCTTGTTCATGCCTAAACAATTAGCAATTAATTACTTATTTAATCACTTACTAATTGTTGACAATTTTCTTAATTAAGATTAATTATTTTCTCACAACTATTGCATTGACATTGATAATTTATGCTCCATGTATTATTTTAAAAATCATGGGACAACTTATGTTCCCCAAAATAATATTAAAATTTTCCCCTTTTATTCTCTAGGAAAATAATCCCATAAATTACTAAAATTAGAGACAACATACTTTCCTATTTTTAATAAATATTTAATTGCCACTTAGAATTTATCATAATTTTCTCAGGGTATTTTATGACCCATAATTGCATTTAGGGATTTTTGGCACTTTATTTCTTCTAATTTCAAGAGAAATTACCCTAGAATATAAGATAAATACATCCCAAGGTTTGAGACCACATATTCACCTATTTCCAATAGGTATTATTTACTAAATTATGATACTTATCATAAGTGAGATTTTTAGGGTATTACACCATCCAATTTTCATTCCCTCCCCTCTGTACCTGCATACCCACACATATATAGACACAAAAAAAATGTGTTATATACATATATATGTGTGCATACACATACACGTATGCATATATGTACATCTGTACATACGTATATGTATCTATCTGGATATATGTATACATATACATACATATACACACACATATATACATTGTGTGTGTATACACACACACACACATATACATGTGTATATATACACATATGTATATATGTATCTATCTGGATATATGTATACACACACACGCACACATATATATATATACATATACATATATATATATATACATATACATATATATATATGTATATATCTATGTATATATGTATATATCTATGTATATATATATACACACACACACACATATTGTATATATATGTATACACACACACACACATATGTGTATATATATGTTTATACACACACACACATATATATATGTATATGTGTGTGTATACACATATGTATATAATATTATATATATATATACACACACACATATGTGTGTGTGTGAGTGTGTATGTATGTATGTATGTATATGTGTGTATCTATGTATATATGTATATGTACGTCATAAGCACCTTCTCATACTGGTTCTGTTTTCAAGACCAAGCACAATTACAAAGCAGCTGATATATTGAAAGCTCTGTCCTTAATTGAAAGTTGCCAAGCTAATATAGCTCTCGAGAAAATTTCCGATGGTAGGAGCTCTTAGTTGATGATTGGAGAGAGAAAGCAAGAATGATGGATGAGATGGATTCTTGATTAAGAACAGAGGGAAGCGGTTAGTAAACATTCAAGTTATTAAGGTAAATTTACAAGATTCATAAATCTCTTATGAGTCCTATTGGCCTAATTAAGAATTTGTTCAAAGTGTAGTGCTAAATCAGGATTTTGATAGTTCAGCTAGATTTGATAGGGATTTTCTCTTTATTATTTTTTAAGAAAATAAAAAACTGTTTTTTTCAAAAAGTAAACAGGCCCTAAGTTTCTTCTAAAACTATCATTACAGACAGGTAAAAATCCTGAAAAATTTAAAACAATTAACCTTTAGTCTTAACTTAGTAGAGCATCTTCAACACTTCAAATTATAATTTCCTATTAAATCATTACCTCCAAAGTTTTGTTATAATCAAATTCAAGAATATTAATATTCTCCCCAATTTTTTATGAAGACAAAATCTTTGTAAGTGATTAATACTACTCACTTGTTATTGAGACTTTTTAATAATTACATTTCTTTTTTTAACCTCACATTGATTGTCCCAAAAAATAAAAAAACCTCATTTCAATAAGCATCAAATTAAAGTTCTATGTGATTATTATAGGAATGTTTTCATCTTCACTAATTACTTGTATGTTTGTGTTAATATCGGTTCGAAAAATCTCCATTGAGCCTCCATTAATTAAAAACGGTGTCGTTTGATGTAAAATAAACTAAGCAGCGTTTTTTCCCCCTAAGTCTGGCTGTGCGTTTCTTTTTTTGATACACAAAAGTTTTGGAGGGGTTCGACATCAGTCCCCCATCAAGGCCAAGGCACGGCCCCGGGCTCTATGAGCACTTACTGGGGACTTACGAGATCGTCTACCAAAGGAGTCCAGCGACGGCAGAGGGGATCAAACCCACGACCCAAGGGCCTAGTCCTGGATCCCTTACCATCTATGCCAACTCACATTGGCTTGGCTGTGCGTTTCTAGCGTTGAGTCCGTTTGAATTAACGGTTGGAGAAGTGACTTATTTTTTATTTGACTTTTACAGAAGTAAGATAGGAAAAAAGTCAAATTTTAAATGTGATTTGTATTTGGATTGACAGTGGCAAAAGTGTTTTTCCCCCCAAAAGGAGACATGTTTTGATTATTATTTGAAAAGTCAGTTGAGATGGAAAATGAAGAGTGTGTTTTGTCAAGTCACCCCAAAATTACGTCATTTTAAGAGTTAGGGGAATTAATGAAGAGTGTTTTCATATTTTTTTGTTTTTAAATTTATATATGAATTTTATCAAAACACCCTTCATTAATTCCCCTAACTCCAAAAACAACATTGTTTTAGAGTTAGGAGAATTAATGAACAGTGTTTTGGTATTTTTGTTTTTATTTTTGTTTTTGTATTTATTATATGAATTTTACCAAAAAAACCATTCATTAATTCTCCTAATCGCAAAACTATGTTGTTTTGGGAGTTACGATAATTAATTAAGGGTGTTTTCTTATTTTTGTTTTTGTATTTATTATATAAATTTTACCAAAACACCATTCATTAATTCCCTAACTCTAAAATGACATAGTTTTGGGGTGACTTGACAAAACCTTATGTTAAGTGATATGACAAACGATAAACCCATGTGTGTGTGTATGTATTAGTTGTATATATTGTGATAATTGAAGATAAAATTCTAATAAGATAAAAAAAATATATTAAAAAAAATAAAAAACACTAAAGTGCTTAATTAAATATATTTAATGGATAAAATTGTATATAAATTAGAATGCGTACAAATGTACATGAACATGTGGATAGTAGATAATAGTACATTGCTTATCGGATCACCTATCCGTGTGTGGCGCATGTTTTGCCACATCATCATCATTTTTTGTTTGAAAAGGATGATTCATTTACCACATGTTATGCCCCTCTATTCTAGACTCTTCTTGACACACAAGGCGACAAAGAAGGAAGAGAGAGAGAGAGAGAAATTAAAAAGGATGAGTCACAATAGTCCCTATGTGAACTGAGTGATCAACTCTTCAATACCTCTTCTTGCCGAACTAAGTGATCGAGTGAGTGTGATGAGGAGAGGCGGCAATGGGCGATGTGAGAGAAACAACGGTGGAAACACAATTTCTGGGGACAAAACCAACGAATCTCGCCGGTATAAGTCTGTGCAAGTAAAGGAAGGTCAGCAAAGCTCCGAAGGGAGGGTGATGTGGAGGAGGAAGATTGATGGTGACGAAGTAGTTCCAATCTCTCTGTTCCTTAAGCTTTTCCCCAAAGCTTCAAGGCACCTTTTTGTCATAGCTCTGCTATACAACATTCAGGTGAGTAATGTAGGAAAAAAATGAGTGCTTTGGGCATAAGTCCAGTGGGTGAAAAGCTAAACCAAAACCTCAAACTGAGCTTTTTCTCCATTTCCACTGATATTTCCATTGCACTTTTTTTGATGCAAACGCTATTGCAACCTTACCCAAACAAGCTGATTATCTATGTTCCTCCTCTTCACCCTGTTTTGAGTTAGCATTCAAGAAGCACATCGTTCATTCAAGTCAAGACAAAACTCTTCTCACATACTTACCCGTTCATCGTAAATTATGTTGGAAAAGTAGTTTCTACTACTAACCCAAAAAGGCATCACTACTAGAAAATACTGAAATAGTGACGGAATTTGCGAGGGAATAAAATCCGTTGCAAATTGCGAGCCAATTTGCGACAGATAGAAAAGTTCGTTGCAATTTGCGACGGATAAAAAAATCTGTCGCAACTTGCGACAGATATGTTTTATCTATCGCAAGTTGCGACGTGCTTTTATGTTTGTCGTAAAATATTGCAATGGAAAACACATATTTATCGCAAATTCGCTGGGCAGGAAAAAGGATGCCAATTTGTGATGGATATAATTCCGTCGCAAATCAGCAACAAAATTAGGTCAGTTGCATTTCATCTCCACTCTATCTTGCACTATCCCACTATATCTTTGTTCTCAATCTCACTCCAATATCCACCTCTACTCTTCGGTCTCTGCCTCAAGCTCTGGCCTCCGGCCCTCGTCTTCTCCTTGGTCTCCCTCCCTTCGGCCGTCGTCTCCGGAGGTAATTTGTACTGTATAAACTAAAGATTTTCCCCCTACAGAATTGAAAAAAAAAATGAATTTTATTCCAAAGTACAAATTCAATGTCACTTTGTCTTCAATAAAATCATAACTGTCCAAGTTATAACTGATAACCGGTGACAGTAACTTTGTCCGACTGGACCAAATTGTGGATGACATCCATGTTTTTCTTTATTATTTATATCTGAAGTCATATATGGTCAAATTTGGTGGGTTTTTCCCCATAACCACCTTCCCTATTATGCCACAAAATGATAAAAATGTCATAGAATACTTTCTCTGTAATTAGTGTTTCCTTGCTACTTTTCTCTTCATACTTTGTAGCAATTAGAGTTAAACTCACTGATATACCACTTGTAAAGTGTTGGTCAATTTTCTTGATGGCAAATGAACCAATCGAACAAGTAATAAAGAGTAAGTAGAGTATCATCCCACAGAGACCGAGATACCGATGATGATGCTAGTTTCGAAGACAGTTGTGTTTAAAAAGAAAAGAAAAGTATAGTTGGGATTGTTGTTTTTTGGTTATAACTATCAAACAAAGAAATAAACAAATGATCGTAGTCACAAGAAGATATCAGTTTAAAGATAGGCTGAGCTCAGACTTCATCCTAAGCATATTACTCCCTCAGTTTCTGTTAGCGCATTGCTATAGCAATTATGCTACACAGCTTATACAATGTTAAAGCATAGCTGCCTTCACAATGTTATCTAGTTTACCCACCACTATGCTATAAAAGTACAATCCTAGCTATACTTCTCCCATATACCTATAACGATTTTCTAGTTCAAATTATCAATCCTACTCAAGGTGTATGGTTATAAGCAGTATACCCATTCCTGTAGCTTATAATGGTAGGTCAAGCCTTGCACCAGCCTGCCCAGCAAACACTGCCTATCAGATGTCTAACCCCGACACCCTTCCAGTAAGCCGAGGCCACTGGACAAGCCCTTAGCTTTCGCTAACTGACAAGAGATTAATATGCTGATAAACAAACTGAGTTTATTTAATTAAAAAGCTAGCAAACTGGGTTCATTCTACATTTAAGAATTCATCCTCACTCAGCCAAAGGAAATTTAGTTCATGACTGATGAGGGAACCACAAAACAAATAACAGCAGAATAGCCCACGGAAAAAGATAAACTAGAAATCAACAACGTAAAATAGAAAGTTCACCGAAGGGTTCGAAGCGTAGGAGGCGCCTGTCACGTGACGTCTCCACGTCTTCTAATCTCCGTCTCACTGCAGGGAAAGATTATGGGTCTCTTCTGGAGCTCTCGTGCTTCATAAGTTTTCTCGCTCTTGTAACATCCCATTTTCAAAAGCCGAATAAAATTTTTTCATCAGAGTAGAGCATCGAAGCAAGAGAGTAACTGATACTTATATTCAAAATGCCGTAAGTCTGGCTAATTACAGTAACGATACATTATTCCGAACGTCTAACATAAACGTAACTACATAAACAGAAGAAGTCTTCAGCTGGGTCTCTATGCGGGCTGCTTGCCTTTATCCTCGGTCCTCGGTCCTCCCGACCCTGAAGCTATGTTAAGAGCTGAGGTCCAACACGCACGAGACCTCAGGTAACGGTTACCCTCATGATTATATATACAATATATGGATTACAGATATTCACAACATTATCAGTATAAGAGAACGCAACCAATGCAAATGTATCACTCCCAGCATGCAGATGTATTGCTCCCAGCATGCATATGTATCGCTCCCAGCTAGCATACAGTTATCTTCTAACACCCATATGCACTCAATAAACATACCATACAATACACATAATTCATATACGCATACAATAACCATTAGAGTTAGTGTTACAGTACGCGAACGTACATTCGTTGACGAAATACGGTACGTCTGTCGGTCGGAACGTGATTACGGATATCCTATAAGGATGATAGCGTACTTATTAATCAAACAATATCATAACAATCATTTTAGTCACAAATGACCATTTTACCCCTGACTTTGCTAACCGACTAAATTTTGCCAGAGCTTCGCTACTTTGACTCTAATCTTCCAAATTTTTTGCCATATCTCTATCTCCAACATATTTTTGAAATAAATATCATATTTAACCCTAAAACATGATATCAAAATTATACTTGGAAGATTAAAGATCAAACTAACATCTATACTAAAACTACCGAATGAAATACTAGAACTTAAAATTATGGAGTGAAGAAATTACTCAGAGCTTTGCTACTTCTTCACTAGAGCTCCTCCTTCTCTGTTCTCTCTTAAATTTAGAAATGATTGAGAGGTTTTGGTGTGAGTTTTGCAATGAAATGGATGGCCTATGTATTAGAGAAAGTTGTGGCCAACTATGCAATTCTTCCTAAACTTCTCCCTCAACCATGGCCTTAGGATCTAGGGTATTTTTGAAGCTCTAATCCCCTCCATTCATTCCCTTGTGCCGACCTCCCCCTCCCCCTTTTTCAAAAATTACATCATCCAACATGATGTCATCTCTTTGCTTTATGGATTTAATCGATAAATCCTCCTGTTCGGTGTTCCAATCGCGTAATCTTAAATAATCTCAAATATTCCTTGGCATAACTTTGGAGATCTATGCTTCCTCTTGAAAAATATTTGGATTAACAAAAATTATGCTCCCATTAAGGGTATTTTCTAGCCTGATAGTTATTTTAAGATAAACCCCGTCGGTTACGGAAATGACTTCGGCTATAACCCACTTCGGAATAAAAATTCACTTGTTCATAAAAAGTCCTGATGTTAGAAACCTAGTTCAAGGATTTCAAGTTATGATTTATTTTCTATCGGTTCTCATTTATCCTATTTGCTTTTTCAACAAATATCTTTCTACTTTTTCACTTTTCTTTCACTTGCTCAACCCTTTTCACACACACATATTTCTCTTCTTTTTCTTCTATTTATTTCAAAATTCTTGGAGAATTTTGTCCAAGGAATATGCTTCCCACTTGCACAAATATCCTATGTTCATGTGTTCCCATTGGTTGATGTATTTTGCCAATGATTAAGGTTCAATTAATTAGAACCATTAGATTAGCTTTATACGATTAAATCTTAGCCATTGATTAATGTTGACTTGTCAAAGTTAATCAATAAGTTTGATTAGTGTAATACCCTGAAAATCTCACTTATGATAAGTATCATATTGAGTAAATAATACCTATTGGAAATAGGTGAATATATGATCTCAAAGACCTTGTAGAGAATTTATCTTATTTTTGGGGTAGTTTCTCTTGAAAAGAATAATTTGCAATTAGGTCCCTAAAACGTTTGGAAGTTTGTAAATAGGTCCCTAAACGCATTTACGTGTTATAAAATACCCTGTGAAAGTTATAAAAAAGGAAAGTCAATATTTATTTGAAATAGGGAAGAATATTGTCCCTAATTTAGGTAATTTATTAAAATATTACCTTGGAAAAATAAAGGGGGAAAAGTTAAAAAGTATTATAATGACCAAAATGCCCCCGTGAATTATGATATAATGCATGAGGCATAAAACACCAATGTAAGTATAAAAGTTGTGAGGTAATGGGTCATTCTAATTAATAAAATTAGCAGCAAGTATTAAGGAAGTAATTATTGGCAAATTACTTAAGCATAAACAAAGGAAAATTCAAAGATATTTATGTAAAACCCTAAAATTATTGGTAAAGGGATGAAAATTAGCATTAATATATTTTCTAATTAATTGGAAAATATTGAGAAAAATATGTGAGATTAAGTAATTTTAAGCTAAATACAAGTATGGGCCAATAGGAAAATTTTGTAAAAAATTATGTAAAAAATGATTATTAAATTATATAATTAATTAAAAAATAAAATAAAAATGGATATTGAATTTGTGTGTGTGTGACCGACATGTTGAGGTGAGGGGGAAGAAAATTGTGATTAAAAGAAATAGGTGAAGTGTAAACTTAAAACACTTGATTTAAAATTAATTAAAGTAAAAAGTAAAATAAACACCGATAGGAATTGGATCCTATCTAGGGAACCAGGAAGAGGATTTCTAAAGTCAAAATATAATATTGATGAGTGGATTTTTATCCTGAATTGAGCTGTACCTGGAGTCGTTTCCGACATCGGTAGAAGAAGTTAGTAATAAGACGAAATAGGGGAAATCTGAGAAATAGGCAGATAGTCATAAAATTAGGATTTGAACAAAATAAATTATAACACAACATTTGGAGATGAGTTTATGACTTTCTGACCGTTGAAACCCTATATGGAATCAAAATTTAGGTTAACTTAGACATTTCTAATGAGTGAGAAAGGGTCTTCAAAGTTGTGATTCCAGATTTCTAAGATTTTACAATATTAGGCGATTCGGACACCGATAGAAGATTTTATCGGTATAACCTTCTAGAAATGACCACATGGCACCTTGTGATTGGCCAAGGGGTGCCACCTAAGGGGAGGGAAGGTCGGTTGCCAAGTGGCCTGGTGAGGATCGTGACACCTGCAGAAGTGCGATCCGACGGCCGATATCCGGTATGAAAAAGCAATGAATAGTGTCACAATTTCTTCTATAAATAGAAGTGCAACCCTTTGAGTTTTTCACACCAAAAAAAACTCTTAGAAATCCTAGAGAGAAGTTAGAGAGAGGAGCTATGGAGGAGGAAGGGGTCCAGGGAATTCTGCAGCGAAGCTCTGAGTAAGTTCTTCGGTACTTAGTCTTAAGCTTTCGCAGTTCTTCCGATAGTTGGAGTAGTAATGCTAGAGTGGTCTTTAATCTTCCAAGTATGATTAGATATCATATTATAGGGGTATTTTAAGTAGGAATTTCGAAAATCATGATTGGGTCAAAGTTCTGTCAAAATTTTGGAAGAAATTAGTCAAAGTAACGAAGTGCTGGCGAAATTCCGCCGATTAGGGGAATAGGGGCAAAATGGTAATTTATACCTAAAATGCCTGTTATAATGTCAAATATTGAAAAATGGGATATTTATCCTTACAGGATATCTTTGATTATCGAATCGCTGTCTGACGTGCCGCTGTCGGACGTTTCGCTGTTTTCCGTCAAAACGTGCCGTTTCCGTCAACGAAGGTACGTTCGCGTACTGTAACACTGACTCTGATGTTTATGGTATGCATATATGTGATGATATGATGTGTGAATAGTTTGGTGCCGAAGGCAAGGCTAGTCTACGTGGGTGTGCCAACCAGTCACCGTTAACCTCGGTGAGGCCCCTATGGTAGACACTTACCTGGCTTCTATTCAGTACTATATGCACCGTGTCTATGGAATTGTACCTAGGTGAACCATAGGTGATAGATACAACCCCCGGATAGAGATTCTGTTAGGAGTCACCGAGATACACTCACGGATAGAGACTCTGTTTAGGGTCACCGATTATACATTCACGGATAGAGATTCTGTTCAGGGTTACCGATTATACATTCACGGATAGAGACTCTGTTTAGGGTTACCGATTATACATTCACGGATAGAGATTCTGTTAGGGGTTACCGAGATACATTCACGGATAGAGACTCTGTTCAGAATCACCGATTATACCTACTGCTCTATGTTTATGTTCTTATTGATCATGCATCTGCTGTTATGTCATGAATATCTGTCATCCGTATACTATTGTATTTGAGCATGAGGTTAACCGTTACCTGAGATCCAATGCGCTAAATTGGATCTCAGCTGTAGCTTCATGGTCCGAAGAACCGAGGGCCGAGGAAAGAAGCAAGCAGGCCACGTAGAAGATCCGGTCGAAGATTTCTTTCTGTTGTATTATACTTTTGAACCACACGGTTTTTCTACCGCTGTTGTATCCAGCCAGACTTACGGCATTTTATATATGCATATCAATTACTCAATCGCTCCGATGCTCTACTCTGATTATTTGAAATGATGTTTTGATGAAAAAAAAATATACTGCTTTTGGAAATGAGATGTTACAATTAGTGTCTTGATCCCATCCTTTGTTAGTTAATTAGGCTTTAGGGATCTTATGTTATTCATCTTATACATTACTTAATCATTTCTAATTAATTAGCAATTACCTTGACACTTTATTGATCACTAATCTTTAATTAAGGGTTGTTCATAATTAACTTTGGACATTTCCCTTGATTCATGCTTAAATAATTAGCCATTAATTATTTATTTAATCACTTACTAATTGTTGATAATTTTCTTAATTAGGATTAATCATTTCCTCACAACTATTGCACTGACATTGGTAATTTATGCACCATGTATTATTTTAAAAATCACGGGGCAACTTATGGTCCCCAAAATAATATTAAATTTTGCCTCATTATTTTCCAAGGAAAATAATCCCATAAATTACCTAAATTAGAGACAACATACTTTCTAATTTTTAATAAATATTTAATTGCCTCTTAGGATTTATCATAATATTCTCAGGGTATTTTATGACCCATAAGTTCACTTAGGGATTTTGGCACTTTATTTCTCCCAATTTCAAGAGAAATTACCCTAGGAAAAAAGTAATTGCTCTACAAAATTTGAGACTACATATTCACCTATTTCTAGTAGGTATTATTTAATAATTTATGATATCTATCATAAGTGAGATTTTTAGGGTATTACAGCTCTTCTTTCGAGTCCAGCCGAATAGGAATTGTCTGGACTCTTTCACGACTTTGATCCTCTTTAGGGTTAGCCGTCTTTTCTTGTTATAGTAAGGTTTCCTTATGGCGTATGTTCAATGAGCTGGGCCTTTCCAAATCCGTCAGGTCGAACTTTTCAAATTTAGTTGATTGATTTTGTTGGTTCTGTGAGATTCTCCAAATCTTATCTTCGATCCTACACATTTTCTAATTCAGCTGTCAGCAATCTAACCGCCGTCTAAACGTCTGTCTAATAACCTGCTGTAACATCCCAATTTTCAAAAGCGGAATAAAATTTTTCCATTAGAGTAGAGCATCGGAGCAAGAGAGTAACTGATACATATATTCAAAAGGCCAACTGTGTAGGTCTGGCTAATTGTAGTAACGGTACATTAATCCTTATGTCTATCATAAAAGTAAATACATAACATCAGAAAGTCTCCAACCAGGTCTCTAAGCGTGCTGCTTGCCCTTCTCTTCAGCCCTCGGTCCTCCCGACCCTGAAGCTATGTTAAGAGCTGAGGTCCAACGCGCACCGGACCTCAGGTAACGATTAACCTCATGCTTATATATACAATATATGGGATTACGGACATTCACAACATTAATAGTACATGAGCACACAACAGATTTATCACACACAACAAGCATATCCCAATATCACATGAGCCCCTGACAGATGTGTCACCCCTAGGCAAATGTACCTCAATAGCACATAAGCCCCCTGGCAGATGTGTCGCCGCCTAGGCAAACGTATCCCAATAGCACATAAGCCCCATGGCAGATGTGTCGTGTAATACCCTAAAATTTGACTTATGGTAAATATCATAATTTAGTAAAATATACCTATTGAAAATAGGTGAATATGAGGTCTCAAATATGGGAAGGGATTTATCATAAGTTTCTAGGGCAATTTCTGTTAAAATTAGAAGGAATGAAGAGCCGGAAAAGGCCCTAATTGAATCTATGAACCATAAAATATTGTGATAAATCATTAGAGGCAATAAAATAATTATTAAAAATTAGAGAGTATGTTGTCTCTAATTTAGAATTTTTTTTTGGGATTTATTTCCTTGGAAAATAATGAGTCAAAATTAAATATAATTTTGGGGAGCATTAGTAGCCTCATGATTTTTAATATTTTACATGGGACATAAAATGCCAATGTCAGTCCAATAGTTGTGAGATAATAATTAATCTCAATTAAGAAAATTGTCAACAATTAGTAAGTGGATAATTAAGTAATTAATGGCTAATTATTTAAGCATGAATCAAGAGAATATTCAAGATAATTATGTGAAAACCTTTTAATTAAATGATTAGTGGCTAAATTAGCATAAAATATACTTGCTAATTAATCAAGAAAGATTAAGTAAAATGTGTGAGATT
Organism: Acacia pycnantha; assembly: GCA_025563575.1. Classification (NCBI taxonomy): domain Eukaryota; kingdom Viridiplantae; phylum Streptophyta; class Magnoliopsida; order Fabales; family Fabaceae; genus Acacia; species Acacia pycnantha. The sequence continues at coordinate 3,931,970 of JAMWYP010000014.1, forward strand.
AAGTACATGGAAATCTTTAATCCTAAAAGGTTGCTAAACATAGGATTAGCCAATGGGATAATTATCTAATTAGATGAATTAAAGCATGGATTAATTAAATAAACCAAGAGTTGAAAAGTAAAAACTTAGCCAAGAAGTAGCCTTGGATTTTTGAAAAAAAAAATAGAAAAGAAAAGGAAGGAAAATGTTGTAGTGTGAACATGCAAAGGTGGTTTAAAGAATATTCTAAAGAATATTATGTGAAAAAGCAAATAGGATAAATGACCACCAATAAAAATTAAATCCTAACTCAAAATCCATGAATTAGGTGGAAAAAACCTGGACGTATTATGAATCAATGGATTTTTGTGCCGAAGTTGATGTTTCCGGAAATCATTTCCATAACCGAAGACGTTTATCCGAAAATGTTCGGCAGGCAACGAAATGCCCTGAATGGAATCAAAAATTTAGTTAACCAAGATATTTCCAAAGAGGAAGGATAGACCTTCAGGGCTATGTTGTCGGATTTCCAAGATTCTTCAAGATTACGCGATTCGAACACCGAACCGGGGTTTTATCGGTAGGAAACTTATGGAACAAGGAGATGACATCACCAACATGACATCATTTTGTGGACTTTGGGGGCATGGGAGGTCGGCACCTTAGGTGTATGGCCAAGATGAATCCATGTGTTTGAGGCAAGATCCATTGGTTAGGATTGAAAGAGAAATTAGGAAGTTTACCATTTTGCCCTCACACTTCTTGCCTATAAATAGCCCTTCACATTCACTTCTTTTCTCACAATTCAAGAGAGCATTTCGGTTTTAGAGAGAAGGAGGAGTCCGGAGGAAGAAGCAGCGAAGCTCTGGGTAATTTTTCGGTACCGAGTCTTAAGTTTTAGTTTTCGATTCGGTAGTTATAGTAGAAATGTTGTTTTGATCTTTAATCTTCCAAGTTAGTTTAGATATCATGTTTTAAGATTAAATATGATATATATTTCAAAAATTATGTTGGAGTAGGAGTTATGTTGAAATTTTGGAAGATTAGGGTCAAAGTAACGAAGTGCTGGCGAAATTCCGCCAAATAGGGGGTCAGGGGTAAAATGGTCATTTATGACTAAAATGTCCGTCATAATGATAGATCCTTAATAAATGCGTTGTTTTCTTGATAGGATATCCCTGATTACGTTCTGACCAACAGAAATACCGTATAACGTCAACGAAGGTACGTTCGCGTACTGTAACACTAATCTGATGTTTATTGTATGCGTGTATGTGCTATGTGTATGGTATGCTTATATGAGGTAGTCGTTAGCTCTGTGATATGTTCATGTACTGTTGGTATGCTTGCTGGGTATTGGGATACGATTGCTAGGTGTGAAATGCTAGGTGTGAAACGACTGCTAGGTGTGAAACGACTGCTAGGTGTGAAACGCATGCTAGGTGTGACACGATAGCTAGGTGTGACACATTTGCTAGGGGATTACGTGCTGTTGGGATATGTTTGTTTGATGTATGATTATCTGTAATGCATATGTTGTGTATGTAAATATGAGATTAACCGTTACCTGAGGTCCGGTGCGAACCTCAGCTCTTAACATAGCACAGGGTCAGGAGGACCAAGGACCGAGGAGAGAGGGAAGCAACAAGCTTAGAGGTCCGGTTGAAGACTATCTGGTGTTGCCACGGCATGGGAATTTCCAGGGAGACATTTCTTTTGTATTCACTTTAAAAACTCTCGGTTATCGTACTGTCTCTGTAATTAGCCAGTGGGCATTTTAAATATATATATCAGTTACACTCTTGCTCCGATGCTCTACTCTGATGAAAAAAATTTATACTGCTTTTGAAAACGGGATGTTACATGTCACCCCTAGGCAAACGTAAACAATAGCACATAAGCCCCCTGGCAGATATGTCGCCCCCTAGGCAAACGTAAACAATATCAACAGTACATAAACATACAGCAGACCATCAAACACATATACGCATACGATAAACATCAGAGTCAGTGTTACTAGTACTCGAACGTACGTACCTTCGTTGACGAAATACAGTACGTCTGTCGGTCGGTACGTGATCACAGATATCCTATAAGGATAATATCTTATTTATTAATCAAAAATATCCTAACAGATATTTTAGCCATAAATGACTATTTTACCCCTGACTTTGCTAACCGACTAAATTTTGCCAAAGCTTCGCTACTTTGACTCTAATCTTCCAAAATTTTGCCATATCTCTTCCTCCATCATATTTTCAAAATAAATACCATATTTAACCATAAAACATGATATCAACAATATACTTGGAAGATTAAAGATCAAACTAACAACTATACTAAAACTAACGAATGAAATACTAGAACTTAAAACTAGGGACCGAAGAATTTACCCAGAACCTTGCTATTCTTTCTCTAAGACTCCTTCCCTCTCACTTCCTCTCTATGTTTCGAATTGCTCAAGGCAATTTTTGGTGTGAGATTTGCAATGAATCAAGAGGCCTATTTATAGAATTCTTGTGTGGAATTTTGGTAGTTCTTCCAAACTTTCTCTTCTTCATTTACAACCCTTGGATCTAGGGTTTTTGTGAAACCAAATCCTCACCATCCACACCCCTTGGCCGACCTCCTCCCCCCTCTTCTCTCTCCTTATCCTCTTCAAAAATGATGTCACCCATGTGCTCTTTTATGGATTTTACCGATTAATTCCACTGCTCGGTGTTCTAATCGCATATACTTAATAACCTCAAATACTTTTAGAGATACACTTTGAAGCTTATGTAATCACTTAAGAAGTACTTTAAATATCAAGGATTATGGTCCAATTAGGGGTCTTTACCAGTCTTTTAGTCATTTTAGAATAAACTCCGTCGGTTACGGAAATGACATCGGAGGCAACCCACTTTGGCACAAAAATTCACTTGTTTACAATATTTCCTGATGTTAAATACTTAGTTCACATATTTCAAGATACGATTTATTTTCTATCGGTGCTCATTTATCCTATTTGCTTTTTATCAAAATATCTTCTTTTTTATTATTATTTTACTTCCACTTGCATATTCACTTTACACATACACAATTCAACATTTCCTCTCTCCTTTTTTTTCAATAATTTCGGCTCCCCCTCCCCCTTTTTTATTTTTATTTTGTTATTTAATTCATTTATATTATCTTTTAATTATCTTATATTTCATAGCATGAAATTCTCTCATTGGTAGATTTGATTTCACAAGGATTTAACTTAATAGTCTTAGGATTAACTTTATCAATTTCAATCCAAGCCTTTGATTTATGTTGACATGTCAAAGCTTAATTAACAAGTTTGATTAGAGTCTTAATCTTATGCTTAGTAGTCCTTTGTTGATCAATTAGGCTTTAGAGATTCCATGTATTTATACATTTCTTAATCATGCTTAATTAATTAGCAATTATCCTTATGCCAATCTTAATCCTTCATTTGTCATTAATCTCTAATTAGGGGTTTTACTTAATTAACTTTGGATATCTCCTTTATTCATGCCTAAACAATTAGCCATTAATTACTTATTTAATCACCTACTAATTGTTGACAATTTTCTTAATTAGAATTACTTATTTTCTCACAACTATTTTGTTTACATTGGTAATTTTTGCTCCATGTATTATTTTAAAAATCATGGGGCAACTTATGTTCCCCAAAATAATATTGGATTTTGCCTCTTTTATTTCCAAGGAAAATAATCTCATAAATTACCTAAATTAGAGACAACATACTTTCCTATTTTAAATAAATATTTAATTGCCTCTTAAGACATATCATGATATTTTCAGGGTATTTTATGACCCATATTTGTATTTAGGGATTTTTGGCACTTTATTCCTTCTAATTTCAAGAGAAATTACCCTAGAAAAATAATATAAAATACACTATAAAATTTGAGACCACATATTCACCTATTTCCAATAGGTATTATTTACTAAATTAAATTATGATACTTATCATAAGTGAGATTTTTAGGGTATTACACCTGCACTTAATTTCTTGAAACAACCTCAAGGGAAAAGTCAAAACACAAGGCGCATAGCATTGCTTCACTTATGATGTTATAGCATTCTGGTTGCATTGTATTGCGGGCATGTGATGGCTTACCCGATGCTACAACATTGTATTGGCTATGCTATGTGCCTTCACACTAAACCTCAAACTTGCCCTTTTCTTGTGCGCATGTATAGGATAATTATGCAATTACCACAATTTATGAGATTCATCCTGCATTTCCCAATATGCATGAATTACAACGTAATTGCACAGATTATATACATTTAAGTTCATATTCACCATACAAAATAGTCACATAGTGTAGGGAAAACATGGCATAAATAGAACTCGTCATAAGGATAAACATGCTTGCTCTATTCTGTTTGGGTATTAAAGTAAAGTCTTCATTATAACTGTGAATATGGTTTTTAATTTGTCTTAACTGAACTTGTTCTTGGCAAAGTGAATGCTAGTATGATGTATATATCTTGTAGTCACATCCTTTTTTTCTTCTAGCAAGTATTTTCCCTGCGTCCTAACAGTAACTCACACTACAAAAAAAAAACGACAATTAGTAGCGGTTAGAGGAACCGCGACAAAAACGCCTGTGGCAAGACGATTTGTAACGGTTAAACAAAACCGATACTACATACACATAAACCGCTACAACAACTGTTGCGGTTCACAAAAACCGTCACTAAATGAGCGGGCTGACGTGTGTTTCGAGACATTAGTCACGGTTCAGAATCCGTTACAAATCAACTTGTAGCGGTTTCGAACGATTTCATAACCGCTACAAAATAATGTGTTGATTATTTTGCCACCATAAATTTTTATTATTTTGAATATTTGTCGCGATTAATAACCGCTACAAATATTCCCACCATTTTTTCGCCAAAAAAATTTGCCGCCATCTGAATATTTGTAGCGGTTTGCAACCGCTACAAATATTCCCGCCATCATGTGCTTTTGAATATTTGTAGCGGTTTCAAACCGCTACTATAACCGCTACAAATAACCCGCCATTTTATTTGAAATTTTGTAGCGGTTATTGTAACCGCTACAAATTCATTACGGTTTTAAAAAAAATTTATTATTTATCGGCGTAATTCAGTAATTATTATTAATATATCTTTTTAATAAAAGTAAAAGCTAGTAAATTATGAAATTTAAATATATAAGGTGCATGTATAGAAACAAAATAATAAGATTATGTAAGTAGAATAAGTGCTAAGAAATGATGTGGTTAAAACAATACTCAATATTTAAAAATTATATGTACAAATCAATTGAATAATGTATATGAAAGAATAGGGAAAGTTGAAATATATATCCCGTTCAACTGCAAAATAACAAACTTTAATTAGTATAAGAACTATAAATTAGTATGAGAAACATTAGAATTGATCCGGTTACATGGTACTTACCCCTTCAAACTCACGATGTTTCAAACGTAAAAATATTTGAGATGACTGAGAGAAAACGTGGGTAGAAAAGAAGTTGAGGCATATTAAATGAGGTTGGGTGGGGTATTTATGGTGGGGTCTGCGCATCATTTTGTAGCGGTTGGTTTCTCACTTTTCTGTAGCGGTTATCGTATTTAGTAGCGGTTTTGAAGGTGTTTGTAGCGATTCTTGTAGCGGTTTAGTTTGTCGCGGTTTTTAAGGGTTTGTAGCGGTTATACAACCGCTACAAAGTAATTTCTGAGTTTTTAAAAAAAAAAACTTAAAGGGTTTTTTTTTCTGAGTAATTTCTGAGTTTTTTTAAGTGTTTGTAGCGGTTATATAACCGCTACAAAGTAATTTCTGAGTTTTTTTTTTTTAAAAAAAACTTAATATTAAAAATATTTCATATTACAGCATAGGCATTAAGTGTTTCTCTCAATCTTCTTCACCATCCCTACAAGGAAAGTTTGCATAAAATGTTACGCGTGAGGTCAATATGTTTGAACACAATTAAAACTTTAATTAAATGTTACTATTTTATAAAGAGTATATTTAAAAACGTACCGAACTATAGGTAAATTGTCATCGCCGTCTGGGAAGAAGTCTTCGAAGCTGGCGGGATGGAACGGCTCACAATCGTATGCGGACGTTATCACCATCGCCCATGTCGTAAAGGTCCCGAGGCTTTAAGTGAACCACCATATTCCAATCCTTGTGCCTCTCATCGGCCACATAACAAACCTGATGGGCCTCTGATGCAAGAATATACGGCTCGTCATCTTCAGACCGACCACTGTGAATAGGCCGGGAGAAATTCACCGATGTGATACCTAAGTCGTCAGTCGTGAGTCCCCTGGACGTTGTGGTATTCGCCCACAAACACTTGAACAACGTCACGGTGAAAAGGCCTGTGTAACTTATCCTGACCACATCAAGCAGCTTTCCATTGTTAGTTCTCTGTATGTTTTGATGATTAATAACAATTTTAAACATGTACGAATGCTTTTAAAATGACAAAAGAGTCAATATCACTTTGTCACCGCAAAACTCGAGCCTGACTAAGCAAACTCGAGTTTTACGCAAGAGAGCTCTTGAGGATATTTTCAGCATAACGAACTCGAGCCCGAGTAAATAGACTCGAGCCTAAACCCTCATGATATAAAAATAAAGAGTTTACAAAACAAGTAAACTCGAGCACGTATAGACAAGCTCGAGTTTTCCCATGGCAGGAAGTTTTCTAATTAAATTGAATCTCTTTAAACTCCGAGTTTATTCTTTTGAGTAGAGTTCACTTGTTTCTATGGCTATAAATTGATGAACACTCGAGCCCAAGTATATGGACTCAAGCCTAATGCTTTTGTGTAGAGTTTACTCTATGGTTTGACAAACGAAGAAGAATTTACAAAATAGGTAAACTCGAGCTGTTATTACAAGCTCGAGTTTTCCCTTGTGAAGAGCTCCCAAGTTTTCCCTTCTTTGCAAACTCCAGAGTTTAAGCACAAACCTCCAGTTCACTTCAATAAGTCATAGAATAAATTAAGCTGAACTCGAGCCTAAGAATAATAAACTCGAGCCCTTCATCTGAAGAAAGAAAAGCAAGTGTACAAACTCCAGAGTTTATACTCGTGATCCAGTCCACTCTAATCGAGCACCAAAACTCTTAGGCATGAATAGTGTTAAAATCGAGCCTAAACACTAATGGACTCGAGCACAGCAACTTGAGAGATATTACTCCGGTGTTATTCGACAAAAGCTTAGAGAATATTCGAACTCGAGCCTACCTTAGTGAACTCGAGTTCACATGGTGAAACAGAATACAAACTCGAGTTTACATCAAACTCCGAGTTTGCTATCTCGAAGATAAACCGGATACTCTAAAAAGCCTTACGAACTCGAGCGACTTAGAGAACTCGAGTTTAAGACGGAAGCAAAAATGATCGTTCTTGATTTCATCTGATTCTTTTGAACGCAAAACTTACCATGTTTATACGAATTGATTGCATTTATTTAGTATATTCAAACGTATTTAACTACTCTATATTGAGAATGTTTCAGGTATTAAAATTGGATCAAACGAGTCATTAACGCGAAGAATCGAAGAATGATTTCACGCGTCCGGGAATTGAATCGGCTGAAGTTCAGGACCCAACGGCTATAATCCTCATCAAACTGAATTTCAAATGAAGAACATACTAAGTTGAGAAGTAACGGTCACATTGCAACTCACCACTATATAAAGAGCTGATTACAAACTTAGAAGAACAACGAAAGAAAAAGCAGAAACGAAAAGCAAGCTCAAGAATTCTTATACATTTAGTTTTCTTTCGTATTGTATTTTGATATACAAAGAGCCTCGGTGTTTATCATTACCTTCTCTGTGAGAGAGATTATATTCAAATTATTCATTCATTGTAAAAGATCTCAAGTCAAGGGACTTGGAGATTGGGATTTCAGATTACAACTTGTAAGGGGAGTGTATCCTAGAGAGAGGATAATCCTTGAGTACGAGTGTGTATACGAGTTAAAGTGATAGTAGAAAAACCCGGAGAGTCCTGGGGGTGGACGTAGGTCAAGAATTTAGACCGAACCAGGATAAACTTTACGTGTCAAGCTCTTCTTCCCTATCTCTTTACGTTTAGCTTGACTTGGGTGCAAAGTTATTATAAAAGTTTTAAAATCCCCAATTCACCCCCCTCTTGGTGATTTCCTTTCGTTTTCATTTGGTATCAGAGCCTAGTTGTCAATTTGAAGGATTAACATCCTAGACACAAAGATCCAATGGAAGGAATTCTACCAGATGGAGCCTCAATCAACCATCCTCCAGGTTTCAATGGAGAACACTACTCATTACGGAAGGCTAAGTTCGGGGTCTATGTAATGGCCTCGAGTTTGGTTTGTGGAGGGTCTTTGAAAAAGGAAACTATGTTCCTTCCTCGGTTGTAGCCGACATCGAACTCCCAAGAAAGAAGAAGAGTACGATGACAATGATAAAAAAACAAGTCACTCTCAACATGAAGGCAATTCATATGCTCCAAAGTGCTCTTGGCCAAAAAGAGTACTTGAGATCTGCACTTTGCCATCTGCTAAGCAAATGTGGGATGCTCTTGAAATAGCTCATGAAGGAACAGTGCGATCAAAGAAAATCGTATCAATACTCTCATGATCGAATACGATCTATTGCGGATGAAGACCAGGAGAATCTATTGGTGAATTTCAACTCGATTCACTCATCTGATCAATCAACTCATTGCCTTGGGAAAAGAATATGAACAACCTGCCCAAGTGAGGAAAATACTAAATATTCTCACCAAGGAATGGGAAGCCAAGGTCACTGCAATTGAAGAATCTCGAGGCGAATCAATGGCCTCCGTGGCGGCACTATTTGGCGGCCTTTACGAATATGAGGGGAAGATCAAATTCAAAAAGGGACTAAATGATATCAATGTCAAGAACAAGGGAATAGCTCTTAAAACCATCAAAGAAGCTAAGTCAGATGACGATGAAGAAGATGAAGATGAAGATGGTGAGCTAGGAATGATGGTCCGAAGATTCAAGAATTCTACAAAAATGACCAATCTCACGAAGGTTTCACAAAGGAAATTCTAGCACGAAACTAAGAAACCAATTATATGCTATGAATGTGAGAAACCAGGCCACATCAAATCGAATGTCCGCATGGTGAAAAACAAAGAAAAGAAATTCAATAAGTTCAAGAAAAGAGCTTATGTATCGGCTATATGGGGCAACGGCTCATCGATGAAGATGAAGCGAGAAGAGGAACAAAGTGCCAATCTACGCCTTGTGGCTCAAGAGGAATCGGACAACGAAGAGGTAAGTAATCTGATTTACCTTATGATGAATTATCTTCAACATATGATTCTCTTTATCTTGAATTTAAGAAAACGCAAAAGAGCTCTTATTTTCAAAAGAAAAATCAAACTATTAGAAGAACAAGTTCAAACGATTTCTACACCTATCTCTACTTGTGAAAAGGAAAACTCTACTTGTTCTAATCATGATGCAAAACCAACTTATAATGAATTGTTTACTGAATATAAACTTGTTCAAAATGAATTTGATGAACTTGCTGAAAAATATTTTGGTTTAAAAGGAAGAATACAACACTTGAACAACAAGTAGAAAATCTTTCAGTTCGAGAAAATCTCATATGTGATGAATGTTCTATTACGAAAAAGAAAAATGAATACCTTACAAAGACTCTTGAAAAATTCACTAGAGGAAGTGAAATGCTTGAGGTAATTTTGAAACAGCAAAGATTTACAAATGACAAATCGGGAATTGGTTACAAACTGATTATGACAAAAAGAAAGGCAAAAAGAAACATGGACAAAGATCTTACATGAATTATTTTCAAAAATCTGTCCATACCTCAAATCCTTTTGCACATTGCAACTATTGTAATAGAAAAGGTCATACTACTTCTTCATGCTTTCATAAGAAAGATAGATCAATCAAACCTGTAGGAAACTATCAATGGGTGCCTAAGGGATCCTATATGATTCCTAAGACACAAACTAACCCAAAAGGACCCAAAGAATATTGGGTACCTAAAAGATGATATATCTTCTTATGCAGATTTGTCTTAGAGCATCAAATCCCAATAAGTGGTACATTGACAAGTGGATGCTCAAGACATATGACTGGAGACCAATCCAAATTTGCTTCAATCAAACATAAGGATGGTGGCAAGGTAACATTTGGTGGAAATGAGTCGGAAGAATTGCTGGCATTGGCAAAATTGGAAATAGCAATGGACCTCAAATCAAAGATGTTTATCTTGTGGATGGATTATGTCACAACCTCCTCGGTGTGAGTCAAAGCACGGACAAAGGAAACCTAGTCATCTTTGATTCGAAGAATGTTTGATTGTAAGTAAGGATGCTCTCTCTTTAGATAGTATTAAATCCAAAGCATTATTGAGCTCCAAGAGAAGGTAATTGTTATACTCTTAATCGTCTAAAAACAATTCTGATTCTGAAAAATGTTTTGTTGGTAACTTAGATGAAAGTTGGTTATGGCATAAACGTTTAGGACATGTCAATATGATTCAACTTGATAAATTACAGAAAAAGGAATTGGTTATTGGTTTACCAAAACTTTCTTTTAAAAATGATATGATCTGTGATGCATGTCAAAAGGTAAACAAACCAAATCTTCTTTCAAGTCGAAAAGAAATATCAACTAATAGACCTCTTCAATTACTCCATATGGATTTAGTTGGACCAACTAGAGTAAAGAGCCTTGGCGGCAATCTTTATACATTAGTTATAGTAGATGATTTCTCAAGATTTACATGGGTCATTCTTTTATCATCAAAAGATAAAACATTTGATCAATTTATTGTGTTTGCCAAGAAGGTCCAAAACGAGAAAGGATTATCTATTGCGGGTATTCGTACGGATCATGGTGGAGAATTTGAGAATCATGCCTTTGGAGAATTCAGTGATAGTATGGGAATCAATCATAACTTCTCGGCTCAAGAACCCCACAGACAAAATGGAGTTGTTGAAAGAAAGAATAGAGTGCTTCTTGAAATGGCAAGATCAATGCTAAATGAGAACCAAACATCTCAAGTGTTTTGGGCGATGCTATGAGCACCGCTTGTTACATATCAAACAGGGCATATCTCCGAAAGAAATTGGACAAAACTCCTATGAACTCTACAAAGGAAGAAAACCCAACTTAGCTCACTTACATATCTTTGGATGTAAATGCTTCATCCACAATAATGGTAAGGACGACTTGGGAAAATTTGATTCCAAAGGCGATGAAGGTATATTCTTGGGTTATTCAAGTAGAAGTAAAGCATATAGAGTTTATAATACTCGTAATCACTTTGTTGAAGAATCTATGCATATTGTTTTACGTGAAACTAAATCTAACAAGTCCTTGGATGATGATGATGATTTTCTGTAACAAACCAAACTTCTATTTCAACAAATACGGAAAAAGATTTGCAAGATGATTACGGCGAAAAACATTGTGAAAATGCTTATGAAAACAGTGTTCAAACTCAACCAAAATCATGGAGATACAGTAGGAGTCATCCTCTGGATCAAGTGATAGGTGATGCAAATCAAGGAGTAAGAACCAGAAAAAGCACTTTGAATGAAGTTACTTTTTCAGCTTTCATTTCGAAAATTGAACCCTCTAAGATTGATGAAGCCCTTTCAGACAATGATTGGGTTATAGCAATGCAAGAGGAATTACATCAATTTGAAAGAAACCAAGTTTGGGACTTGGTGCCCAGACCTAAAGACCATCCGGTCATTGGTACTAAATGGGTATTCAAAAATAAATGTGATGAATCCGCCATAATCATTCGAAATAAAGCAAGGCTAGTTGCAAAAGGCTATAATCAAGAAGAAGGAATTGATTATGAAGAAACTTATGCTCCAGTAGCAAGATTGGAAGCTATAAGAGTTCTTCTAGCCTTTGCTTGTGTTAAAGGATTCAAACTTTTTCAAATGGATGTAAAATCCGCCTTTTTAAATGGTTTTATACGGGAGGAAGTTTATGTAGAACAACCTCCGGGTTTTCAAAATGAACATCATCCAGATCATGTTTATCACCTCAAGAAAGCCTTATATGGTCTTAAGCAAGCTCCTAGAGCTTGGTATGAGAGGTTAAGCACTTTCCTTCTTGATCAAGGATTTGTTAGAGGAAAAGCAGATACAACTCTCTTTATAAAGAAGAATAAACTTGGTGATGTATTAATAGCTCAAATTTATGTTGATGATATTATTTTTGGTGCTACTAATGATACTATGTGTGAAGCATTTGCCAAGACAATGCGGGGAGAATTTGAAATGTCCATGATGGGAGAACTTAATTACTTCCTTGGACTTCAAATCAAGCAACGCCATGATGGAATCTTCATTTCCCGGACCAAGTATCTCGAAAGATCTATTAAAAAAATATGGTCTAGGCGATTGTAATGGAGCAGATACTCCAATGAGTTCAACTGCAACTCGGATGCTGATGAAAAGGGGACTAACTTCAACATCACTAAGTATAGAGGAATGATTGGATCATTACTCTATCTTACGGCAAGTCGTCCGGACATTCAATTCGGTGTTGGAATGTGTGCTAGATTCCAATCTGCCCCATGGAGTCACATCTTGAACATGTTAAAAGAATTTTAGATATCTTCTTGATACAAAGACTCTTGGATTATGGTTTCCCAAAGATCAACATGAACACTTAGTAGCCTATACCGATTCGGATCATGCGGGATACAAGGCTGACGAAAAAGCACAAGTGGTCAATGTGAGTTCTTTGGAGGATCATTAGTGTCTTGGTTCGGCAAAAAGCATACCACGGTGGTTTGTGTCATCCACTGAAGCCGAGTATGTTGCTGCCTCAAGTTGTTGTGCTCAAGTTCTTTGGCTCAAACAACAATTGTGTGATTTGGGAGTTCATCTCAAAGAAATCCCAATTCTTTGTGACAACACAAGCACAATAAGTTTGGCAAAGAATCTGTTCAACATACTAGAACCAAACATATTGATGTCAGACATCACTTCATAAGAGACCATGTTCAAAAGAAGGATGTCAAAGTCATGTTCATCCCAACTCACTTGCAACTCGCTGATATCTTCACCAAGCCACTAGCAAAAGAACAATTTGTGTTCATAAGAAGAGAATTGGGAATGGTAAATCCCAATGAGTTGTAAGTAATTCAAATGTTAGTTATGTTTTTTTTTTTTTGATTATTGTCCACTAACTTAAGCATCGGAGTATGTAGATATGTTTTGTGCAGGATGAATGTTAAAATCAAAATCCCAAACAATCGAGTACATGAAAAGCTGTCACAAACTCGAGCCTACCAAAGACAGACTCGAGCTCGAAAGAACCGGCGAAAAATACAACTATCAGTCACCAAACTCGAGCCTATTAGTGAACGGACTCGAGTTCGCAAGAGACAGAGAGCAACTCATCTCAGAGATTTTTGACAGACTCGAGCCTATTAGTGAATGGACTCGAGTTCGCGGGAGACAGAGAGCAACTCATCTCAGAGATCTTGACAGACTCGAGCCTATTAGTGAATGGACTCGAGTTCGCGGGAGACAGAGAGCAACTCATCTCAGAGATCTTGACGGACTCGAGCCTATTAGTGAACGGACTCGAGTTCGAGGGAGACAGAGAGCAATCCACCTCGAGAACCGAGACGGACTCGAACCAACGATATGATCGACTCGAGCCTAACAAGAAATTTCAAGGGTTCACACATACACTCTTGAATTCCAGGTAAGTAACGTTACACAAACTCGAGCCTACACTTAAGAACTCGAGTTTGCGTCGATAAAATTTCTTTAAAACCCTGTCTTTTCGTCTTCACTCTATCTCTCCCTCGAGCCTAAACCTAAAAACTCTCAAAAACTTCTCTCAATCTCCTCCAACGAAAACCGAGAGAACATGGCGTCCAAGCGATCTGCAACCCAAGATTCCAAATCCTCGATCCTCAAGAACCCCAAACCGATCATACACAAATCTCTCAACGTCCTCCCAGAAGAAAATCGTTTCCAAACGATTCAAGCATGGAATTGACAAGCAAATTCTGGTATTCCTATTACCCAAGCCACTCCAATAACCACGGTCAAGATGAATACCTCAAAGAAAGCTTCAACCGCCGACACACCACCTCGAAGGGGCAAAGAACCGATACACAAATCTCGAAAGACCTCGGCTAGTCAACCTAGCTCTCACGCTCAATCATCCTCCCATCACCAACAACACTCTCTTCCTCAGGTATCTAGAGAAAACCCAGCATTATTTGAAATTTACAATCATTCCTCCATCCCTAAAGGATTCTCTAGTGAGGATGTCACTCTATATGGTGAGGATGCCATACGGTTCCAAGAAAACTATGAGGCTAAGAGTTTTTGCCCTTACGTGTATGTCAATCTAGATGCTTTAAAGAGGAATGTAACCTTGATCTTACCCACTTGGCTTAGACAATTTGAACCTCTCATATCCATTAGAGCCTCATATAGTCCATCCTTTGTTAAAACCTTTTACTATTGTATGCAAAGTGATAATTTATTGGATGCGGATAGAAATTTGGTTGAGGAAAGGATTACCACATCCATTAGAGGAAAACAGATAACCATCACTGCTGCATACCTCAATTTCCTCCTCCAAATCCAAAATCCTCCTCCTGTTGCTTCTCCAAATTATACGAATAGGCAAATTTTTTCACTCCTCCGACCCGATGAGCCTATACCGATGCTTTGTAGATATTCTGAATTTCACTAAGTATCGATGCCTCCTAAGCAAAGAGATGCTTGGTATATATACACTAGAAACTTAGTACAAAAGGGAGGAAATTTCACTCACTTTGCCAAAAAGGACTTCCTATTTTTGCTTCTATCATAGATCAAGTCCCTCATAACATAGGAGATTGGATCTTTAAAGAGATGTTCAAATTTCGTTTCCATGGAAGAAAAACATCCCGATACCCTTTGCCGATCTCATCTCGGTGATTATGTTTCATGAAAGGGTGCAGTATTTACCACCAATGAGAAACACGAAAAACCTGACCAAATTTGGCAAAGATATCCTAAATTTGATGAGGATAAGCTTTGATCAAGGAAGTGATCATTCGAGCACCCTCTAGACCTACTAGAACCAGAGCAACTCAATCTAGAGTTCAAGAAGCTCAAAGTGCACCACCTCCACCACAATCCTTTCCCTCCGATTTGGATGAAAGAATAAAGACTTACATTGCCCAAGTTGTTTCGATCTTTCTTCCAAGATAGAATCGGATTCACCACAGTCAAGAAAGGATATGAGGAGTTCTCGATGCACAAGAAGATCTCATTCTTGAACATGAGATTATCAAAGATAAAGTGCAAGGTCTCGGGGATCAAATTGGAGATCACTCAGTCAAGCATCTCCACTCTTTTGGTGTCTATGTCCAGCCTCCATGACAAAATGGACAAAATCTTAGCAAATCAGTCCATCAATTCCGCTGGACCTAGCTCTTCGGCACCTCCACCTTCTTCCGAACCAATCCCAACCTCCATAGCCCCTGAACCATCTACCCATGATCCGATTCTTCAGTCAACCTCTATCTCCACTCATCCTCCACTTTTCGATGATGCCAAAGGGGAGAAGAGTTGAAGTAAAGAAAAGAAGTCAAGTTGTCAAGCAGTTTGTCTTTTGTTTAGATATATGTATGCTTGAAACTCTAAATGTCATTTTGTAAACCATTGAATGTTTTAGCTTATGCAATGACAATATGTGTTATGATTTATGTTAAGTTTGCTAACTCGATAGAATCAAAGTTTAAATGTTAAAATCTGATTCGGTGCATTTACACTGAACACTTATGCTTCAATGATTTCAAATGATCAAAACAGTGTTTTAAAGGAGTTAATTGTTTACAAATGTTGTCATCATCAAAAAGGGGGAGAATGTTAGTTCTCTATATGTTTTGATGATTAATAACAATTGTAAACATGTACGAATGCTTTTAAAATGACAAAAGAGTCCATATCACTTTGTCACCGCAAAACTCGAGCCGACTAAGCAAACTCGAGTTTTACGCAAAAGAGCTCTTCGGATATTTTCAGCATAACGAACTCGAGCCTGAGTAAATAGACTCGAGCCTAAACCCTCATGATATAATAATAAAGAGTTTACAAAACAAGTAAACTCGAGCCTGTATAGACAAGCTCGAGTTTTCCCATGGCGGGAAGTTTTCTAATTAAATTGAATCTCTTTAAACTCCGAGTTTATTCTTTTTGAGTAGAGTTCACTTGTTTCTATGGCTATAATTTAATGAACACTCGAGCCCAAGTATATGGACTCAAGCCTAATGCTTTTGTGTAGAGTTTACTCTATGGTTTGACAAACGAAGAAGAGTTTACAAAATAGGTAAACTCGAGCACGTTATTACAAGCTCGAGTTTTCCCTTGAGAGAGCTCCCAAGTTTTCCCTTCTTTGCAAACTCCGAGTTTAAGCACAAACCTCCGAGTTCACTTCAATAAGTCATAGAATAAATTAAGCTGAACTCGAGCCTAAGAATAATAAACTCGAGCCCTTCATCTGAAGAAAGAAAAGCAAGTGTACAAACTCCAGAGTTTATACTCGTGATCCAGTCCACTCTAATCGAGCACCAAAACTCTTAGGCATGAATAGTGTTAAACTCGAGCCTAAACACTAATGGACTCGAGCCTGCTTAACTTGAGAGATATTACTCCAGGTGTTATTCGACAAAAAGCTTAGAGAATATTCGAACTCGAGCCTACCTTAGTGAACTCGAGTTCACATGGTGAAACAGAATACAAACTCCAGAGTTTACATCAAACTCCAGAGTTTGCTATCTCAGAAGATAAACCAGATACTCTAAAAGCCTTACGAACTCGAGCGACTTAGAGAACTCGAGTTTAAGACGGAAGCAAAAATGATCGTTACCGATTTCATCCGATTCTTTTGAACCGCAAAACTTACCATGTTTATACGAATTGATTGCATTTATTTAGTATATTCAAACGTATTTAACTACTCTATATTGAGAATGTTTCGGTATTAAATTGGATCAAACGAGTCATTAACGCGAAGAATCAGAAGAATGATTTCACGCGTCCAGGAATTGAATCGGCTGAAGTTCAGGACCCAACGGCTATAATCCTCATCAAACTGAATTTCAAATGAAGAACATACTAAGTTGAGAAGTAACGGTCACATTGCAACTCACCACTATATAAAGAGCTGATTACAAACTTAGAAGAACAACGAAAGAAAAAGCAGAAACGAAAAGCAAGCTCAAGAATTCTTATACATTCAGTTTTCTTTACGTATTGTATTTTGATATACAAAGAGCCTCGGTGTTTATCATTACCTTCTCGTGAGAGAGATTATATTCAAATTATTCATTCATTGTAAAAGATCTCAAGTCAAGGGGACTTGGAGATTGGGATTTCAGATTACAACTTGTAAGGGAGTGTATCCTAGAGAGAGGATAATCCTTGAGTACGAGTGTGTATCCGAGTTAAAGTGATAGTAGAAAAACCTGCAGAGTGCGGGGACCGGACGTAGGTCAAGAATTTAGACCGAACCAGGATAAACTTTCTGTGTCAAGCTCTTCTTCCCTATCTCTTTACGTTTAGCTTCAGCTTGGGTGCAAAGTTATTATAAAAGTTTTAAAATCCCCAATTCACCCCCCTCTTGGTGATTTCCTTTCGTTTTCATCCATAATACGGGACGTCACCGAACCGCATGTTCCCGTCACTGCTGCTCGCATAACTCCTCATCCCAAACGTGCCATATACACCAGAGTTTTGGGTCAACAGTCCCTGATCTCGTGCGACGGTGCAAAACTTAAAACCATTGACATTGTATGCCGTATATCTTAGGGCGTGGTCAAGAGGGCCTATCACGAGCTACGAATTCTCCGAGTTCGGGTTGTGGTCGTTCATAATTCTCCTCCTAAACCAACTCTGGAATTCTCTGTGGACCTTTCTATCAATTTTAGAGGATGTCTGTGTACGGATCCTCAGTTCACGCTTCACATGACTCCTGAATTCCCTACAATTAAACATGCAATGACATGTGAGTACGTATAAAATGTGAGGAAATGTATATATATAACAGTATGAAATGCTTACTGAAGGTACGGTTCAACTTTGGTGCAGTTAATCAAGACATGTCGGTGTGCTTGAAACTTCCAGCGTCCTCCTGCTGATGTTCCCGTGTCTATCTGCAAGTTTACAAAAAATTGAATTAAACGTACCGAAATTAAATTAATTTCTCACAAAAAAAACTAATTACATATACCTTGCTATGGGAATATTAAGAGGGATGTCCTCATTCTCGTCGTTTAAATCGTCGAACGACAAACTTGCTTCTCGATCTGCCCCTACGGTCCCCGTGTTTGGAATTTCTTCATCGGCGAAGAGCGAGGCAAACTCGCCCGACCCCGGAGAGGGCGGAGGTATATGTCGGGTCACACGCCGTCTCGTCTGGTCCCCTCTACTACTACCGCCCCTTAAACCCCTTCTTGGTGGGCCAGTTACTTTTCCCTTTCCCTTACCTCGTCCAGAATCCATAATGTTGAAAGGTGTAAGTTTAACAGTAAAAACGGTGAAAACTCAAACCGTTAAGGTAGAAACGGTGAAAACTCAAACCATTAGAAGTGACTTTGAAAATGGTGAGTCACTGTTTATAAAGTCGTACGATTTTCGCGCCAACGTGGCGCCAATTTTGTTGCGGTGTTTTTGAATAACCACTACAAATATGGCTTCCGCTACAATTTAGTGGCGGTTTAGGGTGAAAACCGTGACAAAATGATATTTTGAAACGGTTATTTTTAACAGCGACAAATTAACCGCGACAAAAGCTCGTTTTTTTTGTAGTGTTAGTTTGAAGCAAAGGAGGAAGATAGAGGCGCAGGTGGGGAGGATAGATAGTTATGTTTTGTGAAAAATGATAAACGAAAATAGAAAGATAGGTAAGAAGACCTTGAATATTGACAATTGAGTTCGTAGCTTTAAAGTTCTATCGAATATATCATTTTTTACCATTTTATTAGTTGCTCGCATGAACAAATTTGCTACTTTAGACTTTCTTGTTATTTACATATTGGCATTGGAGACAAGTGAGAGCTTGCTACATTAGTTATGGAAATGTTTGACTCTGAGGTGAACATGAGTGAATATTGGTAGTAAGAGAAAAATAGTCAGCCACAATATACTGGAATGTTTAAGATAAGTCAACATTCATGTATGTGTAATTCTACAAGAGACGTTTGTAAAATTGTGTGTGACCCAAGTCCAAGGGTTTTTTTTTTTGCATATGGTGATTAGTTCACGTTTACTGTTTAATACTACTTGTAACATCCCAAATTCCATACGTCAAAAGGTGTCGAATGACACTTGGTTTTAGAAAATTTGACAGAGTTTGAGGTGCTACATCAGAGTACTGCGGAAACGAAGAGCAATGTACTAACAAATGGACAATGACGAGTAGCTGGTATAAAAATACCCCGACATATGATGATGCCAGGCGTATGCTGGTATATTAAAAATTAAACTTCCCGAAGGAATATTCATGTGTACAATATACAGAGCTTTGTACAATTACATTTATCAAAAGGTAACTATACAACCTAGACCAATCCTTGACTAGACTTGGGGCAATGAACCTAACTCCGTTAACCGAATAGAATGGTCAGGTAAGTGTCTATCATGGGGGCCTCACCGAGTTCACGGCGACTGATTGGCTGACCCACATAGACTAGCCTTGCCTTCGGCACCAAACTATTCGAAATAACTTTATTAGATCCATGCCTGACAATAGGCTCTAATAACTTCTTCTGGCTCTTGTCTCGACTGGTGCATTATTACGATTTTGCCCCTTGGTTCCTCTTTATGGCTCCGCCTATCAGTGCCTTCTATGTTCCTGATCCTTACCTGTACTATCATTAAAAACTAAGGTCTAATGACCATTGGACTTCAGGTAACGGTTAACCTCATGCTTATGTAACAATATATGAGTAACATTTTATTCATGACATCACAGCAGTACATAATCACATATGTAAACCAATAACAATACATTGTCAACGCACATGCATGTTATTCCCTGTCTGCACTATCCAGTGCCACGATGTACGGTTGTGTCCTCAGCGCTAGGAAAAATCTAACGGCATTATCATGACTATAAACCGTAAATAGCTGGATGTATAATGAAATATCTAAGACAGAGTCTTAGTCTATGAATACAACTATCATATACAAACATACAATAAGCATTAGAGTTAGTGTTACAGTACGCCGCGAACGTACCCGACTCCGGAATTCCCGGATATCCTAAAGGGTAATACCATATCCATTAACTCATAAACAATATCCTAACGGATATCTTAGTCACAAATGACTATTTTACCCCTGACTTCGCTAACCGGCGAAATTTCGCCAGAACTTCATTACTTTGACTCTAATCTTCCAAAATTTTGCCATATCTCTATCTCCATCATATTTTCGAAATAAATATCATATTTAACCCTAAAACATGATATCAAAATCATACTTGGAAGATTAAAGATCAAGCTAACATTGCTACTAAAACTACCAAATGAAATACTAGAACTTAAAACTAGGGAGCGAAGAATTTACCCAAAGCTTTGCTACTTTTCCTCAAGAGCTCCTCCTTCTCTCTTCTCTCTAGGATTTTGAATTGCATAAGAGGTTTTGGTGTGAGTTTTGCAATGAATCAAGAGGCCTATTTATAGAAAAAATTATGGCAAACTTGTAATTCCTTTGAACTTCTTCTCCTTCAATGTGAGCCATAGGATTTAGGGTTAGATTTGAGCTTCCATCTCCTCCCTCCATTGCTTGGACGACCTCCCCCCCCCCCCCCATTCATCCAAAAATGATGTCATGCACATGATGTCATTTACATGCTTTATGAGTTTCTACCAATAAAATCCCCTGTTCAGTGTTCTAATTGCGTAATCTTAAATAATCTCAAATATTCCTTGACGTAACTTTAGAGGTCTATGATATCACTTGAGAAATATTTGGATTAACAAAGGTTATGGTCCCATTAAGGGTATTTTCTAGCCTCTTAGTCATTTTAGGATAAACCGCGTCGGTTACGGAAATGACTTCCGGAATAACCAATTTCGGGATAAAAATCCACTCGTTCACAATATATCCTGATGTTTAATACTTAGTTCACAGATTTCAAGTTATGATTTATTTTCTATCGGATCTCACTTATCCTATTTGCTTTTATCAAAATATCTTCCGTTTTCTTTTTAAATATCTTCAATCCACAACCCTTTTCACACACACACACACATTTTTCTTCCTTTTTCTTCAATAATTTCGGCTCCCCCTTCCCCATATTTTTCTTGTTTTGTTTATTTAATTTCTATTATATTATTCAAAAGAAAATTCTCCCATTGGTTGATTCATTATCATATGGATTAAGGTTCAATTAATTAGAACCATTAGATTCACCTTATTAGATTCAATCTTGGCCTTTCATTGGTTAATAACCCTTAATTAGAGGTTTCATATAATTAAATTTGAATATTTCATTTACTCATGCTTAAACAATTAGCAATTATTTATTTATTTATTTAATCACCTACTAATTGTTGACAATTTTCTTAATTAAGATTAATTATTTTCTCACAACTATTACATTGACATTGGTAATTTATGCTCCATGTATTATTTTTAAAATCATGGGACAACTTATGTTCCCCAAAATAATATTAAATTTTGCCTCATTATTTTTCAAGGAAAATAATCTCATATTACCTAAATTAGAGACAACATACTTTCCTATTTTTAATAAATATTTAATTGCCTCTTAAGATTTATCATAATATTCTCAGGGTATTTTATAACCCATAAGTGTGTTTAGGGATTTTTGGCACTATATTCCTTTCAAAAGAAATTACCCTAGGAAAATGTAATACCCCAAAAATACGTATCATAATTTGGTAAGATTATACCTATAAAAAATAGGTGAATATGGGATATCAAATAATAAGATATAATTATCTTATTTTCTAAGGAAAAATCTCTTGGAAATTAGAGAAATTAAGGGCCAAAGTGCCAAATGACCAAAATGCCCCTAAGGGACATAAATGATTTAGGAAAATTGTGAAAAATCCTAAAAGTCAGTGAAATAATTATTTGAATAAAGAGAGTATGTTATCTCTAATTAGGGTAATTAAATAAATTACAAACTTGGAGAAATTGAATAAAGATATTCAAAAAGTATTGTAATGACTATAATGCCCTCACAAATTCTAAAATCTTTGCGAGAACACATGGAAACAGAAATGTCAGTATTATAATTGTGAGGTAATGGGACATTCTAAGTAAGAAAATTATCAACAAGTGATAATAAATTGATTAAGTAATTTCTAGCTAATTACTTAAGTACGAGCAAAAGAAATTATGAAATAATTATGTAAAACTCAAAAATTAGTGGTAATTGGCTTAAAATTAGTAAAAATATATTTACTAATTAATTGGAAATTTTGGAGAAAAATAGTTGAGTTTAGGTATTTTTAAGCCTAAAAACAAGTATGGACCAATAGGAAATTTTGTAAAAATTATATAAAAATAATTATTAAATAATTATTTTATATAATATTAATTAATTATTAATTAAAATAAAACGAAAATAATTAAAATTTGGGCCAGCTATTAACCGAAATATTGGACAAGAAATAGGATAAGAATTTTCAAAATATCCAAGCTAACTTAGTTTGCAAGTTTTGGATTTTATTATTTTAATATATAATTTATTATGATGAATAGTAAACTAATGTTTAGGAAACGGATCCTATCTAGAGATCTAGGAATGGAAATTCCAAGGTCAAGGTAGAATATTGATCAGTGGAATTTTATCTTCCGTTAAACTCTTGCGGAAGTTAATTCTGAAGTCGTTTGTGCTTTTTCCTAATAAGACGAAATAGGGAAAAATGCATATAGGCATATTTTTGGATATAAAGAAAATAAATTCTAACTCAATATCTAGGAATGGGTTTGAATTTATTTTGACATATTTGGAATCGGTGAATTTTTACGGAGAAGATGATGTTTCCGAAATGTGTTCAAACAGGACGCGTACGGACACGTTTTCGAGAAAACTTCAAACTGGACAGTTGGAGCCCTATATGGGATCAAAATTTAGGTTAACTTGGACATTTCTACTAAGTGAGAACATGTCTTCAAAGTTGTAAATCCAGAATTTTGGGAATTCTCCGAAAACTCGCGAATCGGGTACTGATCGGGGAAATTCTATCAGTGCTGGCATAAAGCAACTTTGATTTATCACTTGGAACCAATCAATTGCTGCCAAATCAGTCAAGCATGTCGACCAAGGGAGAGAGAAATACTTGTTGGAGAAGTCTTCAAAGTGAAAAAGGGAAAATTTTTGGACCCAAAATTGAGAAGGGAAAATTACACCTTAGGACCCAATCTTTTCCTATATAAAGGCATGAGGGGGTCTTGAAATTTCACACCATTTTCTTGCCCTTTGGCCGAAAATTAGAGAGAGGAAGAAGTAGAGAGAGAAGCTCTAGGGGGAAGTTCGCTGAAGTCTTCAACGGGTAAGTCTTTCGGTCTTTGGTTTTTAGTCTTTAGTTCAATAGTTAGTAATGCTAGAGTAGTCTTTATTTTTATGTTTTGATATTAGAAGGGAGGGCTATTTTAGTCATTATTTTCAAGAATCATAATTGCGTCGAAGTTCTGGCAAAATTTCGGGAAGAAAATTTGCTAGAGTAACGAAGTGCTGGCGAAATTCCGCCAATTAGGGGTATAGGGGCAAAATGGTAATTTTTACCTAAAATGCCAGTTATTGTGCCAAATCACTAATGGAAGTGATATTACTCTTATAGGACGTCGAAATCCTAGTTTGCTGCCGTTACGTTGTCCGACGAGCCGCTTGTTGGACGTTTCGCCGTTTTCAGTAAACGTGCCATTTCCGTCAAAAGTAGAAGTACCATCAAACGAAGGTACGTTCGCGCGCATCTTGTAACACCGACTCGATGCTTATAGTTTGCTTATATATGGTTCGGATAATTTCATAAGCCATGGGTGGAACTTTGTTCTGGGCCATGCACAGTGACTAAGGATGTTACACTTAGATAATCACTTACAGCTTACGGGTTATACTTATAATGCCGTCATAGTTTTCCTAGCGCTACGGACACGACTGTACATCGTGGCACACAATTAAAGTGCAGACAGATAACTTTGCTTGTAGGGCAGTTGTTATTTAATGATCATATGTATCATTCTTTGTAATCATAGAAATATCTCGTTGAAACATAAAGTGTTATATAAGCATGAGGTTAACCGTTACTCGAGATCCGATGAACGTTGGATCTCGGCTCTTACTATAGCAGCACATCAAGGTCTGAGAGAGAGACCATGGACGGAGGGTAAGAGTAAGCGGAGCGGACATCACACATGAAGATGAAGACCACGTGAAGCACCGAGTAATGATCGGCCGATGAAATATAAAGTCATAATCGAGATAATGTATTAATCTTTATGAACAGAGCGAGATACGCCACCATTATTGTTATAATCGGTTACTCAACGTTTTGTTTAGATGCTCTACTCGATTGATGTTTTAAAAAAAAATTTGGCTCGAAATTGGGATGTTACACTTTATGGTATCGAGCAGTTTTCGGCATGGATCGACTATGTTATTACGGATAGTTTGGTGCCGAAGGCAAGGCTAGTCTACGTGGGTGTGCCATAAGTCGCCGCTAACCCGGTGAGGCCCCCATGGTAGACACTTACCTGGCCATTCTGTTCGGTTAACGGAGTTAGGTTCAAAGCCATTGAGCATATTTTGAAAATGAGTACTGATATAACTCTAGCGTTATGTTCTGGAGATGGACGAAACGAGGTCCCTTGCATAAAATATTTAGGGCGAAGAAAGCGTACCGTGCATATATCGTAAGATAGGGTTGATTTTAACCTAGAATCGGTATATCTACCGCCTAGACTTACACCGAAACCCGGATATCTCGATACCACCGATACCACCAAAAACCCGGATATCTCTGATACCACTGATACCACCGAAAACCCGGATATCTCTGATACCACTGATACCACCAAAAACCCGGATATCTCTGATACCACTGATACCACTGAAAACCCGGATATCTCGGATACCCCTGATATCGTAGATAACCCTGATGACCCTGATATCAGTATCTGATAACTCTGATATCAGTCTCCGATACCTCTGATAATCCCTATATCAACATCTGATAGTCCGGATAACCCTGTTATCAATCTCGGATAGTTAGAAAGCCACGATATCGGACTTCGATAACTCGATATCGCTCTCGATAGCTCGATATCGGTCTCGATAACTCGATAACCCCGATAACCTCAGTAATGTCGCCACTACGACGACAATTTTTACTACTAGGAGACCATAGATCTTGAAAACAGTCCGACACAAATTCGGGTAATTCGATATCGGTCTACGATACCGGTCTCGATAATCCCGATACCGGTATCTGATCACCCCGACATCTCTGATAACTCTGAAAACTCTGACAACTCTGATAAATTGATGTCTCTAATAGTTCGGATGTCTCTGATAACTCCGGACTCTGATAATTCTGATAATTCTGATAATCGTCAGTTTAAACTCGACGGTAATTCTATCCTAGTACAAAGCTTATAGGTGTAGTTAAGCCACGCCGGACGAAACTCTAAGACCGACGAATAGAAATACATGCGGTATTCGACCAATGTTAAAAACTTCTATCAGAAGAACCTTTACAAAATTTCGTATCTTTCTGGAGTTTGGACTAGATCCACACCTCATCATTTCTCCTTGAAACCGCTTTTGAGTGGGAAGCACAAACGAGCTCTTAGGAGAATGACTATCCAAAGTTTTCATCTGTTCATTCGTCATCTCAAGTGGCGGATAACCACAATACGTAAATAAACCGAAACGTAGATGACCTACAGAAGGTAAATAAAGAATGAGGGGAATGTTCGTAACGTTCGTAACAGTAATAGGTGCAGAAGCAGTTGCATTCTTCCATGGTTGAGACGAATAGAAGAACGAGAATCATCATCCATAAACACCTTGTACCCTATTTTCCACTTAGTTTCATGTTCTCTCCTCACCTTTATAGAAAATCGTTTCGTCTTTTGAGACATACACCTGCATGATCTGTGGGAGGTCTCTTATCTATCTATCATTCATTCACCATAGGTTCTCGTTTGGTACACTCAGCAAGAGGACCAACTACATAACATGACATATGTTACCAAAAAACTATATGTGTCTGTTTTAAAATTAGATTACCCCCTGAAGATTGTCATCTCTTAAAGATAGGATGGAATACGGGCAAGGAATCGAAGTCCGTAGAAGCCGAGGTCAAGATGGATATGCTGGTAGACAACCACGAGTGATACCAGTTCCGGTACAATATCTGGAACATCAAAGTGTGATGCAAGAGTTGAGGGAAACCGAATCTTTATTCAAGTAAATTTCGCGTAACATGCCAATAAACAAGGCTCAGGAGTAAGAAATTAAATTATTTATGTTGAACAAAGACTGTGAGACAAGTTTTCATAAATTGAGTGAGAAGTTTATTACCGCACCAAGAAATTGGTTATCCCAAATCCAAAAATTTTTTTTATGGTACCTGAATTGGGATATGTCTAGCTGCAGCATGACAGTGTGATAACTTACCACTCTCAAGTCTCTTAAAGTCGAACCAACCCACACATAGCATAGTGATAAGTATTATCATATTTCTTAAGTAACTATAAAACATATCACGATTGTATCACTAAGTATAAGGTATCTTATGTTGCCACGGTGTATGGGAACCACGGGAACATAATATATCAAAGTACGGCATGATATCCATGAGTATGGAGTTTTTAACGTAGTATCAACTACTGTTAGATGAACGGGGCAACTGTTCGGAAGTAAATATTCACTTCCCAAGATTGACGATCTATTCCATATTCTAAAATCCTATATCATGTCAAAGTCGACTTACGCCCAGAATACTAGCGGTCGTAAATCAAAACTAGCAATGTTTTGAAGATAGTCTTCAGGACTTGAATCATGCGTTTGAAAAATTTCTTGTGACACTTTGTACGTTAACAAGTGCACCTATCATGCTCTTAGAGTGCTTAAATAGAGTTTTTCTCTCGAATACATAGGCAGGATAATGGAGGCGTTGATTGACGACGTCCTCATCTGTTCAGAATAAGAAGTGGAACGCCAAGAATGATGACGATCCGTAGTAAGTAAAGGATGTGACTCTTTACTAGATTAACAAAACGTGAGTGTTGGCTGTCAGAAATAAATTTTTCTGAGCCATGTTCCATGACACAACGATGCTGTAATCTACTCTAGACAAAGTAGGAGCAATTTTGGAACGAGGATGACTAGAAAATAGTAAAACGTAATGTGTAGTTTGGGTCTAGCGGGATAGTACCGCAGATTCAAGTGAATTCTCGCTAAATACGGTTAGTATAAGACTACGATAAGTAGCAACCTGATAGAGAAAACTATCTAGAAGGTACTCTTTACAGAAGATTGTACCAATATCTCATATGACGATTCAAAGATCGGAAGCTGCACGAATATGAAGGAAGCGTAATCCTGACAAAGGAAATTCCCCACGAAGCTATAAATGCGCCTGATGAAGCCAAACTTCCAAGTTTTCTTACAATCAAGATGGCACGGATTGACGCCTTGAGTGGGTAAAAGTGTAAATCACTTAGATTGCTCGATAAATTTATCGGAGCAGAGATTTTCGTAGTTGGGTTATGATTGATCACATCTCTTAATAGTTTGTACAAGTCACAAAAGATCGTGAGAATCTTTTGGTGAATGAGATGATCGTACATCCCTAGATGCCGGTGTCAAAAGAACACCTCAAAGACGAACAAGTAGTTCGCATCACATGAGATCATTCGAAGTATATGTTGACAACAAACAAGTTGCTATTAGATAGCCTTATCCCCGACCCTGTTTAGACTTCCATACGACGTGACAAGATTGTTGCAGTCGGATTTGAGATAGAGTAGAGATCTGAAGTTAACAGTCCAAAGTTTAAAATAGTACGGAGTTTAGAGGATAGAGTACAAATTTCGAGGACGAAATTTTGTTTAAGGGGGGAAGAAATGTAATACCCCAAAAATACGTATCATAATTTGGTAAGATTATACCTATAAAAAATAGGTGAATATGGGATATCAAATAATAAGATATAATTATCTTATTTTCTAAGGAAAAATCTCTTGGAAATTGGAGAAATTAAGGGCCAAAGTGCCAATGACCAAAATGCCCCTAAGGGACATAAATGATTTAGGAAAATTGTGAAAAATCCTAAAAGTCAGTGAAATAATTATTTGAATAAAGAGAGTATGTTATCTCTAATTAGGGTAATTAAATAAATTACAAACTTGGAGAAATTGAATAAAGATATTCAAAAAGTATTGTAATGACTAT
Source organism: Acacia pycnantha (assembly GCA_025563575.1). NCBI lineage: Eukaryota > Viridiplantae > Streptophyta > Magnoliopsida > Fabales > Fabaceae > Acacia > Acacia pycnantha. The sequence continues at coordinate 3,960,428 of JAMWYP010000014.1, forward strand.
AATGCCCTCACAAATTCTAAAATCTTTGCAGAACACATGGAAACAGAAATGTCAGTATTATAATTGTGAGGTAATGGGACATTCTAAGTAAGAAAATTATCAACAAGTGATAATAAATTGATTAAGTAATTTCTAGCTAATTACTTAAGTCTGAGCAAAAGAAATTATGAAATAATTATGTAAAACTCAAAAATTAGTGGTAATTGGCTTAAAATTAGTAAAAATATATTTACTAATTAATTGGAAATTTTGGAGAAAAATAGTTGAGTTTAGGTATTTTTAAGCCTAAAAACAAGTATGGACCAATAGGAAATTTTGTAAAATTATATAAAAATAATTATTAAATAATTATTTTATATAATATTAATTAATTATTAATTAAAATAAAACGAAAATAATTAAAATTTGGGCCAGCTATTAACCGAAATATTGGACAAGAAATAGGATAAGAATTTTCAAAATATCCAAGCTAACTTAGTTTGCAAGTTTTGGATTTTATTATTTTAATATATAATTTATTATGATGAATAGTAAACTAATGTTTAGGAAACGGATCCTATCTAGAGATCTAGGAATGGAAATTCCAAGGTCAAGGTAGAATATTGATCAGTGGAATTTTATCTTCCGTTAAACTCTTGCGGAAGTTAATTCTGAAGCCGTTTGTGCTTTTTCCTAATAAGACGAAATAGGGAAAAATGCATATAGGCATATTTTTGGATATAAAGAAAATAAATTCTAACTCAATATCTAGGAATGGGTTTGAATTTATTTTGACATATTTGGAATCAGTGAATTTTTCTGGAGAAGATGATGTTTCCAGAAATGTGTTCTGAAACCGGACCCGTACGGACACGTTTTTCGAGAAAACTTCAACTGGACAGTTGGAGCCCTATATGGGATCAAAATTTAGGTTAACTTGGACATTTCTACTAAGTGAGAACATGTCTTCAAAGTTGTAAATCCAGAATTTTGGGAATTCTCCGAAAACACGCGAATCGGGTACTGATCGGGGAAATTCTATCAGTGCTGGCATAAAGCAACTTTGATTTATCACTTGGAACCAATCAATTGCTGCCAAATCAGTCAAGCATGTCGACCAAGGGAGAGAGAAATACTTGTTGGAGAAGTCTTCAAAGGTTGCGTCGAAGTTCTGGCAAAATTTCGGGAAGAAAATTTGCTAGAGTAACGAAGTGCTGGCGAAATTCCGCCAATTAGGGGTATAGGGGCAAAATGGTAATTTTTACCTAAAATGCCAGTTATTGTGCCAAATCACTAATGGAAGTGATATTACTCTCATAGGACGTCAGAAATCCTAGTTTGCTGCCGTTACGCTGTCCGACGAGCCGCTGTTGGACGTTTCGCCGTTTTCCGTAAAACGTGCCATTTCCGTCAAAAGTACCGAAGTACCATCAAACGAAGGTACGTTCGCGGCGTACTGTAACACTGACTCTGATGCTTATAGTTTGCTTATATATGGTTCGGATAATTTCATAAGCCATGGGTGGAACTTTGTTCTGGGCCATGCACAGTGACTAAGGATGTTACACTTAGATAATCACTTACAGCTTACGGGTTATACTTATAATGCCGTCATAGTTTTCCTAGCGCTACGGACACGACAGTACATCGTGGCACACAATTAAAGTGCAGACAGATAACTTTGCTTGTAGGGCAGTTGTTATTTAATGATCATATGTATCATTGCTGTAATCATAGAAATATCTGTTGAAACATAAAGTGTTATATAAGCATGAGGTTAACCGTTACCTGAGATCCGATGAACGTTGGATCTCAGCTCTTACTATAGCAGCACATCAAGGTCTGGAGAGAGAGACCATGGACGGAGGGTAAGAGTAAGCAGAGCAGACATCACACATGAAGATGAAGACCACGTGAAGACCGAGTAATGATCGACCGATGAAATATAAAGTCATAATCAGATAATGTATTAATCTTTATGAACAGGCAGATACGCCACCATTATTGTTATAATCAGTTACTCAACGTTTTGTTCCGATGCTCTACTCTGATTGATGTTTTAAAAAAAAAATTTGGCTCTGAAATTGGGATGTTACAGAAAATAAGATAAACCTCATACAAGATTTGAGACCACATATTCACCTATTTCCAGTAGGTGTTATTGCTAAATTATTATACTTATCATAAGTGAGTTCTTTTTTTAGGGTATTATACAACTGATTCGGGTTGCTATTTTTATTTTTTGTGGGTGGTTATATTTATGTTTTTATCCATTTGGTAATAAGAGTTGATTTGAAAGCACGTGAAAGAGTGAAAATTGATTATAAAAAAAGAGATGGGTCTGGAATAACTATTCTATTCAAAGATGGAGCCTTCAATTGGGCGTACAGGTAGTGGTGTTAGTGATGGTAGAAGACGAGGCAATAACTTGCTCGGCATGTGACAACTACGGCAATCCCATGTCTTCAGCCAAGGTAGCATTAGCTATCCTAGGTTGTGAATTGAAGACTTTTCTTCGCATTGCAAATCAAGATCAAGGTTTTTTATGGAGGTGAGCGAAGGAAACCTTTGGAATTGCCACTACAAAAAAAAATCATATTTTGTCGCGGTTTATTAGTCTCGGTTAAGAATAACCGTTACAAAATACAAATTTGTAACAGTTTTATCCCTAAACTGCCACTAAATAGTAATGGAAGCCATGACGACATGACTTCGGCTATATTTGTCGCGGTTGACTCAATGAAAACCGCAACAAATTTGGCGCCACCTTGATGCGCAATGGCGGGAATGTTTGTCGCGGGAATTTTGTAGCGGTTATTTGAGTATAACCGCTACAAAAGTGGTGCCAACGTTGGCGCCAACTTTGTTGCGGTGATTTTGTAGCGGTTACATCACAAGAACCGCTATAAATAAACGAAAGGTCACAATTTTGTCACGGTCACCAAGAAGAGTGACCTTGACCGCGTCAAAAGCTAAACTTTTCTAGCGGTTTCTAGGAAAACCGCTACAAATATTCATGATATAAATAAGGGTTTAGGCTCCGTACATCAATTATAACAATTATAAGGAATTACTAAATCTTTGACTTGTAACTGAATGAACTATCTCGCTTGGTCGTCGAAGAAATGCATATATCAGTAGCTCTGATCTCCTATCTCGGGTGATAAGAGCTGCGGATATTTGCCTCTCTCATCCTTGCGAGGCAATCTGCTCACCACAAGTCAAGGTTTGCTCATTTCTTTGGCGTGAATACTTCTACTCTTCTGAGAACAGTCCAACATACGACCGGAGATTAGGTTCCATTATAGCCACCTTTGTCTCACGAAAATATCTCTGATGAAAATGACTCAGCCATTTTTTCGTGGGAGATTGGCGGCTATATTGAGTCCGAATCCCCACGGATATGTTGGACTATTTTTGGTTATTTCATTATGTGAAATTTATTACTGTGGACACTTTTAGAAAAATTAAAGAAAAAAATTAAATGAATTGAAGATTTGGTTTTGAAATATTTGTACTAAACTAATTAGTTTGATTCATAAAGTTTATGAATCAAACTAATTAGTTTGGAATTTTTTTTCGAAAAAAAAAAATCATTTTGTAGCGGTTATTGATAATAACCGCTACAGAATGTGGACATATTGTAGCGGTTACTACGTAACCGCTACAGAATTTCAAGGGTCAGCTTTTTTGTATCGGTTTTTGTTGCGGTTACTACATAACCGCTACAGAATATCAACGGTCAGCTATTTTGTAGCGGTTTATGTGGCGGTGAGATGTAAACCGTTACAAAAATTAAAATTTTGTAACGGTTTCTTTGGTTAACCGCTACAAAATGTACGGTTTTTTAAACAGTCACTCCTCGTTTTCAAAGTCACACTTCCAACGGTTTGAGTTTTCACCGTTTTTACCTTTCAACCCATCTTTAAACTTTTACTTTTAAACTTCTACCTTTCAACATCATGGTTTCTGGAAAAGATAAGGGAAAGGGAAAAGCAGGTGTCCCAAAAAAAAGGGGTTTAAGGGGGAGTAGTAGTAGAGGGGGCCAGACGAGAGGGCGTGGGGCCCGACATATACCTCCGCCATCTCAGGGGCTGAACGAGTTTGCCGATCTCTTCGCCGATGAAGAAATTCCAAACGTGGGGACCGTAGGGGGAGATCAAGAAGCAAGTTTGTCGTTGAACGACTTAGACGACGAGAATGCGGACATCCATCTTGACATTCCCATAGCGGACGTGGAGCAGTTCATCGACCAGGAAAACCAGCGGGACCACGGGAACCCCCGACCGGCGTCTTCGCGTTCGACCGGATTTGCAGTGGATGTCGAAGGTATATCTAATTAGTTTTTTAGGGAGAAATTAATTTAAATTCGGTAGGTTTAATTCAATTTTTTGTAATATTGCAGATAGACATGGGAACATCAGCAGTAGGACGCTGGATGTTTCCACTCTCACTCAGTACGACTGGGAGATGGCCGGGTATCGGGTCGTAGTCCCGTGGAACGAGCACACAGACCAGGCGATCGGCACCGGTGGTCACCTGATGAACCGATTCCTGTCTGAATTTGGCGGCAATTGGGCATGGTTCCCGATTTTTTTCTAGGATTGGAAGCATGTGACAACGGAAACAAAGGACAAGGCGTTTACCGGAGTTCTGCAGGTAGTCAATATTGTTTAATTAAATTTTACATGTTAATAGTTATAAGTTTTAGTTTATTTCTTTTCTTATTTATTTCTTAATTTATTAATTCTTAATAATGAAATTATGATACAGAAAAAGTTTAAACTTCGCGAACAACACAAAAGGTACGTTATGATGAAGGTGGGGGAAGGGTGGAAGAGTCGGAGGAATCGTCTCTACAATCTAATGAATGGAGATGGCACAATTCCTCTGCAGGAGCTGATCGAGAACGTCCCAGATGGCTGGAACCAACTCACTGGGCGAGTTTCGTCCAATATAGGAGGAGTGCTGACGGGCAGGTACCTTTTTAATTAATTATAATTTAATTACATATGTTTTAAATTAATTAATATTTTCACTTAATTGATAATTTTAATTCAGTTTAAATTAAAATTTTGTTTCCTCCTCCTTGCAGGCTTTGTCGCAGAGGAACACAAGAAGCAAGGCACAACAGAGGGTCCATCACACGGCAGGGACCAAGACGTTTGTTGTGACCTACAGTGAGATGGTATGTTATTATTTAACATGATGATTGTTTTGTTTTCAAAATAACAAAGTTTATATTGTTTTAATTCTTTCAGCAAAAGAAGGCTCGGGAGGAGAACGCACAGACGAACTATGGGAAGTTGTGGACACGCACCCATAGACACCGTGATAGGACGCCGACCTCTCAGGCAGCAGATGAGATAATAGTAAGTTACAAAAACATTGAAAAATATAATGAATGTTGTATATTTAAATTGATCATCCATTATTTTATTATTGATCCCAGATTGAGAATACCGAGGCAGAGCTACAAGCATCGCAGACCCCAGAGTCACAGGGGTATGTGAATCCTACTGCCCCATTGAAAGCTGTTGTGGGCCCAGTCGAGCATCCTGGCCATGTTAGGGGCATGGGCCTTGGCGCCAGGCCTAGCATGGTGTACCCGAAGCATGGCTCCTCCTCTGCGTCCGTACCCTCCAACTCGAGAAGGCCACCACCGGAGGCTTTTGATGAGATCATTGCTGAGAAGGTTGCTGCGCAGGTTGCCGCATATGAGGCTGCATGGAGGGCCGACGAGGAGGCCAGAGATATGCGCAGGAGGGCCGACGAGGAGGCCAGGAATAGGCGCAGGCAGGAGAGCATGGCCCGTTGGTACGATCATCATGTGGAGAACTGGACTGTTGTTACTGGGGCACTGACGCGACTGTTACCTGACCAACGGTTTCCATCTCCCGAGCCTCCCCCTCCGTTCATCTTTGAGGACCTCCTCGGAATTTATCTGGTGAAGAAATCATAGAGCAGCTTCAGGATGTTGATGTTGAGTTTGGGAAAAAGGACGATCCGGCAAGGGCCGGGACAAAGACTGCCAGGGCTTCTGGTTCTACGCCCCAGCAAAGGCAAAAGGTAAGCGTCTTCTTCGCTCTTCCATATTGGAAAGATAATTTGCTTCGACACAGTCTGGATGTCATGCACATTGAAAAGAATGTGTGCGACAATGTGTTGTACACGATTCTCAACGAACCAGGAAGTCCAAAGATCATCTGCAGGCCAGGAAAGATCTACGGGAGATGGGCTTTCGTGGAGACGCGTAGCCGGATGAGCATGACAGATTTCAACCGGCAAGATTCACCCTGACAAAACCGAATAAGGAAATCTTTCTCGCTACCTTGGAGAAAATAAAAGTTCCTGACAGATTTCAACCGGCAAGACTCACATGTGCTTATGCAAAAGTTACTTCCGCTGGCCATGAAAAATACGCTGCCTCTCGATGTGTCTCTCGTTTTGGTTGAGCTTTGTACTTTCTTTCGGAAGCTGTGTTCCAAGGTTTTGATAGTGGAGGAGCTCGACCAGCTGCAACAGAAAATCATTGTTACACTGTGTCATTTGGAGATGATCTTTCCTCCGTCATTTTTCACGGTCATGGTTCACCTGACAGTACACCTTGTTCATGAAACAAAGCTTGCTGGCCTAGTTCAGTACCGATGGATGTATCCCGTTGAGAGGTACTTGTTTAAAAATAATTACTTTAGCACTACTCCCTAGTCGCACGTTTAACCATTGATGCATTATTATTTTTATGGTTCTACTTTATAGGTTTCTTGGGAAACTTAAATCTTACGTGAGGAATAAGGCGTGGCCTGAAGGTTCAATAGCGTAAGGTTATATCGGGGATGAGGTCTTGTATTTTTGTTCCAGTACTTCGATGACATTGAGACGTCATTCAACCGACCGCCTCGTGTAGTGCACCAAAGTTGAACCGTACCTTCAGTAAGGATTTCATACAAATATATATATATATATATATATATATATATATAATCCTATATATTTCCTTACATTTTATGCATACTCACATTTCATTGCATGTTTAATTGCAGGGAATTCAAGAGTTATGTGAAGCGTGAACTGAGGATTCGTACACAGACATCCTCCGAAATTGATAGAAAGGTCCACAGAGAATTCCAGGGTTGGTTTAGGAGGAGAATAATGAACGACCACAACCCGCACTCACCAGAATTCAGAGCTCTCGCAGTAGGCCCGCTTGACCACGCCCTAAGATTTACGACATACAATGCCAATGGTTTTAAGTTTTGCACCGTCGCACGAGATCAGGGATTGCTGACCCAAAACTCTGGTGTATATGGCACGTTTCGGACGAGGAGTTATGCGAGCAGCAGTGACGGAAACATGTGATTCAGTGACGTCCCGTATTATGGAAAACTGCTTGATGTGGTCAGGATAAGTTACACAGGCCTTTTCACCGTGACGTTGTTCAAGTGTTTGTGGGCGAATACCACCACGTCCAGGGGACTCACGACTGACGACTTAGGCATCACATCAGTGAATTTCTCCCGGCCTATTCACAGTGGTCAGTCTGAAGATGACGAGCCGTATATTCTTGCCTCAGAGGCCCATCAGGTTTATTATGTCGTCGATGAGAGGCACAAGGATTGGAATATGGTGGTTCACTTAAAGCCTCGGGACCTTTACGATATGGGCGATGGTGATAACGTCGCCACGATTGTGAGCCGTTGCAGCCCGCCAGCTTCGAAGACTTCATCCCAGACGGCGATGACAATTTACCTATAGTTCGGTACGTTTTTTAATTGTGGCTTTATGAAATTGAAACATTTAACTAAAGTTTTAATTGTGTTCAAACGTATTCACCTCACGCGTAACATTTTTTGCAAACTTTATTTGTAGGGATGTTGAAGAAGATTGAGAGAAAAACTTAATGCCTATGATGTAATATGCAATCTTTTTAAAAAAAAAAAAAATCAAGAACATAATTTGTAGCGGTTAATTAACCGCTACAAATCCTTAAAAACCGCGACAAAAAGAAACCGTTACATGAACCGCTACAAACACGGAAACAAACCGATACTAATAATAATAACCGCTACAAAAAGTGTGACCCCAACCGCTACAAAATGCTGCGCAGAAACCACCATAAATACCCCACCCAACCTCATTTAATATACATCAATTTCTTTTCTACCCACGTTTTCTCTCCGTCTTCTCAAATATTTTTACGTTTTGGAACATAGGGGTTAACTATCTGAAGGGGGTAAGTGCCGTGTAACCGGATCAATTTTAATGTTTCTCAATTCTAATGTTTCTCATATATAATAATTAATGTTTGTTATTTTGCAGTTGAACGGGATATTTTAATCAACTTTCCTTTTTATTCCAAATACATTATTCAATAAATTGTACACATATGTTTTAAACATTCAGTATTATTTTAATTACCTCATTATTAGCTCTTATTATATCTTCCATATTTTTATTCTTTTGCATCTATACAACAAGCACCTTATATATTTAAATTTCATATTTTAATACTTTTTTTATTTTTATTAAAAATATAAACTATTAATAATTACTTAATTACGTTGATAAATAATAGTTTTATCTTTTTTTAAGTCATGAAATTTGTAGCGGTTACTTGAACCGCTACTACGTTTCAAATATTTGCCGGGAGGAAATGGCGGGATTATTTTGTAGCGGGTAGAGTAGCGGTTTCAAACCGCTACAAATTTTTGAAAAATATGGCGGGAACATTTGTAACGGTTACAAACCGCTACAAATATTCATATGGCGGTAATTTTTTTCCTTGCGAAAATATGGCGGGAAAAGTTGTAGCGGTTAAGAACCGCGACAAATATTCAAAATAATAAATTTAATGGCGGCAAAATTTTCAAAACATTAATTTGTAGCGGTTGGGTAACCGCTACAAGTAAATATTGTAGCGGTTAGTAACCGTGACTAAGCTCTCAGAAGAGACGTCAGCCAAGCTCATTTAGTAGCGGTTATTATTAACCGCAACAGATATAGTAGCGGTTCATATGCATGTAGTATCAGTTTTTCTTAACCGCGACAAATTAGCTTGCCACAGTGGATTTTGTAGCGGTTCTTGGAACCGCGACAAATGTCATTAGTTACGCCAAAGACCGCTACAAATAGGTGATTTTAACCGCTACAAAATGTCTTTTTTTTTTGTAGTGTGCAAGCTCCAGCTTGAGAAGAGAATTGCTAGTTGCAGAATAAGAATCAATCTCGGGGCCGTCCAATCAGAGGAGGCAGGACGACATCATCTACCCTCTCTATAGGTAGAAGGCGTACCTCTTCCCTAGATCTACCTCCACTTAATTTGTCATCTGCACCACCTACTACAGATTTTCCTACCACTACCACTTATCCACAACAAGGGGCAGAGTAGGTTTACTTTACGATTTCTGATTGATCTTTATATATATTGTTTTCTTTAAGCATCTATGTACTAACTTTTTAAATACTTAACATTTCTTCTTTCAGCACACTACGTCACCTGGGAGCCAGTGTAGGATTGACTAATCCTGTGATAGGGCAGATGTGGATCCATTCTGTAGGCACCACCGAGTAAGTCAAGTAATGTTACTAGTAATGTCATAATTGTTTTTCTTTTGGTTTGTATGCTAATATTTTCAACACAACATTGTTTTCAAGTTTGAGCCTTATAGAGTGGTAATGGAATTCATAGATAAGCAATTGTTCTATAATTACAATCACCCATGGGGCAATTGGTCAGAGATTCCTCAAGCTATTCGTGATACTTGGTTCAATGACTTATTGGTAAGTTATGTCCTTAATTTATGGTTATTAATTGCTTCTCATCAAAATGCAAACTAATTAATTACTTGTATGATTTTGAGCACTAATTGTTCATTATTAATTTTCAGGAAAAGTTTTGGTGGTTGCCTACCGATCTGCAAGATTTGGGAAAATCTTATAACTACAAAGCAAGCAGGTGGTTGTATGATCGCTTATATAAATTGAGACAAAATAAAGTCAAGGCAACTTGGATTCATCCTAAGACTGCAGCGCAATTATTGGCAAAATGGGCCACCGATGAGAAATGACAATAGAAATCTGTGAAAAATAAGTTAATATAGTGGTGGCTCCATTTCAATAAGTCAGCATCAAAGAAACGTTGTAAGTATACGTTATTTTCTATTTCGATATTCAATATTTTGTACTTTGAAGTAATTAATTAACGGTCATCATTTGTATTTGCAGGAAGCTTCTAGGGACATACCTTCAAAATTGGTTGATTGGGTTAACTTTGAGCGGACTCATTCCCAGGAGTCAGAAGCTAGTGGGAAGCACTGGATTAACACCAAGTCACAACAATTAGCGATGAGACATTTATTATATTTATTTTTTGTTTCAGATAGCAACATGTTTATTTCATTTTACATGTACATTTGAGATGTATTTTTGTGCTTGTAGGAAAGCTGGGTGTAACATCCCATTTTCAAAAGCGGAATAAATATTTTTCTTTCATCAGAGTAGAGCATCAAAGCAAGTGAGTAACTGATACATATATTTGAAATATCAACGGTAGTATGTCTGGCTAATCACCGTAGCGGTACATTAATCCGAGTGTTTCCAAAAGTAATACATATCAAAAGAAAATCTCTGGAACGGAACTCTAAACGTGCTGCTTGCCCTTCTCTTCAACCCTCAGTCCTCCTGACCCTGAAGCTATGTTAAGAGTTGAGGTCCAATGCCCACCGATGTAATACCCTAAAAATCGTATTTATGATAAATATCATAAATTATTAAATAATACCTATTGGAAATAGGTGAATATGTGGTCTCAAAGCTAGTGTAGTATTTATCTTATTTTCTAAGGTAAATTCTATTAAAATTAGAAGAGATAAAGTGTTAAAAAACCCTAAATGCAACTATGGGCCATAAAATGCCCTGAAAATATTGTGATAAATCCTAAGAGGCAACAAAATATTTATTAAAAATTAGAGAGTATGTTGTCTCTAATTTAAATAATTTTTGGGATTATTTTCCCTGGAAAATAATTAGGCGAAATTAAATATTATTTTGGGGATCATAATTGACCCCAGGATTTTTAATATAATGCATGGGACATAAAATACCAATGTCAGTGCAATAGTTGTGAGAAAATGATTAATCCTAAATAAGAAAATTATCAACAATTAGTAGGTGATTAATTAAGTAATTAATGACAAATTGTTCAAGCTTGAATAAGGGAAAATCCAAGGTAAATTATGTAAAACCCTTTAATTAAATGTTTATGGCTAATATTAGTATAAAATATACTTTCTAATTAATTAGAAAAGGTTAAGAAAAATTGGTGAGATTAAGTACATGAAAACCCTAAATCCTAAAAAGTTGCTAATCATGTGATTAGGGCACTAATTAAACTTATTAATCAATTTCTACAAATTAAACATTAATCAAGGGTTAGGATGTAATCTCCTAAAGCAAGATCAAAGGCTACAAAAATTTCTAACAATTTTAAAAGCCTAATTCCATGTAATTAGCTATGGACCAATGGGTGAATTTTGTTAATTATATAAGATAATTAAAATATAATATTAATTAATTAATTAATTAATAAAAACAGAAAATTAAAGAGCTAGCCGAAATATTGGACCAAGTGGGATGAAAATCTTGTGTAAAAATAAATATCATGATATTTTATGCAAGTTGAAATTTAATAATAATATAAAATGGGATATTTGTTGAAAAAGAAAATAGGATAAATGAGAACCGATAGAGGTTAAATCCTATCTAGAAAACCATGAACTAGGTTTCTAAGATCAGGACATATTATAAACAAGTGTATTTTTATCTCGGAGTGAGTTATCTCCAAAGTCATTTCCGTCACCGGCGGAATAATTAAGAGATAAGACGAAAGAGATATTTTGTGAAAAAGGGCAGATAATATAAATGAGAACCAATGGAAAATAAATCATATCTCAAAATCCTTGAACTACGTAGAAAACATCTGGACATATTATGAATCAGTGAATTTTTGTCCAGAGGTTGGTGTTACCCGAACTGATTTCCGTAACCGAAGACGGTTATCCGAAAATGTTCAGCAGATTAGGAAATACCCTTAATGGGATAAAAAATTTAGTTAACCCAAATATTTTGAAAGAGGAAGGATAGACCTTCAAGGCTATGTTGTTGGATTTTTGAGATTCTCTAATATTACGCGATTAGAACATCGAACAGGGAACTTTATCGGTACAAGTCCATAAAGCAAGCATGTGACATCATTGGCATGACATCATGGCCTTGAAGAATGATGTAAGGAGGTGGATTGGAGGGCCAAGATTGTGCCATTTCATAAACCTTTGATCCAATGGTAAAGAATCAAGAAGAAAAAAGATGAATAGTGTCATGGAATTTGCCTATAAATAGCCAAGGTCTCCAAGCATATTTTCTCACCAATTCACTAGCTTGATTTCGAAATAGAGAGAGGTTTTAGAGAGAAGGAGTAGTCTGGAGATAGTGTAGCGAAGTTCTGGGTAAGTTCTTCGGTTCCGAGTCTTAAGTTTTAGTCTTTCGATTCGGTAGTATAGTAGAAATGTTAGTTTGATCTTTAATCTTCCAAGTTAGTTTAGATATCATGTTTTAGGGTTAAATATGATATTTATTTCGAAAATATGTTGGAGAAAGAGATATGGCAAAATTTTGGAAGATTAGAGTCAAAGTAGCGAAGCTCTGGCGAAATTCCGCCGATTAGTGGGGTCAGGGGTAAAATGGTCATTTTTGACTAAAATGACTGTTATGATGATTGATTAGTAACAAATACGCTTTTGTCCTTATAGGATACCTGTGATTACGTTCTGACCAACGGTTGTACCGTATATCGTCAACGAAGGTACGTTCGCGTACTAGTAACACTAACTCTGATGTTTATAGTATGCGTGTATGTGATATGTGTATTGTAAGTGGTAGCTGATAGCTTGGCTATATGTCTATGTACTATTGGTGTATGTACGTTCGCGTACTGTAACACTAACTCTGATATTTATAGTATGCGTATATGTGGTATGTGTGTTGTATGCGTGTTGGTGGTATGTTGTTTGAATACATAGTGTTGTTAGAGAATAAACTGAACATATGCATGCGCTGGGAGCGGTACATCTGTATTCACTGGGAGCGGTATATCCTGTTTCGCTGGGAGCGATACATCTGCATTCGCTGGGAGCGGTACATTTACTTTGGTTAGGAGTGATTCGTTTGCTGTGCTTATATACTGTATATGTAAATATGAGATTAACCGTTACCCGGGGTCCGGTGCATTGGACCTCAGCTCTTAACATAGCGTCAGGCTCAGGAGACCAGAGGACGGAAGAGAAGGGAAAGCAGCATGATTGAGAGACCCGGCTGGAGATTGTCGTTTGACTATGTATTTACTTTTGAAACTCGGAGGAATGTACCGTTATGATATTACAATACAGTTGTTATTTTGAATATATATCAGTTACTCTTATGCTCCGTTGCTCTACTCTGGTGAAAATTTTTTTTACTGCTTTTGAAAACGGAATGTTACACCGGACCTCAGGTAACGGTTAACCTTATGCTTAAATATGACAATATATGGATTACAGATATTCACAACATTAACAGTATATGAGCACACAACAGATGTATCGCACACAGCAAATGTATCGCACACAGCAAATGTAAAGTTATCTTCTAACACATATACGCATACAATAAACATAACACATATACACATACAATACACATAACACATATACGCATACAATAAACATCAGAGTTAGTGTTACTAGTACGCGAATGTACATTCGTTGACAAATATGGTACGTTTGTTGGTCGGAACACAATCACAGATATCCTATAAAGGTAATATCGTTTCTATTAATTCATAAACAACATCCTAACAGATATTTTAGCCAAAATGACTATTTTACCCCTGGCTTCAGCAAATCGCTAACCGATAAAATTTCGCCAAAGCTTCGCTACTCCGACTCCCAACTTTCAAAACTTACTTCCTACCCTGTTTTTACCTCGTCAGGCATCTTTCAATGCAATGAGGCATAAATAGGAATTCTACTCCCTACTTCCTAGATCTAAGTAGCATTTATACTAAGAACTATAAAACTAAGGACTAGAACTTAAAAGCTAAGGACCGAAGAACTTACCAAGAACTCTGCTCCTCCTTCTCCAAGACTCTTCCTTCTCACCTCTCTCTAGAATTTTGAATTGCTTATGCTTTGAATTGGTGAGAATTGAAGTGAATGGAGAGGCCTATTTATAGGAAAAGCCTATGGATCTCAACCCTCGGATCTTCTTTTGCATCAACGGCTCGGAGGGGCATATGTGGCTTCGTAACAGTCACTCATTTTCCTCCTTCCAATTTCGTTTCTCTTTCTCTTTTCCCCAACACTTCCCTTTTTACAAAGCCTTGTTGGCCACCTTCAACTCCATTGCTTTTGCTTTTTGCTTTGTTGGCCAAAACTTCTACCAAGTAATTCCCCTACTTGATGTTCTAATTGCACAAATATTTTTAGAGATAAAGTTTGAAGTTTATGTAGTCCCTTGAGAAGCACTTGAAATAACAAGGATTATGGTTCAATTTGGGGTTTTTACTAGCCTTTTAGTCATTTTAGGATAAATTCCAAAAGTTACGAAAATGATTTCGGAGATAACCTACTTCGAGCTAAAAATACACTTGTTCATAATAAGTCCTTATATTTGATCTTTAGTTCACATATTTCAGTACACAATTTATTTTCTATCGGTTCTCATTTGAATTAATCCTAGTAGCTTTTGAACTCAAAATATCTTCTTCATTTGCTTGGCTCACAATGTGCCACATCCCTCCTCTCTCTCTCTCACAAAATTTCGTCCCCCTCCCCTTTTTGCCCTTTTAATTTGTTTTTTAATTAATTTATATTATTTTAGAAAGAAATTCTCCCATTGGTTGATTTCAGTTCACAAGGATTCTACTTTATGGTTGAATTTAAACCTTTAGATCTAGCTTTATGAGGTCTAATCCTAACCATCCATATCTAATCTTTAATTAACATCCTAATTTGTGATTATTAAAATATAATTGGTTTCTAGATTAATCATGAAAGTTCTTAAAATTAATCTAATAAATGCATATTTAATTATCTACTAATTGTTAACAATTTTTTTAATTGGATTAATTATTTCTCACAACTTTTGGGTTTACTTTGGTCATTTATGCCCCATGCATTAATTTAAAAATCATAAGGCAACTTATGTTCCTGAAAATAAAATTGGGTTTTGTCTCTTTAATTTCCAAGGAAAATAAACCAATAAATTACTAAAATTAGAGACAATATATTTTCCTGTTTTAAATAGGTATTTAATTGCCTCCTAAGACATAATTAAGATTATACTTGATTATGATAAATCTTAGGGTATTTTATGATCCATAAATGTATTTAGGATTTTAGCCTTTGGTTCTTCTTATTCTAAGAAAGATTGTCTCTTTATAATTAAACTAAATACACTACAAAATTTGAGACCACATATTCACCTATCTTCAATAGATATTATTTAAAATATGATACTTATAATAGATGAGATTTTTAGGGTATTACACTGGGAGAAGCTATCACAAGAGAAAGCCACGAAAATGGCGAACAACCCTGTATCCTCTCAGTTCGATAACAAGAACCTCTTCATTCAGGCTGCATGAGAACTTGACAAGAAAGGTAGAGTGTTCAAGTTGGGTGCCTCTTCCAGCTGAGTGAAGGCTACCAAGCGCTCATCCAGCCATATTGGAGGTGTTTCTACAGGTAAACGTAATACTTTTGATATTATTTGTTACATTTTCACTCCCTTGGCCATTTAATTGAAGAACAAAAAATAAACTGATTTAGGAATATTGTTTTTACATATGAGCTTAAAAGGGCGAAGGCGTTAGAACAGTAGCTCATTGCTACCACACAGCAACTAAAGGCTACAACACTTCTGGTGAATCAGCAAGAGAGAAGATGAATCACCAAGAGGAGATGATGAAGCAGATGCAGGATCTACTTCATTCCCTATTGAAGAACAAGAAGGATAAGGGGTCGATTTCTGGTGATGATGAAAACCATATTGCTGCTGTATAGACATTATTTATGATTTTTTTGTACTTTTTAGTCCATTTTGTTGGCGACATTATTGTTTATATTTCGTTATCTCTATCTTTACTATTTTATGATTGCTATTATATATTTTTCATTACATACACTTTTTTTTATTTTGTAATTTTTTTCTAATGGCTGCTGAGGAAAGGACCTAATAAATATTTTTTATATATATATATATTTTTTTTCAATTTGGGACGGATTTTTTTTCAAAATTCCGTCACAAATATCGTGAACTTCCGACGGACAATTTATCTATCGCATTTTTTTTTTTGTAATTTTTTGCTTTTTACTTTCTTTTTTGCTGAGGAATTCAGTTTGCAACAGAATATTTTCATAATTCCATCTCAAACTTCCTCAATTTGCGACGGAATTAATATCCGTCGCAATGACGGATATAGTATCCATCGCAAATTTGCTTAGCTACGACAGTTGTTCCATCAGATGTTGATTTGTCGCAAGTTTCATCGACGGATTTACTCTCTATAGCGATAGATTTTGTTGTCGCTAAACTCTGTTTTTTTGTTTTGTTTTTTTTTTTTTTGTAGTGCATCAACTCTTCATTTGAAGTAGAGTGGTCTAGTTCATAGTCGACCGTCCAGCGTCACTTCCTTTGCCATTATCACCGTCACCCCCGTGGTCCTATTTGTCTTCACCCACTATCGCCAATAAATTACAATTCAAAATTACCTGAATTCAAGAACTGGTATTCTATGTGTATTAAATACGGCAGAGCATTGATACTTTATATGTACAAAAATACATCAGATCTTCTTAAGCAATGAAATTTTTAAATAGAGACTTTTTACCAATTTATCCTATAAAGTTAGAGCATTTTTTTGTAGATTTTTATCCCCAGATATCTTTCTATGGACAAATAATTAAATAGGTCCTAATTATTATGGGCTTAAAGAAAAGCAAAGCACGTACATGTGAGATTTCTGTTTTCAAATTAGTTAACGTAGTATTCTGGCAAAGAAAAAAAAAAAGTTAAAGTAGTTATGAAATGGGAAAATCCCATATAAAGCTAGTTAAAATAGAAAAATTCTAAATGAGGTTGGTAAATTCAACAAACTCTTAATTACGTCATTGATCCAGTTTAAAATTTCAAGATGTAGATAAAATTATTTTAATGTCCTCTCTTATATGGTTTCATGGCCAAATGACATGATTGCAAAGCATTTAAAAAATTAATATTACTGTCACGGTAGAAGAGATTGAATTAATCACGAGGCACGAAATTTTTGATCTCTGATAAACTCTTTCGCAACTAAAAAGTTCTATTGAAGGCATTGCCTCCAATTTCTCCCACCAATGACTTGTCAAATACTTCCTTGCAATATATAAGATCGTAAAACTTCTATATGTTTCAGCAACAGCAAAATTCACTCCCTCCTCTTTGATCCAATTTCTTATTTCAACATTATGGTTTCACCAATGGAATGCTTAAAGACTCAGCTTCACTACAACAATAATAATTTCATACAAATTAAAAATATGATTGTATACCATGTGTCCCTTCTCTCTGTTTGGGGATACAAATAGATAGAACGATCAAGTCCAAGATCTGTGAGTTAACGATGAAATCAATGATAAGACGGCCATCAGAGCATCTTTAATTGGGATATTGATAAGTATATATTTTATAATTAAATAGGTATATATTTTATGATATAATTAGTTGGATTTATTAATATTATATACCTATTTAATTATCTTTTATATACTTTACTATCATTATAGGATAAAAAGATATTTCGATATAAAATCTACTTATTTTCTATTATATTTTGCAGGAAATATTACCTGATTTAGAAAGAAGTAGAAAAAACAATTAAGAGGATATGAAATCAGCCAAACTCGGTGGTCCCATGCAAGAAAACTAGAAACAAAATCAATTGTGTGATCTAGTGGAGGAGATTACAAGATATAAGATATCTTTTTAATAAGACGCAAGGGAGATCACGGAGGAACAGAGTGAGAGATGCAGAATGAGAACGAAGGCTAGACAACAGCGACTAAACAAGAGAGGCATTTTGGTTATCTTCGCCATCTCCACGGAAGGATGAGAGGATTGTGGAGGCGACGGAGAAACTTTCTTTCCCCTCTCTTTTTATTTTTTGAATCTGAATTCATATCCTTTTGTTATGGATTTTATTATAGCCAAGTGTGGCTAAATTTTCTTTTCAACATAGAGAACCTATGAACTTGTTTCGGTTCTAGATATTATTCCTATGGATTAGTTTTGCTTAATTTTATTTCAGTTTATTTAATCTTGTCTTTATTATTATTGCTTATTGATTAGCCATCATTGAGCATGTTTTGGGGATTTAGGGTTGAACTTGGAAGAGGAAATCATAAATTGACCTTGGGATTAAATAATGTGGAATTAGGTTTTAATATAATTTGCGTCTAGGATAGACATATATCGAGAAGCTCTGCATAATCAAATTAGATTGAGCCCAATCTAAAACGCATCTTATTTAGTTATGTGAGGCATTACATGATTAATTGATGTAGGTATATAAATGGACCGGAAGGCATTTATAGACATCAATACTTTAGGTTAGCTGATTAAGTTAATTCAAAATTAATTTAGTGGGGATAAATCTAAGAAACAAACAAAGGATTAGTGACTCTAGGTTGATTGTTCGATTATTGTGGTAGTTTGTTTATTTTAATTTTAGTTTTAATTTCTTTTCTCTTAATTAAATTCAATTTATTTTACTCAACTTAAATGAAAGTGTACAATTAATGCCTAACTGAAGTTTGTGATACTACTTTTCTTATCACTTAATTACTTGATACGGCCTATATATTTGTGGAGTTATAGGCTATAAAGTTTTTCCCTATCAGATATGATGAAAGATGTCGGTTTGCCATAGGAATAGGGGAAGCATATGCGAGGCGGTGGTTGGGAACTGAAATACAAGTTTTCAGGATCAACAATGGATATTGTATATCCATTGAACCTACGGTTCAATCTTAATCAGGTGTGGAAACTAATAAATTTAAATGTGTTTTTTAATGATACATGGGAGAGCCAAAGAAGCTTCACACTTCAATTTTGGTTTTTTTAAGAACTCATGGATGGGTATGAAAGTAATTTGATCCAATTTCTAAATCTCACTTTGATTTATGTGACTTGATTAATAATTTATCAAGTTTAGAAACCCAAATTAGAATTTGGGTATTTTAGCTGGCTTTAAAAGGGATTTTCCCTTATGAAATTACTAAATTAATCATTTAATGGGTATTTAAATAAATATTGTACTTGTAATTATTTTTTGGTGAAATGAAAATGTATTAGTAAAGTCAAGTGTATAATTTTTGTTAAGAATTATAATATTTGCATCCTGAAAATGTTGCGATGGAGGACATAGGCAAGGACATTTCATGGGCTCCAATCTCTATAATGACTTTGTTAAAGGAAAAGCCCAAAATATCTTTCAATCCTTGTCAAAGACATAAGCCCAAGAATTTGTTTGGTTTGATTTGTCTTTTAGCAAAACTGATTGTGTCCTAGTGGTTTATGGTTCTTGTTTGACTAAGAGTATTTGGGATTTATTTCCCCTTCTATGTAGTAGCTTTTATTTTCCTGTAGGCTCTTTGCCATCGTTTATATCAAAAAAAAAAAAAAAAATTGATTGTATAGTTCGTCTTTTATTGATTTATTTAATACTCCTCCATCTTAATATAAGATATGTTTAGGGAATTTATCTTGGTCCTGAATATAAATATACGACATGATTTTTATATTTGTCAATATTTTTCTCATTTACCCCTATTGATACTCCCTCAACAATAATCATGGAGAATAAGGAATGAGAGAATTAAAGAAGATGAAAAAGGTGCTTTAAAAATTATATGTCATATTAACTAACTTTATTAATCTAATCAAATTAGGTATGTACTATGTGTTAATTATATTAAGGAATGGAGGAAGTACTTTTTCTTTTACAAATTTTCCTAAGATATTTTTCTCCTTTCCCAAGTTTAGTAATTTGTAATTTCACTACTAACAAATATATGACAAAGTTTAAATCCATTTGGCCATGCATATCCATTAGTTCCAATTCTCCAATCAAATCTTGTTATATGTGTGATTTTTATTATTAATGATGGTTCATAGAATTTTAAAATTGCATAAATGCAAATTTTTATTATCAAGAAAAGTCCATATGATTATATTTGATTAAATCATTGGACTCCATAAATATAAGAAAATCGACGTAATTTTTGTCATACATATATATATATATAAAAACACACACACATACACTCCAATGAGCCAAATATTGTCCACAATTGTTCATGATAATTTTCTTAATTTCATAATCCATTGCTTTAAATTTAAAGATAATAAATTTAGTTTTAATTAGCTTATTATGAATTTTCTGAATTGTTATATTATTGCATAATTTCGAATGAGTTATTTCAAGATCTTTCCAATAGTATGAGATCTATATATATCGTTCTTCAACAATTTCTATTTAGTTAGACGTATGATATCTTAGACGAAGACATGAAATGTTTCAACATGAATATGAAAAAAGTCATTAAAGAGAGTAAAAACATCAGCCAAATGTTGATTTTTTTATACTAACAATTTTTAAGAAACTATATTAGAAACCCAAATCTCAATTGAATTGAGTCTGGGGAATTTCATATATAACTCAAAAAAAAAAAAAAAAAAACCTTGGAAAAATTAATATGCAATGTTTATCATTTTTTATTAAAAAAGTTGACAATTAAGATATTATCATTATTTTAGATTCCATATAGATTAAATAAATTTTTCAAAAAGTAAAAAAATTTGAACCATCTAAACTAATTTTACATGGTTCAAATTTTAGTTAATTTTGATGGTCCAGATTTTAGTGCTCAACAAAGATAATGAACACTTTACATGCAGCTATCTCCAAACCAAATCCTCAACGAACATAGTGGTTACAGAATCCCCCACTCCGAGTTGATGATTTCGTGCTGGGGGAGGCATCCTAGCTCCTAGGTGCCTAGGTTAACACTTGAGGCTAATAGATGGCTCGCCCTGCCCAACATCGGTATCACCTAAGAGGAAGGGAGATTTCACCCTACCCTTAGATCGTGGATGAACCCAATCCTTTTCCTAAAATTTTTATACAAAAAAAAATAGTAAAAAAAATAAATTTGGACCATCGAAACTAATTTGCATGGTCCAAATTTTAGTTAATTTGGATGTTCTAGATTTTAGTGCCCATCAAAGATAAAGAACACTGAAACTGAATTCGAGGAACGTTTTCAAAGCATGCTGCTATCTTCAAACCAAATCCTCAACGAACATAGTGGTTACAGAATCCCCCACTCCGAGTTGATGATTTCGCGCACCCACCCGAGGCACTGGAACAGACCTCTAATTGGGAAGTCTCACCCACAACAATGATTAATTCTAAGTAAAATTGAACTATCTCCACTTAACAACACGGTTGATTAATTTGAAAAGATTAAGTAGCTAAATAAATTGTTACAAAATATTTATATTTATCATTTTTCTCTAAAATATTTTATGCAATTTATGAATTGATATATATAATTAATTATTCACATAAATATTTCAAAAACATAATTGAACTTATATTATACTATAACTTAAATAGCTTCTTTAATTTTCTTAAATTAGTTATCTGTGTTTTATATTACGGCCGGAGGTTAAAATATTTATGGTTTCTCAAAACGAGAAGATAGATAGATGCTGCTTTGTAGATTTTTCAAACTCAAATTCTCATCGTGCCACATATTGATCCACTCGGCTGCTAGATGTTTCTCTTTAATGTCGTTGATGCTCTGTTTCATTGACTAAAAGAAGAAGGATGGATGGCTTTAACGGTGTAAAGTATAAGGATTTTTTTTTTTTTTTTTTGGAAAAATCACAGACCTGATTCCAAATTAGATGAAATTATAAGGACTTGTATATCAATTTCCCCAAAACTTTGAACCACATCAACCAATTATCATTGATACATGTTTAATTTTTTTTTTTGGGAAAAATCACAGACCTGATTCCAAATTAGATGAAATTATAAGGACTTGTATATCAATTTCCCCAAAACTTTGAACCACATCAACCAATTATCATTGATACATGTTTATTTTTTTATTTTTCGGAATTGACGAGGAAACAAAATCTATCGTGTTAAATACTTTTCAGAATCCTGAACATAAGAACTGAAAACTACTTTTTAATATCAAGAAAATTAATTTGGTTATTTTATAAAAAAGGTAAAGGAGCAATTTAGCAATGAACAATTTCACTATGAGCACCCACAAGACTTAACTATTTTTAGATGTAAAAGTAGACATAAACAATTTATTTAGAAGCAGATATAGCAACTTCGTTATGGAGACTTCTATTAATTTTTGTACTTTAAGTCCCACCAGTTTTCTATCTCTATTATTTTAATATTTTTTATGGAAAATATCACTTAGACCACATGAAAACAATTTCATTTCAAATAACCATA
Organism: Acacia pycnantha; assembly: GCA_025563575.1. Taxonomy (NCBI): domain Eukaryota; kingdom Viridiplantae; phylum Streptophyta; class Magnoliopsida; order Fabales; family Fabaceae; genus Acacia; species Acacia pycnantha. The sequence continues at coordinate 3,983,022 of JAMWYP010000014.1, forward strand.
CCCCAAAAAATTTTGAAATTTCACTATACCCCTTTTGATCAAAATGAAATTAAGTTTTGTTAGTATGAATACAATAATACCCTTATTTTATCTTTACATAAGAGAATTTATAAGATAAATATGAGCATTTTCAAGACAAACATGTGAATGACCACAAAGTTAAAAAAATTTGGTCATATTCATATATTTGTCTTGTAAATATCTATATTTGAATTGTAATTTTTTTTTAACTTCCTGGATTATTTTAAATCCTTTTATTTGTTTTGTAAATGTATTTATTTGTCTTGAGAATACCTTTATCTGTCATGTGAATTTCTTATTTTTCTTGTGAATAGCCAAAATATGCCGCGGGCGTGAAAGAAGGTCAAGGAGAAAGGGAAGAGTCTAAGGTCTTGGTTTTCTTATTTTTTTCGCCGTGCTATTATGTTGAGGAAGAGAAGAAGATAACCTAAGGGACCAATCTGAAAGGTTCAAGAGTTTCATGAAGGGACTAAATTGAAAATTATTCAAACATCTGTGACATAAGAATGTAATTATTAAATCTTTTGGGGTAATTCTGTAATTTTATCTAGCCCTTTTCTTCACAATTTTACAACCTCTAGGAACTTCTGGGGATTTTTTTTGTAATTTTCTCGTCCACAAAATATTAATTTTGACCCAATTGACATTTTTCAAATTCTCCAATTTTCTTTCAAATCACCTACAATGCAAGATTAGGACACTGGATACACATTATAAAATAACTTCAGGGGTGAAGTTGCACCCAATAATTTTAGGACACTTGATACATATGATAAAATACTTTGGAGTGCTAGGCGCACCTTAACCCAAGAATATTAAAGTCTTACATTTAGAAACAAAGTAACCCCTTTAATATCTCTTACATTTTGGTCCTTATAATAAGCCTAATTCAACTAATTCTTATATACCAAAAAATGACAGATTAGTCATTAAATCTTTCTAAAATTGATATCTCTTCAAACCATATTTTTGTGTGCATACAACTCCTCAAACTTTGAATGATATGTAGATAATCCCTCTAAAACAATGTAAGGATAAGTAATGTACAAAAATAATTTTATGAGAATTATCTCAACAAATGTACAAAAGAATGCTTGCTTTGCTTTGTCACAATCCCCTCTCTACCATATAGGAAACAAAAGTTGAAAAGGGTGTTACCAGTAACGAGTAACGACACCTTAACTTTTGAATTTTTTCAATAGAACAAGTTATTGATGGAATGATGTATATATGAGAGAGGCTCCACTAGTGTTGGTGCCTTTTGACAATCACAAAATTAAAGTGTTATTGCCTTAAAAAGATATTTGCTTATCTAAGTATTAAAACTCATATATGTGGTTAATTTTGCTGAAAACTACTACCTTAAACAATTCCCCTAATAAAACAATCATCCGTTCCTAAATGTAGGATTTAGTTTAGAAGTAAATTTTGATCTTAATGTAAGACATTTTTCTATTTTATCTTTTATATTTATCATTTTTTTATAAATTAATTTTTCTAACTTATAAATTGATATATAATCTAAAGTTATATTAAAGTAATTTAGAGATGTCATGTTACATATATTATAATTAAATAACTTATTTTATTTAGTTAACACTACATCAATTTTAATAATCTTTTCAAAAGGATCGCCCGATAAACATCAAAATTGATTTTTGCTGTGCACAGTCACACTTCTCGAGATGTTATAATTTTTAAATTATAAGTGCATAAGTATTACATAAATTATTCATAAATTAAAAGTTATAAAGACGACTACAGCATCGTAAACATTATATATCCATGGGAAAATTTCATTTAAATACCAGTTGAATTTGTTAAAGCCCCAGAAGCTCACTGAATTTGTTAAATGACTGAGAAATGTCATGGGTCAATAAGGGATATGTAAATTGGAGTGAAAACTTGACACTTCCCTATGAAAAACACAAATTATATCTCCCTTCCTTGCTCAGTCATACACAAACAAAAAATAGAGGAGGTGGCTTCGAACAAAAAAAAAACGTTGTGGGTGGAGGAGGAAGTGAAAGGTGAGCTTTTGAAGGATCATACGCAAAGAAAGGGAAGTCAAGGAAAGATTAAAGGGTAAGTATCTGTAACAACCCGACTTTTTAAAGCAGTATAATTTTTTTTTAAAACATCTTTTCAAACCATCAGAGTAGAGCATTTGAGCGGAAGAGTAACTGATATATTGATTCAAAAGCCAACAGTAAAAGACAACATCAAAAGGAAGACTCTGCCCGATCCACGAAATGAAGTCTTGATCGGGCTTTCTATGCGGTGCTTGCCTCTCTCCTCGGTCCTCGGTCCTCCCGAACTCGACGCTATGTTAAGGGCCGAGATCCAATTTACCACATTGGATCTCGTAACTGATTAACCTCATGTTTATGTATACACATACAAACGATGACATCCACAACATCATCAAGACATACCATCACTCTATCACAACCCATGCATATGTATTGCCCCAAGATGCGAGACAAATTGCACCAAAGATACTGCACCGATTGCACCCAAAGATACGGACAGATTGCACCCAAAGATACTGACGATTGCACCCAAGATACGACATATTCTCTAACCACTATATGTACTCAAACAAGATAACACTCCTACACACACACCACATATATGCATACCATAAACATCAGAGTTAGTGTTACAGTACGCGAACGTACCTTCGTTGACGGTAGACGGCACTTCCGTCGGAAATCGTACTTTTCTACGGAAGAACGTGAAAACGTCCAATAGCGGCACTTCGGCGTAACGGCAGCAGATTAAGATTTCTGACGTCCTATAGGAGTAATATCACTTTCATTAGTGATTTGGCATTATAACTGGCATTTTAGGTAAAAATTACCATTTTGCCCCTATACCCCTACTTGGCGGAATTTCGCCAGCGCTTCCGCTACATAGGCTATTTTCTTCCCAAAATTTCGCCAGAACTTCGACGCATTTATGATTCTTGAAAATAAAGACTAAAATAGCCCTCCCATATGATATCCAATCATGCTAGAAAAATTAAAGACTATTCTAGCATTACTACCCTTACTACTGAAAGAACTACGAAAGCTTAAAGCTCGGTACCGGAAAACTTACCCAGAGCTTCGCTACAAATTTCCCCAGAGCTCCTCTCTCTTCTTTCCCTCTCTAGATTCGGCCAAGGCAAGAAAGAAATGGATGTGAAGAATTCAAGAACACCTTAGGCCTATTTATAGAATTTTCAAGGGACATAAAGGTCATTTTTGAGTTTGTTCTAAACCATTAGATCTAACTTGTTTTGAAAGGCAAAATCTTGGCCTTTGATCCCTTTGGTCGACATAACAGCCCTAGGTGGCACCAAAATTGCATCATCTTGATGATGTAATTAACTTGTTAAGGAAGGTTTTGTACCGATAAACCTCGATCGGTACCCGATTCGCGTAATTTCGGAAAAATCTCAAAATTATGGATTTACAACTTTGAAGACCTTCTCTTCCTCATCAATAATATCTATTTAAACTTGAATTTTGACTTTAGACAGGGTTCCAACTGTCCAGTCCCGGTTTGAACGCATTTCGAAATTACCAACTTCTTCAGAAAAATTCACTGATTCCAAATATGTCAAAATAAATTCAAACTCATGCCTAGATGTTGAGTTAGAATTTATTTTCCTTATATCCAAAAATATACCTATATGCATTTTTCCCTATTTTGTTTTATTAGGAAATGCACAAACGACTTCAGAATTTTTTCCCGGAAGAGTATAATGGAAGACAAAATTCCACCGATCATTATTTTTCCCTGACTTTGGAAATCCCATTCCTAGATCTCCAGATAGGATCCGATTCCTAAATATTAATTTACTATTCATCATAATAAATTATATATTAAAATAATAAAATCCAAAACTTCTATCCTAAGTTATCTAAATATTTTTAACTCAATATTATCCCATTTTTTGAGCAAGATTCGGCTGGCCCAAAAAAATAATAAATATTTATTTTTTTAATTAATTAATTAATTAATGATTTATTTATTTACTTTTTCCAAAAATTCCACAAAATTACCTAATTGGTCCATTCTTGTATTTAGGCTCAAAAATACCTAAACTCAACTATTTTTCTCCAAAATTTCCAATTAATTAGTAAATATATTTTTACTAATTTCAAACCATTTTCCACTAATTTTTGAGCTTTACATAATTATTTCATAATTTTCTTTGCTCGAGCTTAAGTAATTAGCTCAATATTACTTAATTACTTTATTATCACTTGTTGATAATTTTCTTAATTAAGACACTCCTTTATCTTCAAACTTTTGCCTTAACATTAGAATTTCCATGCCTCATGCACTATTTTATAATTTACAAGGGTATTTTCCATAATTTTTTCTAAGTCATTTATGTCCCTTAGGGGCATTTTCGTCATTTTGGCACTTTGGCCCTTAAATTCCCTAATTCAAATTTCGGGGTATGACAGTATCTTTTCTCTGTCCTCACATTCTCTGATTCTTTCTCTCTCTCTCCACCATGGATATTTTTCTGCAACTTGCGGGGAGTATAGGAAGGATCGGAAAGAGGGAGAGGAAGAGAGGGTGAGGAGAGAGAAAAAGGAATTCCATTGTTGGAAGGGTTTGGGATGTGGTGATTGTTGGGATTAGACTCCATTGTTGGAATGGGAAGGAAGGAGAGATGAAGATAACAAAGAAAGCGTCACAAGTGAAAAACCTGACGAAATGACTAGTTATTCCCATCACTAAACTTGTAAATACCATTAATGAATTTGTAATTCTCATTATAAGATTTGTTAAAATTGACCCTTATTTGTTGTTTCATCAGAGACACAAGTGAAAAACCTAACAATAGAACTGATTATTCCCATTACTGAACTTGTAAATATCATTAACGAATTTGTAATTCCTATTATAAGATTTGTTAAAATTGACCCTTATTTGTTGTTTCATCAGAGTACAAATGAAAAACATGACAAAAAGACTGGTTATTCTCATTACTGAACTTGTAATTCTCATTACAAGATTTGTTATAATTGACCCTTACAAGATTTCTTAAAATTGACCCTTATTTCTTATTTCATCAGAAACACAAGTGAAAAACCTGACGAAAGGACTGGTAATAAGGGTCAATTTTATTTATTCCCAGTCCTTTCATCAGGTTTTTTGCTTGTGTTTTTTATGAAACAACAAATAAGGATAAATTTTAACAAATCTTGTAATGAGAATTTCAAATTCGTTAATGGTATTTACAATTTCAATAATGGGAATAATCAGTCCTTTCGTTAGGTTTTTCACTTGTGTCTCTGATGAAACAACAAATAAGAGTCAATTTTAACAAATCTTGTGATGAAAATTACAAATTCGTTAATGGTATTATAAGTTCAGTAATGGAAACAACAGTCCTTTCGTCAAGTTTTTCACTTGTGACACTAATCATCGTCTTCTTCATCTCTCCTACCTTCTCCTTCCAACAATGGAGTCCAACCCCAACAACCACCACATTTTAAACCTTCCAACAATGGAATTTCTCCTTCTATCTCCTCACTCTCTCTTCCTCTCCCTCTTTCCGATCCTTCCTATACTCCCCGTGAGTTGCAGAGAAGTATCCATGGAGGGGAGAGAGAGAGAGAGAGAGAGAGAGAGAGAGAATCAGAAAAGGTGAGGAGAGAGAAAATATACTTACCCTTTAATCTTTCATTGGATTCCATTTCTTTGCATATGATCTTCCGAAAGCTCACCTTTCACTTCCTCCTCCACCCACTGTGTGTTTTTTTTTTTTTTTTTGCTCAAAGCCACCTCCTCTATTATTTGTTTGCGTATGACTGAATAAAGGAGGGAGCTAGATATAATCTTTTTTTTCCGAAGGGCAGTATCGACTTTTCACCCTAATTTGCATATCCCTCATTGACCCATGTCCCTTCACAGTCCTTTAACAAATTCAGTGGCCTACTAGGGGTTTAGCAAATTCAACTGGTATTTAAATGGAATTTTCCCTATATACATCCATATCAGTGTGTTTGTGTGTATCGTCCCGGTTATTATCATTGTCATTGCTATTGAATTAAAATAATCGAATTGATCTTGAAGGCGATAGCGATTGAGTTATGCAAAAGCAAATTAACCATTTCTAAATAAGATATTGGATAGGATTCAAGTCCTGTAGATATGAAAGCTTCCAATATTAGGAAAACTCTCTTCCATCATAGTCGCTATCGGAATGAAATTAATATATAAAATGTTTGCTATTGTTTTTAAAGAGCAATATTTTTGTTTTATATAAAAGGTTTATTAGATGGACTGAGACTTGAGATTCCTTTCAGTTTACAGCATGAGTTTACAGTCGATAAAGCGATATAACACGATTTATTTTAGATAACAGGTTTAGCTTATAAGTTGAGTACTGGGGCTCAATAAGGTCATGGCATATTTCCAAACTCAACAAGTGCTTACGACTATACTTAAAAATCGCCCACAAAAATAATCCTAACTATTAGTTCTCATATTATAATGTTTTCGTGATAATAAATCTTGATATACAAAAAGTGGATTTATTCAAGATACTCGAGTGAGTTTCTAAACACTCAGGTGATAAAACTGTATTTGAAATAAATTTGAATCAATAAGTCACTCAAACCTTGGAGTGATCAAAGAAGATCACTTGAATGGCAGCGGATGCACTTGAGTGATGTATCTTCACTCCTAGATAGATTATGCAAGTCACTCGATAAAATCTTGAAAGTTATGCAATATCACTTGAGTGATTGGGTAAGCACTCGAGTGATTTAGCGTCACTTGCAAGCATTTGCCAGTGACTCGCAATGTTTCTGAAAGTTGGAGCAGATCACTTGAGTGATGATTTTGAGCACTCGATTGATATGATCAAGATCACTTAAGTGAATTAGTGATCACTCGAGTGATGGTGCTAACTTGCATGTTTCAGCGAGGGATGTGATCTTAATAGAAGATCACTTGATTGACCTGAGATCACTTGCAAACGTGTGCAAGTGATCCATAAATTCACTCGAGTAACTTGGTAGTGTTGAAGCATTTTCCAAACAACAGAAGATCATTCGAGTTTCATTTTAAACACTCGAGTAATAAGCTTTTCTACAACACTTCATTGCTAGTCACAAAGTTCATCTGGGCACTTGAGTTACACTACAAGAACTCGAGTGATCTTGAATCACACTCGAGTGCATGTTCATCGTCTTTTGAAAATTAGCATCTCAGATAACTTTGATACCTATGATGAACATCCAGATAAACACCATAATCACTTATATTGCTTTTCAATATTACTAATCTCATTTGTGTATAAGTTTTAGGTGATTAAAGGTTGAATTAATTTCAAAAGAAAAAAAAAACGCAAAAATATGTCAGACTATTGAATCCAAAGCAGATCATAACAGAGGGATTGCATCTAACGTGTTTGATGAAGTGAAGAGAAAGCAACAGGACATTGAATTTCATCAACGGCTACAATTTGTCTCTAACGATCAATAATGTCGACTACATGTAAATAGTGAAGCATTCAAGTTGGAGCATTAATGAAGCCAACAAAAAATATTCTGCATATTTATGGCTTAGTATTCTCTGATATCTTCTAATATTTGATTTGTTCTTCAGTGTTTATTTATTAACTTTGTGAGAGAGTTTACCAACCTTTCAATTCTTGTAAAGAAATTCTCAAGGTAGTGAGACTTTGAGTGTGGTTGTTAATTTACAAAGTGTAAGGGAGAGTGAGTATCCAGTTGAAGGAACTCTCTCTTGTACTATGGTACCAAGAACCCATTGAATCTTGGAAAGATAGTGGAAATCTCATAGGGGTTTTGAGGATTGAATGTAGGTTAAGTGGTTAAAGTCAAACTAATATAAACTCATGTGTACACTTCGGTGATATTTCTCCAACTCTTTTCTTTTGATTAAGTTGTTAATTGAATTTGCTTTAAAAATTTTTAATATCACCCAATTCACCGCCTTTTGGGTGAAGCATTGGCACTAACACTAATATTGACAGTGAGATTTGAATTCACAACCTTATAAATAATGAACCAACTCTTTACCAATAGAACATAACATCTGTTGGCTAATGTGTATATAAAGTTTAGAATCAAATGCAATATCAAAATAAAAAATCATATTAACATTAACATCATCGAACAATTTCATGTTTAAAATAAAATTAAATATCACAATAAAAAATCTTACTAACATTGACATAATCGAATAATTTAAAATCAAAGTTATTTGGTAAGGGACCAAACTTAGGTGAAGTTACCCAATGAGATTCTACAACCTAAATCATTTTGACACATAGGCCTTTAACCCCATTAAACACCCTGTGAGATCCTGTTGGAATATGCCTGGTCCACCCTTGGTGGATTAGGGCTCAAACCCAATTCACTTGGGGCTATTATATGGAAAAGTATGGGTCTAAATAAGGAGTTTTATACTTGTGATTTGAAATTCAAATCATGATAACTCCCATACGTGATATATGAGAGTGATACAGTTTGTGGGAGTCAGTTGAATATTTGACAGAAAAAGTTCCATATAAAACTTCTCGCACTAGTTCTCTTCCCTCCCATGGTTTATCTGCTATATAAGCATGAACGGAGTCCATATTGGTGTTTCAATCTCGTGTGGGTACTCAGTGAGTCAATTGGATTCTAGGTACGCCTAAAATCCTTTAACGGTATCAGAGAGTTAATCAGTCCTAGGCTCTTCGTTGCTTCTGTTTTGCGTATTTGATATGCACATGTATTTGTGCTTCACAACATGCTTCTCCATCTCTTAGTTCATAGGCTTATCCATGTTTCTTTAATTATAATGATTTCAGTTATGTGTTCTCTATAAACAAACCAACTATGTTCTCTCCATGACAATGTCTAATGTTGTTTTATGTATTGGTTGTAAATTCACCGATGGATTCTTGCATTTTTTATTTTTTTTGTTCTGGACTTGTAGTCTACATCTTCATGTTATCTTTTGCAAGGAAAGATGTAGAAAACACTCTAAAGAACAATCTCTACTACAAAATAGGGCTTTTAAACTACCACATTTAGACCGAATATAGAGGATTAGATCTAAAAAGTATGATCGGTGATAGTTTTGTGTATATAAAAAACTTTTTAGACCTGTTCTTTTGATATAAGGTCTAAAACATATTATTTAGACCTAATTCCCAAACAACCGGTCTACAAAGTTTAAAAAAAATGTCTATTACTTTTAAGACCGGATGTTGTAAAGAACCGGTCTAAAACTTTAAAAATAAAAAATAAAATGTCTATTACTTTTAAGACCGGATGTTATAAAGAACCAGTCTAAAAAGTTAAATAAATAAATAAATAAAATGTATATTCCTTTCAAGACTGGATGTTACAAAGAACTGGCCTAAAAGGTTAACCTTTGAGACCTCATTTTGATAACAACTGATCTAAAAGATTTTCATTAGGCGTGCCGAATGAAAATTGAATTTTTCTTCAAGAGCTATTTTGTGAGGTCTCTCTGGCTCCCTCTCGCCTAAAGCATCTATGAGCCATGTCATCTTAGACATGGATGGTCTCTTGCTTGGTAATTCATCTTTAACCATTTTGACAATGAATTCCTTTCTACTCCAATTTATTTCATATAACATTGTGCATAGTGAAATTGGATTTCCTTTGTCACTAAAGTATTGCTTTGTTCCAGTTTAAGATTATGTACTTTAAGTATTAACTTCTCAGACCCTAGTTCAATTCCTCCCACCGATCTACTAGACCACGAAAACCAGGTAAATTTCGTTATGAATCTATTTTAGCAGCACGTTGAGCAATCGCAAGTAATTTTTGATCTTGTTTGAGGTTCTCAAACCTTAAAGCAGTAGAGAAATCGGGATCTGAGTGACACTCAAAGGTGGGCGAAGGTCATCGCAAAATGAGATGGTGGAGAGGTGGGTGAAGGCCGCTGCCAGGATGGGAAAGATCATCGTCCTTGCTCTATTGTTCTTCCGTTGGAAACAAAACCCCTCCCACTGTTCTCTATGTCGCTATGAAAGGAGAAGAGAGTCAGGGAGTGAGAGGGAAAATCGACCGAGGTCATGTCACGATGCTGGTGATGTTTGTGTGTATACAATGCTTGCTTGGTATTTGCCGGAGACGGTGCCAAACAAATCCGGAGATGGCAGCAGTCATGGAAATCAAGGCAGGAGCACCGTTGGAGATAGTAGAACCAAGAACAGGGAGGGCGGAAAAGGTGGAAGGAGAAGCATCACGATCTTCATCGTCTTCAGGTTCACCAGAATGTTGTGTTTCTCATCCTCGACCTTGTCCTCTTGAGATTTGCCGCCTAACCCCACCGCCTCCCAGGTCCCTCTCTCCCCCCAAATTTGGTCTAACGGTGGTTGTGGCTTTGCTAGGAAAGGGGATTTTTTTTTTTTTTTTGCCAACTTACTTTTTTAAGATCGGATGTTTTAAAAATTCCGTTTAAAAATTCTTGATTTTAAGACCTCATATTTTAAAAATCTTATCTTAGATGTCCAACTTTTAAAACCTCATATTTTAAAAATCTGATCTCAAAATTATTTTTTTAAGTCTGGTTGCTTAACTGGTCTTAAAAGTAACATACTTTTTAAACCGCCTGTATTAAAGACCTGTTCCAAATCCAATCTAAGAAGCCTTTTTTTCTAGTCTAAAATGCCTTTTTTTGCAATAGTGAATAGAACGAAAGTGAACAAACATGGATGATTGTGCAAAGAAACCAAAACCAAGTAGAGATTGGGTTGCACAAACATTAAGTTTCTAGGCCTTGAATTCCACACTAATGCATAGAACATGAAAAATTGAAACGAGAGATACATTAAAGACATCAAAAGAAAAAACCAAATGGAAGAACATTGATCTTCGAAACTGGGTCATTCAAAAACTGAATTTTTTGGATTCAAAATTGCATCCATTGAGCAGAGAAGGAGAAAACGAAGAAAACACCACTAGAATCATGGCAAACGACCACCGAAAATGCCAGAAACTGCAAGGAAAAGAAACCAGATTACCGGTCAGTTGTGACTTGGATCAAGGTTGAAGAAACCACCTTGAGTTTAAACGATGTCATTTCGCCAATTTTTTTTTTTTTTTTTAAAAAAAATATCTTCAAAGCATGGGTTGGTGGATGCGAACTTGGGCAAGTTCAGGTTATGGAACAACTCGTGACAAAAAAGTGGGTTTGACATAAAATAAATAAATAAATAAAAATGCCATGTGCAGTGGCGCGTGCACACCATAGGAGTTAAATGGGTGCAACATGACGATCGATAGACACACCTCAGGGCGTGTCACCAGCTGAGGCTTCATATCAGCGTGTGTACCCCACATGCCAATGGCGAGAGTGGGCTTCATCAAGCTCTTTTAATTTTTCCAGAATTTTGAATCCTTTCTCCTTCTAGAGGTGCATGAAGGAGCATTTGAGTTCCGATTGAGACGCGATTTGTTTCTTAAAATTCCTAAATTCATTATCTATATTTGGACATATTATTTTCTTATTTTAAAGCATTTTTGGATATGTTTTAGTGTCTTTCAGTGCTACTTATAGTGATTTTATAATTTAAAAATCCTAAAATATTTTTAATAATTCATAATAATTTTATTTGAGATAAATATGAACTTGGAGAGTTCAAAAAGAACTGGAAACGAAGGAAAATTTGTGAAGTGGCATTTGGCTCTTGAGCTTGGACTTCTTGTTCCTTCTCCATAAGAGAGGAAGATTCCTCTAGAAGCTAAAAACAAACATTCTCAACTTTCTTGGCTTGAGTAGTTGGCTCGCATGTAGATAATGGAGTATGAGTCTCTTGTGGAGTGTTGCACTTATAAGACTTTTGTGCAAGTTACTCCATTGCTTTCTCCAAATCTTCATTTTCTTTCTTCAATCGTTCTGCTTCTTGTGTTTGTGTGAACATAGGAGGAGGATTTTCTTAGAAATTCTTCTTTAACACTTGTGATTGCTGAGTGAGATGCTCAATTTCCTTTTCCAATCTCTCATTCTCATTCTCTTGTTGTTCCATTCTTCTTATTATAGAGGTTATACGACGATCAAAGTTGTCCTTGTGGGATCACTCCTCATTTATGGTTTGAGTCAATTGATTTTGGAACTTTCTAATGACTTTACAAATGGTAGGTTCTTGGTTTGGCACACACGGTTGGGAAGATGTAATACCCGGATAATTATTTATCTGGAATATTATATTTTAATAAATAATACCTATTAGAGATAGGTGAATATGCGGTGTCAAATTTGTAAGGAAAAATCTCTTGGAAATTAGGGAAAAAGAATAAGGAGTCAAAATGACTAAAATGCCCTTGTGGAGCATATAATGACCTAAGGGAATTATGAAAAATCCTTAGAGGCAATAAAATAATTATTAAAAATTAGAGAGTATGTTGTATCTAATTTAGACAATTTTTGGGATTTATTTCATTGGAAAATAGTGAGGGAAAAATTAAAAAGTGTTCCGGGATCATTGTTGACCCCGTGATTTTTGATATTTTATGTAGAACATAAAATACCAATATAAGTCCAATTGTTGTGAGGAAATAATTATTTCTAAATAAGAAAATTATCAACAATTAGTGGGGGATTAATTAAGTAATTATTGGCTAACTACTTAAGCTTAAACAAAGGAAAATCCAAAGATATTTATGGAAAACCCTATAATTAGTGGTTTATGGCTAAAATTAGCATAAAGTATATTTGCTAATTATTGGAAAAATATTAAGAAAAATATATGAGATTAAGTAATTTTAAGCCTAAAAACAAGTATGGACCAATAGGGAAATTTTGTAAAAAATTATATAAAAATAATTATTAAATAATTATTTTATATAATATTAATTAATTAATTAATTAATTAAAAACGAAAATTTAAAAAAAAAGACCAGCTCCATTGACCGAAATTTTGAGTTCCAAATGGATAAGAATTGGATGAATAAATATCTAGATATTATAGATTTTAATAATAATATAAATTGTGATATTTTGTGAAAAAGCAAATAGGATAAATGACCACAGATAGAGATTAAATCCTATCTAGAAAACCATGAATAAGGTTTCTAGAGTCAGAGTATTTTATAGACAAGTATAATTTTATCTCGGAATAGACTGTCTCCAAAGTCGTTTACGTGGCCAAGCAAAGTAATTAGGGGGTCCGGCAAAGAGAAAAAGGCCAGATATTGGAAAAGTGAGTCTATAGAAAATAAATTCTAACTCAAAATCCTTGAACTAGTTGGAAAATATCTGGACATATTCGGAATCAGTGAATTTTTGTCCAGAAGTTGGTGATTCCGGAAGTTACTTCCGTAACCGACGCGTTTTTCCGTAAATCCTCGGCAGGACCGGAGAAGACCTGAAAGAGATCAAAAATTTAATTAACCCAGACATTTCTAATGAGTAAGAAAAGAACTTCAAAGTTATGATTTTGGATTTCTAAGATTTTACAAGATTACGCGATTCGAACACCGATCGGGGGACTTTATCGGTAGAGCCTTCTAGAACAGTGCAAGGTGGCACCACATGATTGGTTGTTTGGTGGACTTTTGGGGAGGGGGATGTCGGCCAAGAGAGATAGGAGAGAAGGGAAAACTTGTTTGCTAAGGATAACACATGGAAGGCTAAGATTTCATTTCATAAAGTTGATCCGACGGTTGAAATATCATGACTTCTCCTATAAATAGGCCCTTGATTCTCTTCATTCTCCACACCATTTCCAAAGAGCAATTCGATTTTAGAGAGAGGGTAAAGAGAAGGAGGAGTCCGGAGGAAGAAGCAGCGAAGCTCTGGGTAAGTTTTTCGGTACCGAGTCTTAAGTTCTAGTTTTTGATTCGGTAGTTATAGTAGAAATGTTGTTTTTGTCTTTAATCTTCCAAGTATGATTAGATATCATATGTTAGGGTATTTTAGTCATTAATTTCGAAATTCATGATGGGGTCGGAGTTTATGGCAAAATTTTGGAAGATTAGAGTCAAAGTAATGAAGTGCTGGCGAAATTCCGCCGATTAGGGGGTCAGGGGTAAAATGGTCATTATGACTAAAAATTTCCGTCGTAATGATAGATCCTTAACAAATATGTTGTTATATTGATAGGATATCTCTGATTACGTTCTGACCAACCGTCGTACCGAAATTCCGTCAACGAAGGTACGTTCACGTACTGTAACACTAACTCTGATGTTTGTTGTATGCATATATGTATATTGTCTGTACTCATTGTACTATTTTCTGTCATGCCTATTATCTGTCATGCACGTACTCTGTTGTACTATTATCTGTCATGCTGTATTCGACTGTACTATTGTGCGTACTCATTGTACTATTGTCGTCATCCATTGTATGATTGTCTGTCATCCGATTGTATTATTGTCAGTTGTGCCTTAACTTTACTCATTGTCTCTGTTATTGCCGTGCATATCTGTTCATGTACATTTCTCATTATGCCTTAACCTTACTCCGACTGTATTGTTATTGCCATACATATTTGATATGTATACCTTATGTCTGACCGTAGTAAATGTTGCCAAAATTCTATGAATGTCTGTCGTACATATATAGTGTATATAAACATGAGGTTAACCGTTACTTGGGGTTCGATGCATGGACCTCAGCTCTTAACTTAGCTTCAGGATTGGAAGGACCAAGGACTGAAGATAAAGGCAAGCAGGCCACATAGAAGACTCGGCTGAAGACTTCTTTCTGTTATACTTTTGAAACACTCTTGTACCGCTGTTTAAACAGCAAGACATGCTACCGTGGGTATTTTAATATATATATCAGTTACTCAATCGCTCCGATGCACTACTCTGATGATTTGAAATGATGATTTTAGAAAAAAAAATTATACTGCTTGTGAAAACGGGATGCTACAGAAGAAGGTCCATAAGGTGGATCAAATGGTGGGTATAAAGACTCATGAGGTGGATGACATGGTCAAGTAGTGGGATGGAATGAAGGAGGATGTTTATGATATGGTATGCGGTTGTATGGTGAAGGAATAGAATAAGGCTAATAATATGGGTTATATGGTGGTGGAGAAGGCTCGTTGTATGATCTATAGGGTGGTTGTGGTAGGTGACTAGGTTGGAATGAAGGTTGTTGGTAAGGTTCATGGTATGGGTGGTGGAATGGACCATGACATTCTTGACTAATTGAACTTCTATATTGACTCCCCAATTTGGCTTGAAGGAGTTGCAATGTATGTTGAATGGAATCGATGGATTGGAAGATAGGATCTTTCTTTCTAATCAAATCTCCTACGAAAGAGTGAGATTGAAAAGGTGAATCTATTTTACCATTAAGCCATAATAATTCAATACAATAAAATCTCAATGAATCACAAGATGACTATCTAACTATAAACTATAAAAACTAATAAAAAGAATCTAAGAAAACACAAATGCAAATGAAAAAGAAAGAGAATTTTCAAAATGTCAAAAGATGCAAGTATGCTATGAATTAACTTGGAGGCATGGTGAATTCAAATAAATAAGCTCAAAATCATATCAAATTTAATGCAATAACACCACACAAAAGCTACCAAGTCAAGACAATGAAAGAATGCAATAAATGCTATGCAAGCTGCCTGAATGCAAAAATCCTAAACTATACGCAATGAAAAACCAAAAATGCAAAACTAACAAGCTTTACAAGAGAAACCTGTTACACCCCTACCGGCCTCGCCCTTTCGGGTGGCGGGTTAGAAGGATACTTTTTACTTGTTACCTTTCCTTTGGTAATTAGTCTCTTTTGAAATTACATCAAAGCGTGCACGGCAGAGCATATGATCGGTTTGGACAACTACAATATACTGGTAAAGGTACAAATAAAAACCTAAAGTAGTCCCCGTAGGGTTAATGGTACAATCGTCCAAAATAAAAACTACCAGAAATGATATACAATCATCCCAAATATGTAAAGTACAAAAAGTGTTAGGGCATCCCATATGTCTTCGGTTGTCAGCTTCATTGCTCTTACCCTCATCCTCCTGATCTGCTCAGCGTAAACCACCTGTATCTTTTGAACTAGTCTGGAGTTCAAAGTTGAACCCCAGAGTAACTGTTAAACTTAAATGCAATATGTATTCAATGCATGTAATGCAAATCACAATCAGGACCTGCCTCTGGCACAATGAAACCGGCATGTACTACCTCCACAGAACCGCCTGGTCAAGACAAGCCCCAGGAACCAGCGCGCTAAGGGGTCTCGGTAGTTAGGGCTGCAGACCCCTACCTACCCCATATATCTCAGTAGCTGCTTATGAGCACACAGTCACATAGGACCTACCTACCTCAATAGCAGCCTATGAACACGCAGTCACATAGGCCCTACCTACCTCAGTAGCCGCCTATGAACACACAGTCACATAGGCCCTACCTACCTCATACATGCCCTCAGACTTTAGCAGTAACCCAAGGACACACAGTCCTCTAGGAACTACATTCCTACATACCTTGGACTTCAGCAGTAACCTAAGGACACACAGTCCACTAGGTACTACAGCCCAAATCCACAATCATGATACAACACACATGCGAAAGTAACATAGAGTATGCGAGTTAACAGTTACTACCTGGCACTTCCTTACAAAGTGTGAGCTCTTCCCCGGTTAGAATATGTTCCCCACGCGTTATGGCCCTAGATGCAACAAAATATCACACTTTAAATCACATATACAAGCTTAACTCCAAGTTCCATAATTTCACCTAACTCCAGAATTTTCCAGAACCTTTAACCCAACGTTGCCAATTTTTAATAAATTCTAGAAACATCCAATCGACATGATTCCAAAGTCCAATGAACCATTATTATTTCTATTTTATAGTAAAAATAATTTCCAAGGCCATCTGTGTTCGTATCCTTCCCTTATTTCCAAACCCTAGCCGCTGGTCTGAAACGTAGTCCAGGTTTTAAGGCTATTTTCAAATATAAATATCTCCCAGTAGGAAAACCAAAAATACACGAAATATTTTACCCAAATGATGCCCCTGATATATAATTTCTCCCTGTAAAATTTCAAGGACATTGGACTTCATTTACTATTTTAAACATACTGATTTCCATTCGCCGCCCAGAAACTGCAAGAACCGGCAGATTTACCTAGTTTACGTCTTTAGGGTTTTTCGGGTGTGAAAAAGATGACCTTGACCTACCCCCACACAAAATCACGTTTTAGACTCAATGGAAACCTTAAAAAAATCAAACTCCCACTGCATCCCCACGTTCAACACCATAGGGAAGAAATAATACACACCAAGTTGTCTGTTAGGGGATTACCTTGGGTTTTCGGTTGCGTATGGCTTCTTGTTCTCCTTGGACCAAGACCTTGCTGCTCCATATTTTATCCCTTCTTGAGCATGTGCTAGGCAGCTAAGAAATGTCCAAAGAGTGTCCTTAAATAGGCTCCAAGGGTTAGGTCTTTTGTCCAACTTTGGTTATTACCCAATGGTTCAATGTCTCGGATTAAAATTCAATTCTTTAACTCAATTCTCAATAATTCTAGAGAATTCATGGAAGATGAGTACGCCTTTTTAGGCCCAAAAATCAGATTCCCAAAATGCCCCTGGTGTTGGTTTTTTGTAGTTACTAGGTGTAGGTTTTTGTCCCGTAATTAAAATAACACTTCAGGGGTAAAACAGTCATTTTGTACTGCTTTTCTTCCAAGTCAATGGGACCCACCAAATCTGCCCTAGATTGCTCCATTAATTACCCATGTGGGGTCATAATTTCTTGTCATTCCATTGGTCATGTCAGATTCAAAAGGTGTGGTACTGATTAATCCTGATTATTTTGTCTTTCTCTTTCTTCATAATTACATGATGTGACCTTTTTCTTTCTCTCCAAGTCACTTTCTCTCTCCTCTGGGCCCACCCAAATTCTCCCTTGATCTGACTCTAGGGGTCTGGGCCCGACTTCGGAAAACCCTAACCGGTCTCGCTCAGCTGCCTTTTTGCCGGTTACACTCTTCCTTGTAATTCGTGCCACTTAGTTGGACTTGTGTGGGGCCGGATCATCAGTCCCTCTCTTTCCTCCTCGTTTTCTTCAAAAACGCAGGGAACCCTTACCCATCCAGGAAATATCATCTGCATATTTATTTTAGCACCTTTTTGCTCTGCTAATTGTCCTATACCTTAGATCATAGCTAAATGGTATTCTTATAAACCAATTAACACCGTACAAGTGTTTTTGCGCCCTTCTGCACTATCACTTTAATTTCTATGCTCCTTGAACTCTTGATCAAATACTCATGCAAACAGGAGTGTAAAATGTCTTAAAATATGTCAAGAGGGCACTTAAAATCCCCTAAACCAAATGACCAAAGTACCCTTGCAAAATATCCTCTTAACTTGGCTTATTTTGCAAGCTTTGTTTACTTTTCTCTCTCCTCCTTGTCTTGCACGAATTTAAAGCAATTTCTCTCTCTTCATGATGACTTGATTTACTAGTGCAAAAAAGGGTTTTAAGACCGCCTCATTTAGACCGGACTATCGACGCCCCGGTCTTAAAGGTATGACCGGTGGCTGTTTTGTAAATATAAAGAATTTCTTATACCGGATCATTTTTTCATAGGTCTTAAATATATTATCCAGACCTATTAAAAAAACAACTGGTCTTTAAAATGTTATTAAAAAAATTGAAATATCAATTACTTTATGGAGAAATCTCATACAACCAGACTTATATTTTCTACACTCCAAAATAATACGGAAAAATTTAAATATAAAGGTATTAAAGTTTTAAGACCGAACATATATAATAGCCGGTCTTAAAAGTTAGACTTTTAAGACCAAACTTAAAATGCGGCCGGTACTAAAGTTTAAATAAAAAATTAATTAATTGTAAGACCTGAGTTATAGAAAGACCGGTCTTAAAAGTTAGACTTTTAAGACCGGACATAAAATGAGGCCGGTACTAAATTTTAAATAAAAAATTAATTAATTTTAAGACCGGAGTTATAGAAAGACCGGTCTTAAAGGTTAACTTTTAAGACTGTATACTAATTTGTCCGGTCTTAAAAATAAGGCGGTAAATATATGTTTCTTCGCGCGGAAGCTTTTGTCACTCTCACTGAAGAACCTCTGTTCACGTTGCGAAACCCTTCCTGTTGCATTACCTCTCTTCATCGCCCATGTACCATTAGCCTCTGTTACTCCCTCATTTGCTCAGGCATTCCTCTATTACTGTCTCGAAAATGAACGGTGAAAACGATTCCAATCGTGTTCCTGGAACGCCAGATACTGGTGTGACTGATGTGGGTCAGAACAAACCCTCTTCATCTCACAATAAGCCTCCTAAGCGCCGTGCATGCCGTGGTAGAAACAGCACACGAATGATGGATGTATCCCTAAGTCGGAATTCTGGGACAAAGCTTGAGATTCTGTTTGATGAAAATTTGCAACCTGTCGGTCCTAATAAAAGCACATATACTAGTTTTGTCGGCTGTCTAGTACGGAGCAAGGTTAGCATCTTGACAGCTGAGTGGAAAAATGTGGACCAAAGCACAATAAAGGATCCTATTTTGGACACTATCCGGCTTACATACATCGTCCCTGACTCTGAGAAGTTGAAACACTCAACATTGTCTTATTGTGCTGATCGGTGGAGGAAGTTTTAGACCTTTCTAGCTAACAAGTATATTTTTGTCGAGGTTCGGCCTGACCATAATCCTTGAGAAAAGTATAAATTTATTGATGAACAAACTTGGCAACAATTTGTTCAGCTGCGGACCACTCCTGAAGCTCTGGTGAGTTTATATTTAGTTTTGTTTGCCCTTTTGTTTGCTTATTAACCTGTGAGGATATGTGAATGTTATTGTGTTCATCTAATCCTATTAGTTAAATGGTTTGGTGTGTGAATAAAAGTATACATTTTCTGCCTTTGTCCTGCATCAGAGGAGAATGTCCTAGTTCCATGCAAGTCTGATATGTTAACTGTGTAATGGTTTCAGTGCAAGTAGTTAGTTAGTGAGTCTAATATGTCTAGGAACCAGTTATGATGAATGGATGAATTGACTGAGTTGCAATTGGCAGCAATTCTGCAACTCCCTTTCCTTTGTTTCTCCCAATTTCTTCTACATTGCTACATCTTCCTTAAATAAAATGTTGAAACTTGATGAAGTGAATTTGATTAATGTTTGACGTTCATATCAAGAAGAAGCTCTCTAATTTCTGTTAGTGACATGGCTGGAATTCATAATTGATAGTTGTTTTCAATCCTGATTCACAGAAAAGAAGGGAACAAGCACAGGAGATCGGGAGAAAGAATGATTGCCCACATAGTGCTTTTCGTGGCGGATATGAAAAGGCCGAAAAAGATTTGATGGCAGCCAAACGGAAGAGATTGGAAGATGAAGCTGAATCCAATCCTTCTGCGATAGTTGACCAACCATCTCCAATATGTCGCGAGGAGTTGTGGTTGTATATTCAGCAAAAGCCAAGCGGCGATTACACGAGTGAACAAACTCGTCTAGTTGCTGAAAGAATTGTAAGTATCGATATTGTTATTTTTAGTTACTAAACATGTTTCCTTACTAAGCTTCTCGTTATCTGTATCTTACAAGAAGATCTTAAAAAGAAAGAAGCAGAGGAAAGTCATTCAAATTATGGTCTTCCTGAGAGTACTCCTTTTTCAAGGGGTCTACCGGACATGAACGAAGAAGATGAAGCGGATAATGAACCCGGCATAAGAAATGATCATCAAGAAGGGATATGGGAGAATATCACTTTATAAAAGAGTCAATTCATAAGGTAATATTCATATGCAGAATTCTTTGAAAACTTTAAGGTTTTAACTATATTATATTCCTTCTATGTTCTTAAACAATGTCACGCTGAGTATGAATTTGTTCTTGTTTTGTTTTTTGTGGCAGGATCCGATCCAAAGGGGCATGTTATAAAAGAGGAAGTTACGTTGTTGGGTGGGAATCAGATGAAGGCATGGTGAATAATATATTGGGCATTAATGTTGATTTACGTGCTGTATATGTAACTCATTGTGATTGTAAGTTATCTTATTGTATAAATTACTTTAACTGTTGTAGTCATAGTATAATCATTAATTAAGAGGCCATATAACTCATGGTGAATAATATTTGTATTCTTTTTCCCAATTCAATTTATTCATAATTGTTCATAGCTTGTAGCTTAAAGTATCGACTTTTATGTGCTGTTTTGGGTGGTGGATTTGTGTAAATGATCAGGAAGAACAGAACAGGGAAAAAATTCGGGAAAATTTAGACCGGAAATAAATAAGTCGGTCTTAAATGTTCAACTGTTAAGACCGGATGTATTTCTATGTCCGGTCTTAAAGGTATTAAGCCAGTCTTAAAAGTTGGTCTTTTAAGACAGGTCTATTTATAAGTCCGGTCTAAGAGTTCAATTTTTAAGACCGGATGTATATATCATCCGGTCTTGAAAGTCAGTCTTTTAAGACCGCGTAATTAGTCGTCTGGTCTTAGAATCCGCTATTTTTTGGACCGGATTTATCTTTGTCCGGTCTTAATATTCGGATCTTTTAAGAGCAGTCGAGTTTTTGTCCGGTCTTAAAGGTTGAGTTTTAGGACCGAACAATCTATTTAGTACAACTTTTAAGACCTAAGGTTTAAAATGTCCGGTCTAAAAGAAACTCTTTAAGACCAGTTTGAGTCCGGTCTTAAAAGGGAGACTTTTAATACCGCCTGGAACAAGACCTAACGCGGGTCCAGTCTTACGATACCTCTTTTGTCCGGTCTTAAAATATTTTTTTCCACTTGTGATTTGACCTCTTTCACCTGTAATTATGAAGGGACATGTGTTATGCTCTTATTGGTCCAACACAAAAGTAGCTTTTTCCCTTGTCATGATGACGGGACACGTGTCATGATTTTATTGGACCAACACAAAAGTATGTCATCATTAGTCATCATGACCTTACTTTATTAAAGTTACTTTATCGGTGTCTACTTGGGATCCTGTCCAAGTTTACTCGGGATTTCTTCACGAATACTGGTGTTTTCTCAAAAACGCAGGGCATACCCGACCACCCTGAAAAGACTGTATACTAACTTATACCGACATATTTTTACTGAACTAATTGTCTTATACCGTAGGACATAGTTGGGTGGCATCCTTTCCAACCAAAGTTACATCCTATAGGTCTTCTGTGCCCCTTTTCCATTGGCACTTTAATTCCACGGCTTATACATACTTCGTCCACTGACCCAAATAGCCGCGTTACTTAGTCCCAAAGCGGCTTCCTAACTCTCGACATTCTTAGGACTCTTCCTAAACTGGGCTTAGTCGTCCGTCTACTTTAGGCTTATTCTCAATAGGGTTCAAAAATCGGGATGTTACAAATCCCTTGTCAAAAGTGAATTTGACAATCAGATTACCTAGGGAGACAATTACTTAGCTCCTCGGCAATGGCACCATTTGATGAAGGCCTTTTGTACGTTAGCCTTGGTTTTAATAATAAAAAATTAACCAAGGATTGCATATAAGTAAACCTAGGATCGTTTTCTCTTCTCAAAGAGCATTTTATTGATTCCTAAGTAATCTAAATGTCATGCTAATGCAATAAAACAAGGGGAAATTGGTTTTGGTTTTTCAAATTAATAACTAAAAGAAGAATGCAATTTAATTAAAAGCTAAACTATTATTTTTGGTATTTTTAATAAAAATGTAGAATGAGTGAATGGAATGGTATGTAGTTGAAAATATAAATGATGAATGCTCTTGGCAATGAAGAAAATGACTATCCTTGCTTAAAAATATTATGGGAGTTAAAATTCATTAAGTCTTAAAAAAAAAACTCAACATAACACTTGAGTCCAATACTCCCAATTAATAGTAGCTCCTACAAATATTTCTAACTACTACCTCTTGAGATATTGTTTAAAACCGCTTAATGTGCAATTGAAATGGATAACTATAACTTGTTTCCTCTGTATATGAATGCGATAACATGACATTCAATTGATCCAAGTCAGTCATACTATCTAACAATAACACGTAGATATATAACACAATATTATTGATCAACAAGGAAAGTACATATATAAATCCAACAAGCAACAAAAATCCAATCCAATCACATAAGTTCAATTCACAAGACTATCCAAATGGGTAATCAAGTCTCAACAGTAAATAAAGATAATCCCAAAACTTAGGTAATCAAAATATACAAATGAGAAAAGAAATTGAAATAGAAATAGAAAAACTCCCTTATGTAGTTCTTTAAGCTTAAACACAAATCTTCATCACCAAGAAGCATAGGAGTCAGCCTCTCATTACTTTAAAATAACCACAACTCATAATCTAGCCGGAAATTAAAGCCCTCATTGGAAACTGCAAAACTTCGCCGAAAATTGGTTTCTCAGTGTTGTGATGGTGAAAGTAAAGAGAAAGAATGAAGTTGAATAGAGAATAAGAAGATAATGGTTGTGGTAGATGGATGTGGTTCTGACTCCGGTGAAATGAAGAACGGTGAAAGATGGTGGGGTTCACTTCTCCGACAAGATCACAGTCTCTGCTCTGATCTATGTAACATCCCGTTTTCCAAAAGAAGTATAAAATTTTTCATCAGAGTAGAGCATCGGAACAAGAGTGTAACTGATATTTATATTCAAAATACCCACTGGCTAATTACAGAAGCGGTACAGTGACCGAGAGTTTTCAAAAGTAAAGAGTAACAACAGAAAGTCTTCACGGATCCTTGAACCTGCTTGCTCCCTCTCTCCTCGGTCCTTGGTCCTCTCGACCCTGATGCTATGTTAAGAGCTGAGATCCGCACCGGATCTCAGGTAACGGTTAACCTCATGTATACATACACACATATGGGTTACAGAACAACATTATATAAACCACACCCAATCAATGCACATGTATCGCTCCCAGCATGTAGATATATCGCCCCCAGCACTACAGATGTATCGCTCCCAGCATTACAGTTGTATCGCTCCCAGCCTTACAGATATATCGCTCCCAGCATGCATACAGTTATTTTCTAACATAATATGCATCCCAACAACACACCACATATACACATACCATACCCACATCATACCACACACACATCACATACACGCATACAGTACGCGAACGTACATACAATAGTACATAAAAACACTACATACATAAAGTCATCATCTATCACATACAATACACATATCAAATATATGCATACATAATCATCAGAGCTAGTGTTACAGTACGCGAACGTACCTTCGTTGACGTTTATACGGTATTTCTGTCGGTATACGGCACGACAGTAGGTCAGAACGTAATCAGGGATATCCTATCAACATAACAACGTATTTTTTAAGGATCTATCATTACGACGGACATTTTTAGTCAAAATCAGAATTTCGCCAGCACTTCGTTACTTTGACCCTAATCTTCCAAAAGTTCAACATAACTCCTACTCCAACATAATTTCCGAAATATAAATCATATTGATTAATGATTCACATCATAACAGGCATTTTAGGTACAAATTACCATTTTGCCCTTATCCTTACTAGTCGGTGGAATTTCGCCAGAGCTTCGCTACTTTGACTCTAATCTTCCAAAATTTTGTCATAACTCCGACCCCATCATGATTTTCGAAATTAATGACTAAAATACCCCTAACATATGATATCTAATCATACTTGGAAGATTAAAGACTAAACTAGCATTTCTACTCTAACTACCGAAAGAACTACGGAAACTTAAGATTAAGTACCGAAGAACATACTCAGAGCTTCATTGCAATTTCCCGGACTCCTCCTCTTCCTTCCTTACTGCTCCAATTCGGCCTTGGCCATTGAGAATGGTGTGAAAAATGCAAAGGAGGTGAAGTCCTATTTATAGGCAAAACCCCGGTCACTATTCACACTTTACCAGACCGGATATCGACCGTCGGATCGCACACGGATGAGGTGGCATGATCTTGGCCATCCAACCCTTTATCTTTCCTCCATATGACATCATCCCCATGATGTCATCCATGTACTTTGATGATGTCACTTACTTCCTCAAGAAGTTTTATACCATAAAGTCTCCGATCGGTGTCCGAATCGCGTAATCTTGTAAAATCTTAGAAATCTGGAATCACAACTTTGAAGACATTTTCTCACTCATTAGAAATGTCCGGGCTAAATAACTTTTTGATTCTATACAGGGTTCCAACGGTCCTGCGGAAGTTTTACGGAAAAACGTGCCGGTTATGGAACGAACTTCCGGAATTACCAACTTCGGGGCAAAAATTCACTGATTCCAAATATGTCCAGATAATCATAAACTCATCCCCAGATGTTGAGTTACAATTTATTTTCTTCAAATTCTAATTCTGTGACTATCTGCCTTTTTCACAGATTACCCTATTTCGTCTTAGAGTAAATACCCTTTTTGGTCCCTGAAATAACACGCGCTACCTATTTTGGTCCCTGAGTAAAAAAAAATGTCATTTTTAGTCCTTAAACAGTAAAAAAAAGGTCCCTTTTAGTCCTTTTAGTCATTTTTGTGGGCATTTTAATCCCTCACAAATTCCCAAAAAATCATTTTTAGTCCCTAAAAAGGACCGAAATGACATTTTTTTTACTCAGGGACCAAAATGGGTAGAGCGTGTTTTTCCAGGGACCTAAAAGGGTATTTACTCTTCGTCTTATTATCAAAATGCTCCACCGATCTCGGAATTAACTTCTGGAACAGTCTATTTCAAGATAAAAATCCACTCTTTCATATTCTTTACTGACTTTAGAAACTTTGTTCATGGTTTTCCAGTCAGGATCCAATTCCTATCGGTGTTTATTTATTTTTTTACTTTTTACTTTAATTAATTTTTTAATCAAGTGTTTATTATTTACACTCCACCATTATTAATCCTTTTTTTTTCTTTTTTCCCACAAGATGTCAGCACACACACACAATTTACATATATTTTTTTATTTTATTTTTTTAATTAATTATTATATAATTTAATAATTTTTTTTACATAATTCTTTACAAAATTTTCCTATTGGCCCATACTTGTATTTAGGCTTAAAATTACTTAATCTCATAGATTTTCCTTCATATTTAACCACTAATTTTAGGGTTTTACATAATTATCTTTGGATTTTCCTTTGTTCATGCTTAAGTAATTAGCCAATAATTACTTAATCAAATCCTTACTATTTGTTGCTAATTTTCTTAATTAGAATAACTCATTACCTCACAACTTTCATACTGACATTAGTGTTTCATGTCTCATGTATTATATTAACATTTACAGGGGCATTTTGGTCATTATAATACTTTCTAACTTTTTCCCCCGTTATTTCTTTAAGGTAAAGGGTATTTTATAACCCGTAAATGCGTTTAGGGACCTGTTTGCAAATTTCCAAACGTTTTAGGGACCTAATTGCAAATTATTCTTTTTCAAGAGAAACTACCCCAAAAATAAGATAAAGTCTCCACAAGGTTTTTGAGATCATATGTTCACCTATTTCCAATAGGTATTATTTACTCAATATGATACTTATCCTAAGTGAGATTTTCAGGGTATTACATTTCTCCCCCCGTTAAATAAAATTTCGCCCTCAAAATTTGCACTCTACCCACTAAACTTCGTACTATCCTTTTTTCGGACTATACGCGTCGGATCTCTACTTTGTCTGCCAGCCGCTCCTCTTGGTGGTCGAGAATTCGCTTTGGTTTGACCGCAACGATCTTGTCATATCGTACTTTGATATATAGTGTCTCCCGAGGCGCCCATACACTGCGGTCAACACCACAGATACCAAAATGTCTCCATGGCGCCCATACACCATGACAACACAAGATATCATACATATCACCATGGCGCCCATACATCATGGCAACACAAGATACCTCCTACTCAATGACATGATCACAGTCGAATATGACTAAGAAACATAAAACACACGTCTATTATCTAACTCATAAATTGCCTAGAGAAGATTCCGTCGAAGAGAGATAGTACATTGGACCATCTTTGGGAGTTCTCTATCCTCTGCACCGGTTAGTGTGTACATGCGGCCTGGGTTCTGTGACTTGAACTCCGCAATCCGCTCAGGAAAGCTTGAGGCAATGTGTCCCGTTTTCTGGCATCTATAGCACACTCGTCTCTCCACAGTTTTCTCAGGACAATTTGTAATAATGTGCCCTGGCTTCCGACATCCGAAGAAAACCCGTCGATTAATACATTCACCAGGATGGTACTTTCCGCAATCAGGACACGGTCGGGTCTCCGGCTCCTCTTAAATTCGCCATGTCTCGTTCTTTTCAGAAACGGGTACGGAAACACGCATCGGAAGTTTCTCTACATGAGTCAAATACTGCATGTACTTATCTTTGTTGGTCTCAAAGTTTCGTCCGGCGTGACCCAGCTCCACACATAGGCTCTAGTTTAGAGTGGTTCATCCACAGAAAGTGGTACACCGATTCAGAATTGTACACCGGTTCAAACTGGTATACCCAAATAGGGTGGTACACCAACCTAGGCTTATATCAGTACTCATTTTCAAAACATGCTCTTTAAAAAGGCGTAGAGCCTAACTCAGTTACTCAAACCAATTGGCCAGGTAAGTGTCTATCATGGGGGCCTCACCGAGTTCACGGCGACTGATTGGCTTACCCACATAGACTAGCCTTGCCTTCGGCACCAATGGTTTGTATATAACATAGTTAGATCTATGCCAGGACAACTGCTCTGATACCAAAAATGTAACATCCCGTTTTCCAAAAGCAGTACAAAATTTTTCATCAGAGTAGAGCATCGGAACAAGAGTGTAACTGATATTTATATTCAAAATGACCACTGGCTAATTACAGAAGCAGTACAGTGACCGAGAGTTTTCAAAAGTAAAGAGTAACAACAGAAAGTCTTCAGCTGGATCCTTGAACTTGCTGCTTCCCTCTCTCCTCGGTCCTTGGTCCTCTCGACCCTGATGCTATGTTAAGAGTTGAGATCCGCACCGGATCTCAGGTAACGGTTAACCTCATGTATACATACACACATATGGGTTACAGAACAACATTATATAAACCACACCCAATCAATGCACATGTATCGCCCCCAGCATGTAGATATATCGCCCCCAGCATGTAGATATATCGCCCCCAGCACTACAGATGTATTGCTCCCAGCATTACAGTTGTATCGCTCCCAGCCTTACAGATATATCGCTCCCAGCATGCATACAATTATTTTCTAACATAATATGCATCCCAACAACACACCACATATACACATACCATACCCACATCATACCACACACACATCACATACACGTATACAATATCCATCAGATTAGTGCTACAGTACGCGAACGTACATACAATAGTACATAAAAACACTACAGACATAAAGTCATCATCTATCACATACAATACACATATCACATATATGCATACATAATCATCAGAGCTAGTGTTACAGTACGCGAACGTACCTTCGTTGACGTTTATACGGTATTTCTGTCGGTATACGGCACGACAGTAGGTCAGAACGTAATCAGGGATATCCTATCAACATAACAACGTATTTGTTAAGGATCTATCATTACGACGGACATTTTTAGTCAAAATGACCATTTTACCCCTGACCCCCTAATCGGCAGAATTTCGCCAGCACTTCGTTACTTTGACCCTAATCTTCCAAAAGTTCAACATAACTCCTACTCCAACATAATTTCCGAAATATAAATCATATTGATTAATGATTCACATCATAACAGGCATTTTAGGTACAAATTACCATTTTGCCCTTATCCTTACTAGTCGGTGGAATTTCGCCAGAGCTTCGCTACTTTGACTCTAATCTTCCAAAATTTTGTCATAACTCCGACCCCATCATGATTTTCGAAATTAATGACTAAAATACCCCTAACATATGATATCTAATCATACTTGGAAGATTAAAGACTAAACTAGCATTTCTACTCTAACTACCGAAAGAACTACGGAAACTTAAGATTAAGTACCGAAGAACATACTCAGAGCTTCGCTGCGAATTTCCCCGGACTCCTCCTCTTCCTTCCTTGCTGCTCCAATTCGGCCTTGGCTATTGAGAATGGTGTGAAAAATGCAAAGGAGGTGAAGTCCTATTTATAGGCAAAACCCCGTCACTATTCACACTTTACTGCACCGGATATCGGCCGTCGGATCGCACACGGATGAGGTGGCATGATCTTGGCCATCCAACCCTTTATCTTTCCTCCATATGACATCATCCCCATGATGTCATCCATGTACTGATGATGTCACTTACTTCCTCAAGAAGTTTTATACCGATAAAGTCTCCGATCGGTGTCCGAATCGCGTAATCTTGTAAAATCCCAAAAATTCAGAATCACAACTTTAAAGACATTTCCTCACTCATTAGAAATGTCCGGGCTAAATAAATTTTTGATTCTATACAGGGTTCCAACGGTCCTGCGGAAGTTTTACGGAAAAACGTGCCGGTTATGGAACGAACTTCCGGAATTACCAACTTCGGGGCAAAAATTCACTGATTCCAAATATGTCCAGATAATCATAAACTCATCCCCAGATGTTGAGTTACAATTTATTTTCTTCAAATTCTAATTCTGTGACTATCTGCCTTTTTCACAGATTACCCTATTTCGTCTTATTATCAAAATGCTCCACCGATCTCGGAATTAACTTCTGGAACAGTCTATTTCAAGATAAAAACCCACTCTTTCATATTCTTTACTGACTTTAGAAACTTTGTTCATGGTTTTCCAGTCAGGATCCAATTCCTATCGGTGTTTAGTTATTTTTTTACTTTTTACTTTAATTAATTTTTTAATCAAGTGTTTATTATTTACACTCCACCATTATTAATCCTTTTTTTTTCTTTTTTCCCACAAGATGTCGGCACACACACACAATTTACATATATTTTTTTTTTTATTTTTTAATTAATTATTATATAATTTAATAATTTTTTTTACATAATTTTTTACAAAATTTTCCTATTGGCCCATACTTGTATTTAGGCTTAAAATTACTTAATCTCATAGATTTTCCTTCATATTTTCCAAATTAATTAGCAAATATCTTTATGCTAATTTTTAGCCTTTTACCACTAATTTTAGGGTTTTACATAATTATCTTTGGATTTTCCTTTGTTCATGCTTAAGTAATTAGCCAATAATTACTTAATCAAATCCTTACTATTTGTTGCTAATTTTCTTAATTAGAATAACTCATTACCTCGCAACTTTCATAGTGACATTAGTGTTTCATGTCTCATGTATTATATTAACATTTACAGGGGCATTTTGGTCATTATAATACTTTCTAACTTTTTCCCCCGTTATTTCTTTAAGGTAATAATTTAATAAAGGGTTAAGGTGCAAAAATAGACAAATGCTTTTCTCAAAAGAGCGTCCAGTAGCAAATACATTTTTTTTGGCGCAAAAGTAGACACGTGGTTACAAAGTGGAGCAAAATTAGCGTTTGACCGTTAGTTGACCGTTAGTTTGACCAAAAACATTAAAATGGGTCTTGACTCAAGAAATGTTTTCCTACTTGGCAAGTGCAAAAAGAAAGAAGAAATTAAAAAAAAATATTCCAAAATTCCACATCCTTTCTTCTTCCCCCCACACGATCTGCCACCACCCAACCCCCCCCCCCCCACAAAATCGCGATCCACCGCCCCCCCAACGATCTGCCACAACCCACCCCCCCAAAATCGCGATCCGCCACCCCCCCACGATCTGCCACCCCCAAAATCGCGATCCGCCCCAACGATCTGCCACCCTTTGGACGTGGGAGAAGCAGAGGATCGAGGGTTCGAGTTCATTGTGGATGATGACCCACGGACTGATGATTTTGCGTCGATTATTCCTGAGGATTTCTGATTTTGCGTGTTCTTATTTGTTTTCTGATTTTGCGTGGATTTCTGAATGGGAGGGATTCCTGAGGATTTCTTATTTGTTTTCTGATTTGTTTCTGATTTTCCTGAGGATTTCTTATTTGTTTTCTGATTTGTTTCTGATTTGGCTGAAGATCTGGGGGGGTTTCGGTCGAAGGATCTGGGTTGGGGGGGATTCGAAGGATCTGGGTGGGGGGGTTCGAAGGATCTGGGTTTTGGGGGGGGGTGTTCGAAGATCGATCTGGGTTTTGGGGGGTGTTCGAAGATCGATCTGGGTTTGGGGGGGTTCGAAGATCGATTTGGGTTTTGGGGGGGATCACCGGATCTGGGTGTTGGGGGGGATCACCGGATCTGGGTTGGGGAGATCACCGGAATCGGGTGTTGGGGGGTGATCGGAATGCGGGTGGGGGATCACCGGATCTGGGTTTGGGGGGGTTACCGGAATCTGGGTGGGGGGGATCACCGGAATCTGGGTGTTGGGGGTGGCCAGGAATGCGGGTGGGGGGATCACCGGATCTCGGGTTTGGGGGGTTACGGAATCGGGTGGGGGATCACCGAATCTGGGTTTGGGGGTGACCGAATCGGGTTGGGATCACCGAGGAAGAAGAAGGTCCTGGTCAAAATGCAAGTTTTGACCAGGGACTTAAATGAAAATTTTAAAAGTTTATAGAGGGACTAAATTGAAATTTTTGAAATGTATCCGGGGCTGAACTGTAATTTATAAAGCATTAACAGCCACGTCATCATCCACGTCATTATTTTCAATTCAGAAAAAGTCACCTAACGGTTAAACGCTAATTTTGCTCCACTTTCGTAACCACGTGCCTACTTTTGCGCCCAAAAAAAAGTATTTGCCACTGGACGCTCCTGGCAAAAAAGCACATGTCTATTTTTGCACCTTAACCCTTTAATAAATTACCTAAATTAGGGACAATATTCTTCCCTATTTCAAATAAATATTTACTTGTCTCCTTATAATTTTCACAGGGTATTTTATAACCCGTAAATGTGTTTAGGGACCTGTTTGCAAATTTCCAATCGTTTTAGGGACCTAATTGTAAATTATTCTTTTTCAAGAGAAACTACCCCAAAAATAAGATAAAGTCTCCACAAGGTTTTTGAGATCATATATTCACCTATTTCCAATAGGTATTATTTACTCAATATGATACTTATCATAAGTGAGATTTTCAGGGTATTACAATCTACACTTTCCAAGTTCAAGCTCTCGCAGCTTTGCGCTCAGTGGTGAATGTTGGAGGAGAGGTTGATGATGTTTGCAGGCAACAAAAGGAGGAAATGGTGCCCCTAGCAAGAAGAAGCTAGGGTCAAGGAGAAAGGGAAGAGTCGAAGGTCCTTCTCTAGTTTTATGTCGAGTTAAGGAAGAAGATAACCTAAGGAACCGATCTAAGAAGTTCAAAAGTTTTGGGGAGCGAGTATATGCAAATTTTTGAAACATCTGTGAGGTTATATTGTAATTTTTAAAACTTCTGGGTACTTTTATGTAATTTCTCTAGCCCTTTTTCTTCATGGTTTTACAACTTTTTGGAACTTTTGGGGTCTTT
Source organism: Acacia pycnantha (assembly GCA_025563575.1). NCBI lineage: Eukaryota > Viridiplantae > Streptophyta > Magnoliopsida > Fabales > Fabaceae > Acacia > Acacia pycnantha. The sequence goes on from JAMWYP010000014.1 coordinate 4,015,466, forward strand.
ACTGCAATTTTGTCCAGTCCTCAAAAATATTAATTCTGACCCCAATTGACATTTTTCAAATTCTTAAATTTTCTTCCAAAATACCTACAATGCAAGATTAGGACACTAGATGCACATAATAAAATAACTTTAAGGGTAAAATTGTACTACAAATAACTCTAGGACACTGGATACATATGATAAAATACTTTGGGGTGCTAGGTGCGTCTTAACCCAAGTATATTAAAGTCTTACATTTAAAAACAAAGTAACCCCTTTAATAGCTCTTATCACTTTGATCTTTATTATAAGTCTAGTTCAACTAATTTTTATATACTAAAAAATGAGAGTTTAGTCTTTAAATATGTCCGAAAATAATATCTCTTCAAACTATATTTTTGTGTGCATAAAACTCCTCAAAGTTTGAACGACATGTAGATAATCCCTCTAAAAGGAATGTAAGGATAAGTAATGTACAAAATTAATTATATGAGAATTATCTCAATAAATGTACAAAATCATGCTTGCTTTGTTATGTCACAATCTTCTCTCTCCCATATAGGAAACAAAAGTTGAAAGTGGTGTTACCAGTAGCGAGTAACGACACCTTAACTTTTTGATGGAAGGATGTATATATGAGAGAGACTCCACTAGTGTTGGTGCGTTTTGCTGACAGTACATCCACAAAATTAAAGTGTTATTTGTGCTTCAATGGTATTAGAGAGTTAATCAATCCCAGGCTCTTCGTTGCTTCTGTTTTGTGTTTTTGATATGTATATGTATTTGTGCTTCACAACATGCTTCATCATCTCCTAGTTCACAGGCTTATCCATGTTTCTCTGATTGTAATGATTTCAGTTCTGTGTTCTCTCTCCATGAACAAACCAACTATGTTCTCTCCATGACGATGTCTATTGTGGTTTTATGTATTGGTTGTAAATTCACTCATGGATTCTTGCATTTTTTTTTTTCGTTCTGGACTTGTTGCCTGCATCTTCATGTTATCTTTTGCAAGGAAAGATGTAGAAAACACACTACAGAATTATAGAACGAAAGAAAACATACATGGATGATTGTGCAACAAAACCAAAACCAAGGAGAGATTGGGTTGCAAGAACATTAAGTTTCTAGGACCCGAATTCCACACCAATGTGTAGAACATGAAAAACTGAAACAAAAGATACATGAAACACATTAAAAGCAAAAACCAAATGGAAGAACTTTGATCTTCGAAACTGGGTCGTTCAAAAACTGAATTTCTTGGACTCAAATTTACCTCCATTGCGTAGAGAAGGAGAAAAAGAAGCAAACGCCGCTGGAATCACAACAAACGGCCACCGAAAACCCCAGAAACTGCAAGGAGAAGAAACCGGGTTCGACATACCCGTCCCAGCCTACAACCAGTCGGTTGTGACCAGGCTCAAGGTTGAAGAAACCACGTTGAGTTAAAACGGCCTCATTTCACCAAATTTTTTTAAAAGAAAAACTTCTGAGCATGGGTTGGTGGATGCAAACTAGGGCAGGGTCCGGTTATGGAACACCTTGTCACAAAAAAGTGGATTTGACATAAAAAGATACTCCCTCCATTCCTGGACATATTTAACTGATTTTGGGGAGATTAAGGAGATGAGTAAAATTAGTTAATTTTACTTATTTTCCTAAAATGCCCTTATAAAAATTAAAAATGACATAACACACAATATATATATATATATATATATATATATATATATATATATATATATATATATATATATATATATATATTTTTGTGTGTGTTTGTGGATAATGATAATAGATCCTATATCTATACACACACAGACACATAGATATGTGTGTGTGTGAGTGTTTGTGTATGTACACACACCTATATATATTTGTGTGTGTACATACACAAACACACACACACACATATATTGACACACATAAACATAGATATAGATATATATGTATACACACATAAATACATACATACATACATATATACATAGACACACACATATACATACATGTACATATATATGTTTATAGACACACACATGTATGTGCGTGTGTGTCTTGCAACCCACGTACATATACTCACCAAAAACCAAACACACTTGAGAGAATAAAATAGGGGTATTTTAGGAAGAACTTGACAAAAACTAAAAAGTTCTCTTATAATTTGGACCAAAACCAACCCCCAAATGTTGTCTTACCATTAGGACCGGAGGGAGTAATAAATAAAAGTGCCACGTGGCGCGTGTACAACATAGGAGCAAAATGGGTGCCATGCAAGGTTCTGAAACCCGGATCGGTCACTGAACCGGTGGAGGTACTGGGTTAAGGGTCAGTGGGTCAGACCGGAGTCAGACCGGGGTCAGACCGGTATTAATTAAAAATATAATATAATTAAAATAAATAAAAGTATTCATATTTTAAAAATAAAAAAAAATTTGTGGTCAAATATAAAATATATATAGGAGTACGTATAGATGATGTGATGGACAAATATATAAATATGGCAGGATATATTTTTTTTTTTGGCCAAAGGCAGGATATTAATATTATATCAATTTGTTTAAAAGAAAAGATGACATCGTTTAGTGAGCCACTGTCATCCCACGTGATATACATCTTAAATTGTCAATTCAATTGTCTCTCACTTCAATTCTCACCTTTAATACTCTTCAAATCCCTCTTTCTCACCTACAGGCTGCAACACTTCGGTACTTTTCATTTATATCGTCTCTCTCACTTTCAATCCGGGTGTGGCCCAAGGAAAAAATTTTCAGAGATCTCTCTATCTCCACCTTCTCCAATGTGAGTTCAGATCTCTCTCTTCCTCCAGACCGTTACTCCTCCTTTGGCCTCCATTGCTGGCGTCTTCCAAAGCCTCGACATTGAGAGCAACGGCCTCCATTGCCGGAGTCTTCCAAAGCCTCGACATTGAGGGCAAAGAGGCGCCTCAGAGCTTCTTGTTATCAGATCTGAGAATAGGACAACAACCTTCTTCTTTCTCCATCATCCATCGCTCGGCCCACTCTTTTCCTTCCTTTTTCTCAGGCGACTTTCAGGCGAACACGAGTTTCAGGCGTTTTTTTAAGGGGGGGAACCTGTGACTCGGTCAACTCGGCCGGGTTAGGCCGAGTTGACCGAGTTGACCCCGGGCCAACTCGAAACCCGGGGTCACCCTTAACTCGGACCGGTCTTTTGGCCGGTTCGCCGGTTTCCGGTCCGAACCGGCCGGTCCGGTCCGGTTTTCATAACCTTGGTGCCATGTGACAATACCAACAAACACACCTCAACGTGTGTCGCCAGTGGAGGTCCCAGAATTTTGAATTATTTCTCCTTCTAGAGGTGCGTGAAGGAGCATTTGAACTTTTTTAAAAATTTCTAAATTCATGTCTTAAAATAAAATAAAAATGTCTATTACTTTTAAGACTTGTTGTTACAAACAACATGTCTAAAAAGTTAAAAATAAAAAATAAAATAAATTGTCTATTATTTTTAAGACATGTTGTTATAAACAACATGTCTAAAAAGTTAAAAAAACGTCTATTTCTTTTAAAACATTATTTTTTAAATAATCGGTTTAAAAAGTTAACTTTTAAGACCTATTTTTGTCATAACCGGTCTAAAAGATGAATCTTCTCTTTTATCATACCAAAAACTGAATTTCCCTCTTAAATTTTCAACATTTTCACGCCTCTCCCACTTCAGACCAAAGTTCTTCTTCTTCAATGGTTCGCTTGTACGCTGAAACACCTTCCCACTCGAAGACACCTAACTGTGAGTTCAAACTAGAACAAACCTGTATGATCATTGAGGCTGTACGATCAGCAGATCATCATCAAACACTCTCATCGGAATGTATCCCCAACATAATCAAACCTGGAGGAGACACACAATTATCTTATGTATGTCCCTAAATTTTCTGGTGTGAATTGGGGATTTTTCAGGTATGCATCACAAGTGAGGTTAATCGTGAACAATCCAAACAAGAATGTTTCGTCAAAAGAGGTGACTCGGTTGAAGAAATTGGTGGCATACTAGAAGGAGCAGGCATGTCGGAAGGGTGATGAAGAAGAATTGGCATAAATTCAAGAGGAATGACCACAAAAGAGAGTTCAGACGGTCGGCATTCTTTGTAGGGACTTAGTTTCATAATCAACATACAAGTTTGAGTATCAGAAGATCAAATGTTTTGGTGATCAACAATGACATTGAAAATTTTCTTCTCTATAATGGTTGTACGATAGGCTTATATAATGCTTGTATATATGTCTTGCTAATCCTTATCTCATTGCACATATGAATGTATACTATACACTATTTTTGTTCGCTGTCATGCTCCGGTGTTAATGGCAACCATTGATGAAGGAGGACAAGTCTGTAATGACGAGGTTGTGTGGTCGGATTTGGTCCAATGGTTACGGTCAATGGAGGACAAGTCTGTAATGACGAGGTTGTTTTGTCGGATTTGGTCCAATGGTTACGTTGTGGCTTTGTTGGAAAGGGATATGTGTGTGTGTGTGTAACACACATACACACACACACACACACACACACACACACACACATATATATATTGTTGGGTCAATTTCTTTGATGGCAAGTGAACCAGTCGAACAAGTAATAAAGAATAAGTAGAGTATTGTCCCACAAAGACTGAGTTACCGATGATGATACTAGTTCAGAAGACAGTTGTGTTTAAATAGAAAAGAAAATTATAGTTGGTTTGGTTATAGCTAAAAAATATAACAAATAAGCAAATGATCATAATCACAAGAAGATATCAGTTTAAAGAAAGGCTGAGCTCATACTTCATCCTAAGTATATTACTCCCCCAGTCTTCCTTAACGCACTGCTATAGCAATTATTCTGCACAGCTTCCGCAATGTTACAGCATAGCCGCCTTCACAATGTTATCTAGTTAACCCACCACTATGCTATATAGAAGCTTCCGCGTCCTGTAAAAACAATCCTAGCTATACTTCTCCCATATGCCTATGGCAATTTTCTAGTTCAGATTGTCACTCCTATTCAAGGTGTGTGCTTATGAGCGGTAGACCCATTCCCGTAGCCTACAATGATAGGTCAAGCCTTGCACCAGCCTGCCCAGCAAGCACTACCTATCAGATGTCTAACCTTGACTATCTTCTAGTAAGTTGAGGCCACTGATCTCACCCTTAGCTTCCGCTAATCGACAAGAGATTAAAATACTGATAAACAAACTAAACTTATTTAATTAAAGAACAAGCAAAATGGGTTCATTCTACACTTAAGAATTCATCCTCGCTTGGCCAAGGGAAATTTAGTTCATGACTGATGAGGGAATCACGAAACAGATCATAGCATAATAGCCCATAGAAAAGGAAAAACTAAAAATCAACAAAACAAACTAGAAAAGTTTGTCGAAGGAGTCAACGACGTAAGAGGCACTTGTCACGTGACGTCTCTACGTCTTCTAATCTTCGTCTCACTATAAGGTAGGATTCTGGGTCTCTTTTGGAGCTCTTGTGCTTCGTCGTTCCTCTCACTCTTCTTTGGAATCAGCCGAAAAAGAAATTAGTTGACTCTGTGATTCCTTAACAACTTTCAACTCTTTTAGGGTTAGCCGTCTTTTCCTTTTATAGTTAGGTTTCCTTGCAGCTACGTTCAATGAGCTGGGCCTTTCCAAATCTGTTAGGTCCAACTTTTCAAATTCGGTTGATTCATTTTGTTGATACTGCAAGATTCTCCAAATCTTATCTTCGATCCTCCGCATCTTCTGAATTACTATCAGTAATCTAATCGTCGTTTAAACGTCTGTCTAATAACCTGTACTTAATTTCCTGAAACTACCTCAAGGGAAAAGTTTGAACACATGGCACATAGCACCGCTTTACTTATGATGCTATAGCATTCTGGTTGCATTGTATTGCGGGCATGTGAGAGCTTACCTGATACAATAGCATTGTATCATCTTTGCTATGTGCCTTCACACTAAACCTCAACTTGCCCTTTTCTTATGCACATGTATCGGATATTTATGCAATTGCTACATTTTATGAGATTCATCCTACATTTCCCTAGATGCATGAATTATAACTTATTTGCTCATATTAGACATATTTAAGCTCAAATTCACCATACAAAACAATCACACATTATAAGGAAAATATGGCATAAATAGTACTCATCATATATATATATATATTGCCAACTTACTTTTTAGACCACACTTTTGAAATATGAATTCTTAAAAGTTTTACTTTTAAGACATAATATTTTAAAAGTTCGGTCTAAGAGTCTGAATTTTAAGACCTCATATTTTAACAGTCCGGTCTAAAAAGTACTTCAACTAGTTTAAAAAGTAACAGACTGTAACACCCCCAAATTTCTAACAATTTATAATAATACAATTTCTAAAATCATAAATAACTGTGAAATTTAAATTAACCAAATTTAGGAAATGTTACCGCGGCACTTGTACTAAAGACAAGCACAAGGCTAAATTCATTACATTAAAATAAAACCAATGGCTAAAGTTCACCTAAAGGAAATATGTCTTATGCATTTTATTAAATTCATAAAATTTCTGTAAACTCTAGAACTAGCTAGAAATCTCTAAGTTGTTATCCTCACTACCCACTGCTAACCCCCATCCTTTACAACCTATTTCCCTGAAAATCTACTCCCTCGAAAGATCATTGCAACCACGCAAACACAAAAGTCAACAAAGCTAGTAGTCCTAATCAAAACACAATTTATATAGCTCAAATATAATAATCAAACCAATTATATAATCACATAGTAATTGAGTCAAATATCAATTCAATATATATATTGTAAAACCCTAAAAATCGTATTTATGATCAATATCATAAATTAGTAAAAATACCTATTGGAGAAAGGTGAATATGTGGTCTCAAATCTTGAGTCATATTTACCTTATTTTTCTAGGGTATTTTCTATTAAAATTAGAGAAAATAAAGAGCTGGAAAGCCCTAAATGCAATTATGGGTCATAAAATACCCTGAAAATATTGTGATAAATCTTAAGAGACAAATAAATATTTATTAAAAATAGGAAAGTATGTTGTCTCTAATTTAGATAATCTTTGGGATTATTTCCCTTGGAAAATAATGAGGCGAAAATTAATATTATTTTGGGGATCATAAGTTGCCCCATGATTTTTAATATTATGCATGGTGCATAAAATACCAATGTCATTAAAATAGTTGTGAGAAAATGATTAATCCTAAATAAGAAAATTATCAACAATTAGTAAGTGATTAAATAAATAATTAATGGCTAATTGTTTAGGCATGGATTAAGGGAATATCCAAGAATAATTATGTAAAACCCCTTAATTAAATGTTTATGGCTAAAATTAGCATAAAAGATACTTGCTAATTAATTAGAAAAGATTAAGAAAAATGTATGAGGTTAAGTACATGAAAACCCTAAATCCTAAAAGATTACTAATCACATGATTTAGCCTCTAATTAAGCTTGCTAATCAATTGGGAAAATTAAAACATTAATCAATGGTTGGGATCTAATCTATTAAAGAAAGATCAAAGGCTACCATAATTTCTAACAATTAAAATGCCTTAATCCATGATACTTAGAAAGGACCAATGGGAGAATTTTGTAAGATAAATATAATATAATTAAAATGTAATATTAATTAATTAAAAACAAAATAAAAATGAAAAAAAAGAAGGTGCTAGCCGAAATTATGGACAATTGGGGAGTGAATGAGATTTTTGTGCAAGTTGATAATAAAATAATAATATAAAAGAAGATATTTGTTGAAAAAGCAAATAGGATAAATGAGAACCGATAGAAAATAAATACTATCTCAAAATATGTGAACTAAGTATCTAACATAAGGACTTATTATAAACAAGTATATTTTTATCTCGGAGTAGGCTGTCCCCGGAGTCATTTCCGTAACCGGCGGAATGATTAAGAGATAAGACGAAAAAGATATTTTGTGAAAAAGGGCAGATAATATAAATGAGAACCAATGGAAAATAAATCATATCTTGAAATCCTTGAATTAGGTTTCTAACAACACGACATATTATGAACAAGTGGATTTTTGTCCAGAAGTTGGTTATTCCGGAAGTTATTTTCGTAACCGACGGCGTTTATCTTAAAATGGTTAACAGGCTATGAAATACCCTTAGTGGGATCAAAAATTTAGTTAACCCAAATATTTCTAAAGAGGAAGAATAAACCTTCAAGACTACGTTGTTGGATTTTTGAGATTATCTAAGATTACGCGATTAGAACATCGAATAGGGAACTTTATCGGTAGAAGCTCATAAAGCAAGGTGTGACATCATTGGCATGACGTCATGGCTTTGAAGAATGATGTAAGGAGGTGGATTGAAGGGCCAAGATGAAGCCATCTCAAAATCTTTGATCCAATGGCTTAGATTAAAGAAGAGAAGGTGCAATTTTGCCCTTAACAAACTCTATAAATAGACCCTTCTTTGCTCTTCATTCCTCACCAATTCACAAAGCCATTTTCGAAATAGAGAGAAGGTAGAGAGAAGGAGGAGCTCTTGTGAACTAGTAGCGAAGTTCTGGGTAAGTTCTTCGGTCCCGAGTCTTAAGTTTTGGTCTTTCGATTCGGTAGTATAGTAGAAATGTTAGTTTGATCTTTAACCTTCCAAGTTAGTTTAGATATCATGTTTTAGGGTTAACTATGATATTTATTTCAAAAATATGTTGGAGTTAGAGATATGTCAAAATTTTGGAAGATTAGAGTCAAAGTAATGAAGTTCTGGCGAAATTTCGCCGATTAGGGAAGTCAGGGGTAAAAGGGTAATTTGGGACTAAAATGCCCCTTATGATGATTGATCATTAATAGAAACGTTATTATCCTTATAGGATCTCTGTGATCACATTCTGATCGTCACACGTACCGTATATCGTCAACGAAGGTACGTTCGCGTACTGGTAACCTTAACACTGATGTTTATTGTATACTTATATGTGGTATGTTTATTGAAGGTACGTACGTTCGCGTACTGTAACACTAACTCTGATGTTTATTGTGTGTGTATATGTGCTATGTGTATGGTATGCTTATATGAGGTAGCTGATAGCTCTATGGCATGTTCATGTACTATTGTTATGCTTGCTGGGTATTGGGATACGATTGCTAGGTGTGAAATGCTAGGTGTGAAACGATTGCTAGGTGTGAAACGGCTGCTAGGTGTGACACGATAGCTAGGTGTGACACATCTGCCAGGGGGGTTATGTGCTGTTGGGATATGCTTGTTTGTTGTATCTGTAATGCATATGTTGTGTATGTAAACATGAGGCTAACCGTTACCTGAGGTCCGGTGCGGACCTCAGCCCTTAACATAGCTTCAGGGTCGGGAGAACCAAGGACCGAGGATAGGGGCAAGCAGCACGCTTAGAAGCCCGGCTGAAGACTATCTTTTGATGCCACGGCGTAGGAATCGCCAGGGAGACACTTTTGTTGTCATCTACATTTGAAAACACTCGGATAATGTACCATCACTGTAAATAGCCAGACTTACGGCATTTTGAATATATATATTAGTTACTCAGTTGCTCCGATGCTCTACTCTGATGAAAAAAAAAATTATACTGCTTTTGAAAATGAGATGTTACATATATATATATATATATATATATATATATATATATATATATATATATATATATATATATATAATCAAATATTTTTCATTATCTTTATTAAATTCATTTAGTGTATTTAGTGGGAAGAGAACCTTGCAGTCTACCCTATGACGAAGGAAACCTTGCCAGTCACAAATCATCAAATTGGCTATCATCAAAACATCTCTTCCTAGTGTGCACACCTCTTCCCAAAGTTGCTATTAGTATCCCGGAAACCCTACCAACAGACACCATTTGGAGAAGAACGAATAATATCTTTTCACATCATATAAATGTAACATCCCGTTATCAAAAGCAGTATAATTTTTTTTTCCATCAGAGTAGAGCATCGGAACAACTGAGTAACTAATATATATATTCAAAATGCCGTAAGTCTGGCTATTTACAGAAGCGGTACAAAAACCGAGAGTTTTTAAAGTAAATATCAACAGAAGTGTCTCCCTAGCGATTCCCACGCCGTGGCAACAAAAGATGGTCTTCAGCCGGACCTCTAAGCTTGCTGCTTTTCTCTCTCCTCGGTCCTTGGTCTTCCTGACCCTGACGCTATGTTAAGAGCTGAGGTCCAATGCATACGGACCCTAGGTAACGGTTAACCTCATGTTTACATACACACATATGGATTACAGATAATCACCACCTTAACAGTACATAAACACAACAAATGAATCACACCCAACCAATGCAAATGTATCGATCCCAACATATCAGATGTATCGCTCCCAGCATTTCAGATATATCGCTCCCAACATCTCAGATGTATCGCTCCCAGCATGCATACAGATATCTTCTAACACCCATATACACTCAATACACATACCATCTCTACGCATACACTACACATAATACATTTACGCATACAATAACCATTAGAGTTAGTGTTACTAGTACGTGAACGTACCTCTGTTGACGAAATACGGTACAACTGTTGGTTGGAACGTAATCACAGGTATCCTATAAGGACAATAAAGTATTTGTTACTAATCAATCATCATAATAGTCATTTTAGTCAAAAATGACTATTTTACCCCTGACTCCACTAATCGGCGGAATTTCGCTAGAACTTCGTTACTTTGACTCTAATCTTCTAGAATTTTGCCATAACTCTTCCTCCAACATATTTTTGAAATAAATATCATATTTAACCTGAAAACATGATATCTAAACTAACTTGGAAGATTAAAGATCACACTAGCATTCCTACTATAACTATCGAAAGAAACACTAGAACTTAAGACTAGGGACCGAAGAACTTACCTAGAACTTCGCTACTACTTTCTCCAAGCTCTTCCTTCTCTCTTCCTTCTCCAGAATTTCAAACTAGACAAGAGTGAATTGGTGAGGAATTATGCCAAGGGTTCATGGCTATTTATAGGCAAATTTGGTGCACTATTCATGCTTTATCATATTGAACCTCAACCATTGGATCCAAAACTTTTGAGATGGCTTCATCGTGGCCTCTCCTTCCCCCTTGCCGACCTCCCCCCCCCCCCATGTCACCCTTCCAAAGATGATCTCATGCAAGTGAGGTCATCTCTTGCTTTATGGGTTTCTACCGATAAAGTTCCCTGTTCGGTGTTCTAATCGCGAAATCTTAGAAAACCTCAAAAATCCATCGATGTCACCTTGAAGGTTTCCGTTTACTCTTGAAAAATATGTGGATTAATAAAATTTACGATTCCATTCAGGGTAATTCGAAGCCTGCTGAACATTTTCGGACAAACGCTGTCGGTTACGGAAATTACTTCGGGTAACATCATCTTCGGGACAAAAATTCACTGATTCATAATATGTCCAGATGTTTACCACTTAATCCAAGGATTTCAAGATAGGATTTAATTTCTATCGGTTCTCGTTTATCCTATATGCTTTTCAACAAAAATCTTCCTAATCCACTTGCACAATCCACTTGCACTTTGCTTTCACATTTCATAAATTCAATCATTTTCTCTCTCTTCCCTCTTCACAATTTCGCATGGCATAGCACATTTTTGACCAAAGATGTTTCCCCCACTTGCACAAAATATCCATTGCTCCATGGGTTCCCATTGGCTTGTGTTTTATGTTGACTTTTCAACAACTTACTCACTAAGTTTTCTACTTCAATCCCTTCCTCCTTCATCTTCCAATTCGGCTGCCCCCTCCCTCTCTTCATTTTTCATTTTGCTTCTTAATTAATCACCTTATATTACTTAATAGTCAATTAAAGGAAATTCCCCCATTGATCCCTTAATTTCACAAGGATTATCTCTATGATTAATTAAGCTAAGTGTTAATTAAGCTTTAGGTATTTATATAATTCATCTTATACATTTTCTTAATCATCTCTAATTGATTAACAATTATTCTCATGCTAATCTTAGCCATTAGTCTTTAATTAGGGTTACAACTCTTTGTAACATGTTGATTAATCTCTAGTAAATAGGGATTTAATCATTTACTAATTGTTGACAATTTTCTTAAATTAGATTAATTGTTTTCTCACAACTATTACACAGACATTGGTATTTTATGTCCCATGTAAAATATTAAAAATCATGGGGCAACTTATGCTCCCCAAAATTATATTAATTTTGCCTCATTATTTTCCAAGGAAAATAATCCCATAAATTACCTAAATTAGAGACAACAAACTCTCTAATTTTTAATAAATATTTACTTGCCTCTTAGGATTTATCATAATTTTCTCAGGCTATTTTATGCCCCATAAGTGTATTTTAGGAATTTTAGCACTTTATTCCCTCTCATTTCACTAGAAATTTCCCTAGAAAATAAGGTAACTATATCTCAAGGTTTGAGACCACATATTCACCTATCTCCAATAGGCATTATTTGCTAAATTATGATATTTAGGATAAATAATTATCCGGGTATTACAATAAATATCAGAGGCGTAAGTTAAAGCCCAAATGTTCTATTCATTACTTTAGGAGGTACCAACCAAAGATATCCTCCCACTATTAATTCATTACAATCGCACACAATCAGAAAAAAATCAATCTTGTCACAATTATCTTATTTAAAAGGGTTAAGGTGTAGATTTTCCAACGAACTATTACCAAGGAGCATTGTTGGTCGATTTCCTTGATGGCAAGTGAACCAGTCGAACAAGTAATAAAGAGTAAGTAGAGTATCGTCCCACAGAGACTGGGATACCGAATGCTGATGCTTAATCACGAATTCGGTTGTAATTGAAAAGAAAGTATATCTGATTTGGGTTGAGATTTATAGCTATGCTAAGAACAAAAAAAAAAATAGTTGGTCGTAGTTGAAAGGATATCAGTAAAAGTCAAGCTTAGCTTAGAATACTTCCTAAGCATGTCAATCCCCTAGTTTCCCCTTGCAAAATGCTATAGCATCTATACTGTACAGCTCTCGCAATTGCTACAGCATAGACACTGTTGACACAACTATTCAGTTAACCCACCACTCTAGTCTATCGAAACTCTCGTGTCCAATACATTCAAACCTAACTTACTTCTCCCATACATCTATGGGGATTTTCAAGATAAGTAGATCACTACAGTTCAAGGTGTTATGGTTATGAGCGGTAGACCCATCTCTGAAGCCTACAATAATAGGTCAAGCCTTGCACCAGCTTTCCTAGCAATCACTGTTTCTCAGAGGTCTAACCTTGACTCCCCCTCGATAAACCGAAGCCACTGATCTAGTCCTTAGCTCTCGCTAATTGACAAGAATTTAAATAACTGAAATGCAAACTAAATGTATTGAATTAAAATTAGCAACTGGGTTCATTCCACACTCAGGACATCATCCTCTCTCAGCCACCGAAAGTTTAGTTCATGACTGATGAGGGAAACAATAAACAGAGTACAGTAGAATAGCCCATGATCAAAAGATTGAGTAGAATAAATAAAAGCAAAACAGGAAGCTTGATGGAGGTTCGACGGTGTGGAAGAAGCGTTGTCACGTCACCGCTCCACGTCTTCTTATCTCGGTCTCACTCGTAAGGACGGATGTTGGGTTCTCCTGACTGTCTAGTGCTTTGTAACTTCTCTCACTCTCCTCTTGAATCTGGCCGCGAAAGGTGGTCTCTTTCTGTTCAGAAGTACTTTGACACTTTTTAGGGTTGGCTTTCGTTTTCTTATATAGTCGAGATTACTTCCTGTGTACGTCCAACGAGCTGGGCTTTTCCTAATCTGTCGAGGTTCAATCGTATCTTTCCTTCCACATCTCGTTTGATTGATTCTGTTGATACTGCGGGATTCTTCAAATCTTTAGTTTTGATATTCTGCATCCCCATATGACAGCAATCTAACCATTTACTAATCTGCTCTTTGTTTCTTGAAATAACCTTGACAAAAGATCAGAATAAATGTCGCATAGCATTGCTTCATTTACTCTGCTATAGCTTCAGGGAGTGCATTGTATTGCGCTTCGAGGGAGCAGTCCTGATGCTATAGCATTATATCGGCCATGCTGTGCGTCTTTCACATAAAACACGATCTTTTTCTCAGCACATGTTTAGGATGCTTATGTGATTTATTCATGTTTATAAACTTCATCCTTAAGTTCCCCATATAGTGAATTAATGCCTTTTTGCTTGGATTGAACGCAATTAAGCTTATGTTTGCCACACAATTTAAACATAGGATATAGGGAAAACATGGCATAAATAGTGCTCATCAAGCATCTAGCACAAAAATCAATTGAGGGTACCATAATTACCAATCAACAATTAAAAGTGAAAAAAGTACCAAATAACTATTAAAAAACCAACTATCACAATTACGTTAAAATAAGAGGCACTGGCATAGGATGGTGGCGGAGACATTGGAGAAAAGAGTGGTTAAGCCTTCTTGTTGGATAAGGCAAACACCAATAGAGATGGGACCCATGCGAGCAAGCACTGTGGCACGACAGCTGCTACTTGTGGCATCAGAGGGATGGAACCAGGGTGCAAGGCGCGTACGTGCCGATCGAAAGCTATGGACTGCTGGATTTGGTTTCAGTGTGTGATTCTCGCCCTGAAGCTGCATACAGACCTTGATGAGTTCAAGAGGGTGAGTGGAACGCCAACAAAAATTGAAGCTTTGGAGACGCTGACGTCGTTGGCATGTGACAATCAATGAAAGATGGAGACACTAAGACAGTGATGGGGTAACAGTGATGGGGTAATAGTTCGTTGGCCAATCTGTACCTTAATTGTGTTTGTTTTCACTTTTTAATTATTGTTTATTGGTAATGATGGTACCCTCAATTGATTTTTGTGCCAGATGCTCCTCGGGTAATAGTTCGTTGGCAAATCTGCACCTTAACCCTATTTAAAAATTTCTTTATTGAATATATTAGTTGCTCAAGGGCATCATAACTTTCCAAACTATTCAAGATTATAATAATTCAAATATTCGATATAAGATCTAACTCATATTCATTATTATAATTCAAATATCTCTCTTAGTAAAGTCCAAGTCCAACTATCATTTCAGTCATCATAAGTTACAGGGTATCACGATCATAATTTCCACAATTATTCAATAAGACTCATA
Organism: Acacia pycnantha; assembly: GCA_025563575.1. Taxonomy (NCBI): domain Eukaryota; kingdom Viridiplantae; phylum Streptophyta; class Magnoliopsida; order Fabales; family Fabaceae; genus Acacia; species Acacia pycnantha. The sequence continues at coordinate 4,030,605 of JAMWYP010000014.1, forward strand.
TCGCACACCTATCACACATAATCAATTTTCCATCATGTTATCAAAAGTAAAATTTATACTATAATCTGTTATCTAACACCATCAAAGTATTAAGATTATTTTCAAAATAATTAATACGATTATTTTCTAGGAATTAAAACCCAATAAAGTTCCCAATAATACTCATATATAATTAATCCTATTATTTTCTAGGGTTAAAACCTGTTACGGACCTAGTCAAGGCCCACTATCTCATTAGCCAGTGCAGGGGGCAACCCACGTTGTGGTCACAACCCACTAACCGTGGGACCCAGCCACGACCAGGGCGGTTGGCACGATCCCTTGGGCGAAACGCCTGTTGTGTACTGTGATCAGCCTTCCTTCTGTTTGCTTGCACAATAAGCTCACAGGAGGGACACCCCGATCCTATATCTATCAACGACTTACCATCAAGCCGGACATCTGAGTTCTACATCAGAACAGTGGTGCCGTCCGTGGGGATTGATAAACTTCAATTCCCGAGACCATGAGGATAAGCACTCGTGCTTCGAGCCATAAGCAGATGGAGACGGACCAAGTAGAACGTCTACCATCTCGGCAACCACAACACCACAACCAGTCGGAGGACCTTCATGGCAACCATCAACATGATAATGAAGACCGGCTATCACAAATGGAGGAACCTCGCATCCCTAACAACGACCAACCCTTGAATGACAACCCGTCTCGACACGGAATCTTCGGCCCGCGAAATCATCGCCACGAGCCTCTAACTCGAACTCGGATGGTCACCAAGAGAACCCGGTCAACGAACCAGATTTCCGCTCTCTCCAATCCGGGATGCTAGCCATAATGAGACGTATGGACTACATGGACAAGCGCCATACTCTCCATTTCCAACGATGGGAGGAACAGCAGAAGAAAAAAGAAGACCCGGTCTATTCTGACGAGGACTGGGAAGATAAGTCTTGGAAGGAGGACGAAGAAGATGACGGCTCGACCATGGAAAAGTAATAGCAAGGTAGACACCGCACATAAGAAGAAGCAGACTTCCTCGTGCAAGACACCCTGGCCTCCAACAGGCTCCAACGGCGAAGATATGTCGCCAGTTCACAACAGTCCTTTTTCCGACAAGATTCTCAACGCTCACTTTCCACAAAAGCTGAATCTAACCGAGTTGACAAAATACGACGGCACTCAAGACCCGACAACTCACTTGGAGGACTTCGACATGCACATGGCAGTAAGGGGTCTCGAGGAGCCAATCGTATCGCGGATTTTCACTGCAACCCTATAAGGACCAGCACTGAAGTGGCTCCATACCCTTCCAGTGGGATCCATACACAAGTTTGAAGATTTAGCAGAGGCCTTCGAATTGCATTTTGCAACCAGAAACGGCAACCGAAGTCCCAATATTCTCTATCCAAGATCAACCAACGACTGTGCGAGACGCTTCAAAGTTACCGGATCGCTTCAAGCACGCGGCTCTACAGTGTGAGGATTAAATGAGGATGTACACGTCCATTTACCGGTCGATGGCCTTGACAAAGAATCCCGCCCGCGTAATCATTCCCGAAGGAACAGGCAAAGAATCTTAATGACTTCATAACACGTTCAAGAAGTACCTCGAGGTGGAACAGATGCGCGTAGCAAATGACTTTAGAAGAGACCAGACAGGGCCACTCCACCCGAGAGATAGAGATTATACCGAAGGAAGGAGAAGGGACTCTCGTAGAAGGGGCTCGAGAACAGAACCGCGGTGGGAAGTTTGAGCCGAGAAGTAAGTATGAGAAATACACACCTTAAATGTACCGCGGTCACAAGTGTGGAAGGAAGTGGCAACAACCGAGATGAAAAGGGTCGATCGACCTAGATTGTCTTATCGAAGATCCGGAGTCGACTGGGCCCAAATACTGCACGTTTCATGACGGACGGGGTCACACCACGGATGAGTGTTACGAACTCCGAGATGCTATTGAGAGGTTTATCCGAGAGGGCAAACTCCAACAATATGTCATAGAACATCAAGGAAAGGGCGGCAAGTGCAAGCCCAAGAGTCGAAGTAAGAGCCCTCCCAGAAAGTTCAAAACACATGAAGACAAACGAAAGAAGCCGGCGAGTTTGGCGACGAGTTTCCGGAAACCGAGTTCGACTGTAACGTAATAAGCGGGGCCATGGGCGGAGGCGGAGATACTATGAGCCAACGAAGGAAATATTTATGAAGTCCTCTCCGTGAGAAATGCCCAAAATTCAAGGAGCATCATAGCGGCCCATCCAGCTCTCGCCTTGTTCTTCACAAATGAGGAACTCAGTGGACGTCGTCCCCGACATCGGGACGGTTTAGTCATAACCGGATATTAGTCAACCGCCGAGTTAAACGTATATTTGTGGATGCAGGAAGCTCTACGATATCCTTATCCGGGAGGCGTTCAAACGAATGAACCTAGATCAGAGGACTTAAAGCCTTGTAGGATGACCTCATCGGGTTCAATGGGAGCGCCACGCCCAAGGGGTTTATCGACCTCCGCTTCACACCGGGAACAAGGGACGCTTTCAGATCGTAGAGAGTACGGTTTATAGTGACTGCATTTCATTTCGCCATATAACGTAATCCTGGGAAGACCAACTATACATAGTTGCGATATGCTGGTATCCACCAAAGATCAAAAGCCGAAGATGATAGGAAACTGTGGAACCGTGGTCACGTACAAGGAGATCGAGAGAATCTCGACAAGTGTTATTTCGACACCGTCGTGGCTGGCGAAGGCGGACCTTCATCGCAGCCCGCCACACTCGAATGAAGAAAATCCCGATTTAAATGTAAATACGCTTGAGTTGGATCTCCGCGAAGAAGACCCGCGCCCGAGCCACTGGAGAGTTGGAGGATCTAGTGTTGGAAGATCCCGCCAAAACTACGAAGATTGGAAAGCACTTACCACCAGAAATTCGAGCAAGCCTCATTGATTTTCTCAGGAAGAACAGAGACGTTTTCGCATGGAAGTCATCCGAGGTCCCCGGAATCGACCATAGTTTTTTGTTGTCACAGGTTGGGCGTCTACCCGAGATCTACTCCAATATCATAGAAAAAGAGGAACCAGGGGCCAGAGAAGAGGAAGGCATTGGAAACTCACGTCCAAGAACTTTTGGAAGCCGGGTTCATTAGCGAAATCCAATACACCACATGGCTATCCAACGTGGTCATGGTCAAGAAACCCAATGGAAAATGGAGGGTGTGTACGGACTACACGGATTTGAATAAAGTTTGCCCTAAGGATTCATACCCCATGCCGAACATAGACCAGTTGGTGGACAATTCTTCGGGTTTCCAGCTCCTCTCTTTTATGGATGCATACTCGGGTATAATCAAATACCAATGCACCCGTAAGACAGAGAAAAAACGGCCTTCATACCAGATCAGGCCAATTATTGTTACAATGTCATGCCATTTGGACTCAAGAACGCAGGAGCTACATATCAGAGGATGATGAACACGGTTTTCGCTGACTAGATCGGACTTAATGTTGAGGTATATATCGACGACATGATTGTTAATTCTTTGGACTCGCAACATCATGTCAAGGATTTGCAACAGACATTCGGCAAACTCAGAAAGTACAAAATCCGCTTGAATCCGGCCAAATGTGCTTTCGGGGTCCCTAAGGAAAGTTCCTAGGTTTCATGCTTACCAACCGAGGTATCGAGGCCAACCCGGAAAAATGCCGAGCAGTGCTCGATATGGAAGCACCAAAGAACAAAAAGAGGTCCAAAGAAGTTGCCAGAAGATTAGCCGCTCTAACTGTGTTCCGCCAAGATCGGCCGAGAAGGCCTTGCCCTTATTCAAGTTGTTGAAAAAGGAAGCTTCGATTGAATGGAATACAAATGTGATGAAGCGTTTGAAGGAATCAAACAAGTGTCCGGCAAATCCGCCAGTCCTATCGAAGCCCGAGCCCAGCGAAACCCTCTACTTGTACTTGTCAATTGGTGAGGAAGCTATCGCCGCGACATTAGTACGGAAGTAGATCACGCCGGCTACTGGTGTATTTTATCAGCAAGACTCTACAAAATGCTGAAATCCGATACCAGAAATTGGAAAAGGTAGCCTTTGCCTTACTCACCGCCACTCGCCGACTGCGACCTTATTTTCAGGCTCATCACATTGTTGTTAGGACCGGCCAGCCGATACGAAAAGTCTTACATAAACCAGATTTGGCGGGGAGAATGACTAACTGGGCAATAGAATTGTCCGAATACGATATCGCTTATGAAGCTCGCCATGCAATTAAGTCATACGCCTTAGCCGACTTTGTCAGAGAATTGACACCAACAAGCTCGGCTCCCAGCGAGGAGACAAACGTCTGGAAAATATATGTTGACGGATCATCAAATACCAAAGGCAGTGGAGCCGGTATTATCGTTGAAAGCCCAGAGGGCGTTACGATCGAACACTCTCTTCACCTAAAATTCCCAACCTCGAATAATCAAGCTGAGTACGAGGCCCTGATAGCTGGACTTCAACAGTAAAGAGAACGGAGCCACAAGAGTTAAGGTTTTCACCGACTCACAACTTGTGGCAGCTCAGATTGAGGGGTCTTATCAGGCAACGGGCCCGCTAATGGAAAAATACATCTTCCAGGCCAAGGAGATGATGGCTGAATTCGAGGAAGCAAGTGTAACACATATCCTTAGGGGGAAAATGTAAGAGCCGACATCCTTTCGAAGTTGGCCAGCACTAAGAGTGCAGAGTGTCATCGGACGGTGATTCAACAACCTCGAGGACCCACTCGCACCATGGCCATCTCTGTGGAGGCAGATTGGAAAAAGCCAATTGAAGATTATTTGGAGCGCGGCATCCTACCTGACGATGCCATGGAAGCTAAGAAATTGACTCGAGAAGCGGCCAAGTACACTATGGTGGAGGATCAACTATATCGGAAAGGTCTTCATTCTCCCATGCTAAGATGCTTAAATCCAAATGAGGCGGGGTATGTTTTATCCGAGGTACATGGAGGAGTGAACGGCCAGCACATGGGCGCTAAGGCACTCGCCAGAAAAACCTTACGAGCGGGATACTATTGGCCGACCATGGAAGCCGACTCAAAGACTCTTGTTAAAACATGTGACAGGTTGTCGAAGCACTCTGAATAATTTGGGCACCCCAATGACCTCCACTTCATCTCGGCCACGTGGCCTTTCTACAAGTGGGGTATGGACATACTAGGTCCATTCAAGACTGCTCCAGACAAGTGCGATGGCTGATCGTCGCCGTCGATTACTTCACCAAGTGGATCGAGGCCGAACCACTTACGACAATTTCCTCGGCTCGCGTACAACGATTCTTTGAGTTCAACATCATCACACGATTTGGAGCTCCAACCGAGATAGTCACAGACAACGGAACTCGCTCACCGTAGCGGATTCCGAGATCCGGCATACGAGTTTGGAATACAAAGATCATTTTGCTTCGTGGAGCACCCACGCCTAACTGACAGCCGAAGCCGCAAACAAGGTCATTTTAGACGGGCTAAAGAAGCGCATGTTGGAAGCAAACACCGCCCGGGTAGATCAACTACCCTATGTTCTTTGGGGGATCCGGACAACAGCCCAAACGTCAACTCAAGAAACTCCTTACGAATGGCTTATAGGTGCGAATCCATGATTCCGGTCGAGATAGGATTACCCTCATGGCGTAGGAGAAACATTTTGTCACAAGGGGAAGCGGCCAACAACCAGGCGTTGGTTGTCGAGTTAGACCTTGCAGACGAGGCCCGAGTAACAGCTCACTGCCGGGACATCGCCACAAAGCAACTCATCGCGGCTCGCTATAACAAGAAGGTCAGACTCCGGACATTTCAGCCAGGATCTCTCGTCCTTAGAAGGGCGGACGTCGGAAACAAGAATGCCAAAGACGGCAAGTTAGCGGAAAATTGGGACGGCCCCTATCGCATTCGGGAAGCACTTCAAAAAGGAGCGTATATACTGGAGACCCTAGACGGGAATCTAATCCAGCGAACATGGAATGCGGACAATTTATTCAGCATTTGGATTCAAATGTCGGCCATACGGCCTCTTTTCCCTTGTTAGCACTGCACTTGTTGAATAAAAGTAAGACTCTCGCTCGAGAGCATCTTAAATTGCAAACGTGGTTAATATACTACTCCAAAGAGCTATCGCAGCCCGAACACATATTTACTCCGGGTATCAATAGAAAATGTCATGCAGACCCTGATCAGGTCAAAATGCTCGGACGCTATCGGGACAAAACCGAACCCGGGCAAGTGGCAATTTTCATTTGCCTTTGGATGACCCGGTTAAAACACCCGGATTTTTCTAAGACAGTGTAAACACTAGCACTTTAAAACGAAATGGTTTCGTCGCCAAATGCGCGTTCGCAGACTCTGCTTACTTTCGTATGACCTTGGCCCGGTCAGCCACGATTACTACCAAAGAATTCTTATCGCATGGTGATTACTAGGTTAGCGACAACCAATAATTATGTGCAAAAGGGGCCAAATTGGCCAATATATTTAACAGAGTTTAAGACCGGAATGTAACCGCCGGAATATACAAGTTTAAACAAAAAATCAACCCACGAGGCTTGGGGACGGTCGAGACTTCTTCACCTGCTCGGCCTCCAAAGACGGCCGCATCACCATCTACCCGGTCTCGGAGGCGGCAGGAGGATCCACATAAGGGACAATCGACCATCTTCAACGTAGGATCGAAAGTGATGCCCGTGGTGTTGAGCTCGACCCCGGGTTCAAAGCTTGGATCTGGGCCGAGAGTTCCTAAACGCCTCTACCACGGATCCTAGCAAAGAACTCCCGAAGCCGGGTTACCTCCTCGCGGATGCTTTGAGGACGCCTCCCCTCGCCTCTAATTGCGTCCGTCTCCGCCACCATGGCCTTCAACTCTTCTTCGCTCTTAGCTTGGGCCGCTTTCAAACCCTCAATTATTACATTGGAATCCGCCAAGATCCCAAGAAAGCATGTCCAGCAGCTTGAACATCTCGGACATCTACCTCCAGCAGGGGTACGGGCTCTTGATAGCGGGGAGGAGGCAAGAGTGCGACGCTCAGTTCTTCTGTAATCCCCTTACTCCACAGAAGGGAGCGGGGAAGAACAGTGGGAGGACGAGGAATAGCCGAGGTAGTCAGCACTGATGAAGGCCCAGCCTCAACCGACTTGGGAGGCGGCATGGCAAGCGGTGGGAGAGGATCGAATAGGAGAGGCCGGTGTGGCGTCAATCGAGGGGGACCTTCGATTTGCCCGCGTCACCAGCCGACCTCTTTCTCCCTTTGGCAGTCGGCTCCGGGATCCCAGATAGGTATTGCGGCCCTTTCATCTTGAGACCTACACAAAACAAAGACATCATTTTAGTTACTAGCAAGGGAAACACAGTACTTGACTAAAACATGGAGCGACATCAGTATTAAGCAACAAAAATGTCATACTCGGCCGCGATACCAGCTCTTCCTGGTGCCAGACCTCGTCCCGATACTGGGCCACCAAGGACGCGGCCCCAACAGTACCGTGGGCCTTCATGTAGTCAGTCATGGTGTCAATGGCTTTCTTCTCATGCTTCATCAGAGTGGACCGCTCCACCTTATAGGCGCTAAGGGAAACGTCATGGTGATCTTTACACCAATACAGGTTAAATTCCCATTCGACTTTTGCGGATCGGTCCTTTAAGGAACCAAGGTTGTACGCCAGACTTAGCGACCACCTTAAAAAAGTTACGTTTGAAGAACTTGAAGGAGTCAGAGACAGGAGTAAATAGACGCCGATGGGGTATACCCCGGATAGACGTCGAGCCTTTGAGCTCAGGTGGTTCCCTTCCAGAGCGAGCAGTGTGGGGGGTGAAGATGTAAAAGAACATTGAGGTGGTGCAAGGCAGACCGAGGGTCTTGCAAAACCATTCAAAGGCAATCACGTACCCCCATCCATTGGGATGTAACTGTGAGGGAGCTACGCCAAGGAATTGGAGGATTGCCATCTGGAATTCGGAAAATGGAAAACGAATTCCGAGCTGGTGATATAATCAAGGTAGAAAAAGAAAAAGGAGTTGTGGCTCCCCTCCCTTATGGAGCACACAGGCTCTTCCTCTTCCGGGAGGCAAAAAGAGTAGGAGCTAGTTTCTCGAACAGGAAGATTTTCCAAGTCAGCCGTGGTCAGCTTCGACCGACAGGACAACACTTCGTGGGTAACCCAAGGGAATCGTTCAACTAAATCCTGTGAGGGGCTAGCACGGTTCGCGTTTCCAGACCCTGACTCTACGGTATGCGAAGAAGAGGATGACGCCATTATACCTACCACAAATAACAAAAACAGAACAAAAAATAAACGATCGAATCTTCCTAGCATACCTGATGTCAAAAATTGAAGGCGGGATTCCACAGTCGAAGTAAGATTAAAGTCTAAGTCAGCAGGACTCGGCGATGCGACTTGAGGAGCCGGGACAAGATTGTGTCGGCAGGAGCCCAAAAGGAAGTCGGCATGGAAGAATCCCCGACAGAAAGAAGTCGCGAGCATTCATACAGACAATCATAGCAGGGGCCGATGTAGGAATCCACCTCGGCCCTGGGACCTGAGCTTGCCACATCATCGTATGGGTCAGTTGGGAGGACCGGAGAAGCAGACACGTCAGATTTCTTGGAAGATACCCTCGGATTTGTACGGAGCGAGGGGGAAACATTCGGACTTCCCCTTGCAGAGGAGATGCTTTCTCGAATCTTCGCCTGGCCGCCACCAGGAGTTACCCCCATGCTTCCACGGTGGTGATCGGCTAGCAGGGCGGGTTGTGCAGACTTATCGCCCCAAAGCCACCAACGGGCTGTTCCCATGACGGTTTTGCGCAGTTCTTCCAGTTCATTGGGGGTCATATCCTTTATGTCCTTCGACATTTAGAACCACTCTCCTAAAGGATTTGGCAATCAATCCACCAACGGAAAAGGTTCACTCGAAGAACGGGGATTTGTGCAAAAAATGTGGGAATTATGGACAGGATCACGCAGAAATTTACTTAATGAAGAAATCTAACCAGAGATTCAACTAATTACGACGCAATTTAGTAGTAAGACAGAGATTATGGAGGCTTGAACGAATGGCCACAAACAGATTCAAGAAACCACAAATCAGAGCAGAACCAAAGAGAAAGGTATGGAAACAGTAATACCTATGTAGGAAAAGGGAGGTTGCTCAAGAAAGTGCGAAATAGAAGCAGATTGCTCGCAAGATTGGACTTCCTCGCGAAAGCAGAAAATCAGCAGGAGAGGCAATCTTCAGAACAAGAGGAGTGAAAGTGAAATATGGAAAAGATTTGGCGGGTATAAAGCTTTGAAACCCAAACGCCGGGGCAAAAACGCCTTTTCACTCTATAGTAAAAGTCACGCCTCCCGCACATTTAATGCGCGTCGTCGGGCATTAAATACGCATAGGCTAGCTTCGCCTCGATTCGGCTTCACGACGTCGAGGGATGCCAGCTGGTAGAAACTAATGATGACTTAGAGAAGAGGAATCGACGATAGAAAACCCCCGGGAACAAGGGCAGCGCTCATAGGGAAATGAAAGGACACCGTATACCTCGGTCCTCAATCGCTTCCTCATATGATCTCGGCTACCATGATGGCCAAAAACCCAATCTGCTCCTTTTCAGGAAAGACACTCGGATTTGGGGATCTTGACCGTGCAAGAAAAGATCCTGGATACCCGGAAAATTGAAAAACAGCGAGATCTTGACGATCTCAAAGATAACCCGGACCACATGTCTGGGGGCAATGCAATCAGAAGACAAGTAATTCCGATGTTCTTTGAAGCTCGGATAGACACGTTATCAAAGTCAAACGAACGGTGGCAACTCCGATAACTCCGATACGATATCCGGATTCAACAACATATCAACCCCGGCTGACCAGAGACCTGGACAACCCGGCTTGGGGGGCAAGGATATCACGTTATTTCGCGATCAGATGTTATCAACAAAAACTCGGACGTTCGAACTTTAGTCAAACAAATAACTAAACTCGGCGCTCGGAGACTGAACAACCGAGCTTGGGGCAACAAGCTATTACGGACCTAGTCAAGGCCCACTATCTCATTAGCCAGTGCAGGGGCAACCCACGTTGTGGTCACAACCCACTAACCGTGGGACCCAGCCACGACCAGGGCGGTTGGCACGATCCCAGCCACGACCAGGGTGATTTGCACGATCCTTGGACATGCACGGATGGGAGCCAAGGAGCTAATCGACCAGGTATATTCTATATATACAGACGGAGGAGATAGGCGCCAGGTACACATCTCTAGCCTCAGACTTTACATACCGTTACACAGTAGTGCACACACCCCACCCCTTGGGCGAAACGCCTGTTGTGTACTGTGATCAGCCTTCTTTCTGTTTGCTTGCACAATAAGCTCACAGGAGGGACACCCCAATCCTATATCAATCAACGGTTTACCATCAAGCCGGACATCTGAGTTCTACATCAGAAAAGAACATGATGACGTGATTAAATTGGTCCTAGTTAGTCTTTAGAATGGATTGACACTATGAACGAGATTTTAGATTAGTATTAATAAAAAAATACCCCATTTTTGGATGAAACATTATTTGTACAATATCTAAGACAGTTAACTTTATGTTTGGCATGGTTTCTGGGGAAGCAGATCCTCTCTTTAATCCTTTTCCTAATTTCTCATTATCCTTCGTCAACTCATTTGGGCTGTTGATTGGGAAGAAGAGATAAAAATCAAAGTAGTATTGTGACTTTTTAGTTTGATTGGATAGACATGATTTATAAATTATGAGAGATAATGAGAAAATGATGATAAGAAAAACTCAACCCGATTTTTGGTGGAGAATAGAATAGGATGAGATTTGGTCCCCTCTCTCTATTGGACTAAGAAATTATTTAAGGAGGAAGAGGACCCCTCCCCTACTTTCCCCTCCCTAGTTTTCCCTCCAAAATTAGAGGCTTTTTTAAGGAAAGATGAGAGCTAAAAATAATTAGCTTTAGTAAAACTAACACACTCCGTCTGTCATAGATGTCATTGGAGTCGGGAATACAATTAAGTGGAGCCCGTCGAGTTGAGCTCGTATAAATCCAAGCCAATCAAGGGTTAGCCTTGTCTAATCTGGCCACCATATTTTCCCATCTCCATTAGCCATTAACCATTGTCTTCCTCCTTCTCACGAGATCTAGATCCTTTTTTTTTTTTTTATTCTTTCTTATTTTCTTTCCATAATCTTATCTCAATCTTTAAAGTAAGGGTTAAGAGGCAATTTTGTCTCGAAGCTGTCACCGAGGGGCATTTTGTCTTGAATGTTTTTCGAGGGACAATTTTACTTCAAAAGTGTAAAAAAGAGAGCAATTTCGCCTTGGTCGTTATTTTAGTTAACTTTGTTTGTTAGTTGATCAAATATACTGAGTTTACAATCCACATATCATCCACACAATTTTTGTTAAGGTGCAAATTTGCCCTAGAAAGCCTTGCTTCATCTACTTCAGTTTCTTCCAAAGTTAGATATAAAATTTCCGCGGCAAATTTGCACCAAAAGTCCATACGCCATTTACTTCATGTTCTTTCAAAGTTAGATTTAAAACTTTTGGGGGAAATTTGCACTTTAACAAAAATGACATGGATAATACGTAGATTACTACCTCAGCATATTTAGCCAACTAACGGTCAAACTTAATTGAGATAACGGCTAGGACAAAATTACTTTCTTTTTGTCACTCCCGGGATAAAATTACTAGAGCTGTCAAAACGGGCCACCCCGGCCCGTTAGGCCCTAGCCCGCGGGGGCTAGGGCCAAAAAGCCCACAAGGCCAAAAAGCTCGCATGTTAAACAACCCGCATGGGCCAAAAAATTATATAACCCTAAGGGTTAGAGCCAACCCGCGGGCCAAAAATAATTTTAGAATAATCAACTTAGGCTTGAATGATACTGCCCGGTATTGAAAAAATACATCATGATCTTGAAAAATTATTTTAGGATGTTGAAAAAATATTTCAGGGTATTGATTGGTACTGAAAAAATACTTCAAAATGCTGACTGAGGATATTGGCTAGTACTGAAAAAAATACTTAATGATCTTGAAAAATTATTTTAGATCTGAAATAATTTTTCAAGATCATTAAGTATTTTTTCGATGACGCACGATATCCTCGATCAACATCTCAAGTATTTTTTCCGATAGCGATCGATACCCCGAAATATTTTTAACATCCTAAAATAATTTTTCAAGATCATGAAGTACCGTTAGTATCCTAAAATAATGAAATATTTTGTTAACATCCTAAAATAATTTTTCAAGATCATGAAGTACCCGTTAGTATTATTTCAGTACCGGTCAGTATCTTTAAATATCTACAGTATCCTGAAATATTTGTTAAAAAAAAGGGATCAATATTATTTTTTGCGCAGTTGACCGGAAGTGAACGCTAGTGGCAGTGAATTGAATCCAATTCCTTGATTGAAGAATGCGAGGAGGTGTAGTTTCAGATGGATTTGTACAATTTCTGAATGTTGGAAACGTGGTTGATTGGTGGCCCACGGGTTGGCCCCAACATAACCCAAAAGAGTGGGGCTTATTTTGGGTTAGGGCCAAAAATGACCCCATCATATGAGGGCTTAAAATATGGGGGCCAAATATGTGGCTTAATGGGCTGGCCCATAGGGTCCAACCCATTTTGACAGCTCTAAAAATTACGACTCAGTGACAACTTCTAAGATATTAAAGGGAAAAAGGATGATTCATATCCAGTGAGTGGACATAAAATTGTAAAGTGAATAAAAAAAACAAAAGAAAAAGGAAAGAAGCAATCTTTCTCACACGCGCCACTAGTTTTAGGTCCAGGCTTTCATTTGTCACTTTGGTCTTTATTTATAGGAAGAAGATACCCGTAGATCTAGAATATTGGAGTAATGCAAAAAGTTATCCAAGTCTCGCTAGTTGCTTCCACGTACTCTCTCCTTCCTTCTTCTGCAGTTCCACCACACCCTCTTTTGCCGCTTGATTATATTTATCCTAAAATACCTATTCCATTCAAGTTCTTTCCTCAGTCCTTAATTAGAGTTAGGTGGTGATAGATTTAGTAAAAACATAATCTATCTTAATTCATTTTCTCTTTTGCCCAAAAAAAAAAAATCATTTTCTCTCTCATATTGAGCCCAAGCTAATTTATCTAACTTAATGAATTGATATATGATCTATATTGTATAGGGATATTTTAAGGATTTCATGTCATATTTTTTTATGGGGTTTAAACTTCTCATGTTGCATGAGAAGAAGAAGATTTCTATACACACATGAAATGGTGGGACCCACACATATATATATATATGTGTGTGTGTGTGTGGGTCCCACCATTTCATGTGTGTGTGACATAAGAATACACTTCTCCTATAACATGAGAAGTGTTTTTCCCTTTTTTATATTAACCAATTTAATTCATTTCCTTAATCTATCTAAATTAATTATGTATCTCTTATATTAGGGATTGAAGGAAGTAACTTTTACTCTTATATTAGCTCTTACACTAATGTTATTTTTTGTGCTTCTATCATCCTCATATTATTTATAGTGCATGATGCATTTTTAAATAAGATTAGCATTCTAGATATAATTAGAAAATAATATTAGAAGGTGTTGAATGTACTGAAAAAATAACATCAAAGTGCTATACGCACTATATAAATAAGATTAGAGCGTTAGATGCTATTATCTCTGGTCCTAAATATAGGATATAATTTGTAGCGTAATTTGCATTACAAACTATGTCCTATATTTAGGACAAGATATGTACTACTATAAAAAATATCAGGTTGATGGTGGATGCTAGTTGCTCCTTTTTTTTATGTAGGAAAAAAAGGAAAAGTGAAAAAAGAAGAAAGAAAATACGTAAAGCTACGAAATTGAATGGAAAATTAAGAAGTGAAAGTATAGAAAGTAAGAGATGGCTAGAAGGATACGGCATCTACTTTTTCAATTATGTCAAATCTACGTTTTGATTATCTTCTTTAGAAGAAATAATTTTTGTATAGTTTTTCCCATTAGTGTCAACGATATATGGTTCATTTAATTTCTTTTGTGGGTATTCATCTTTCGGTGCATATGATTTTTTTTCTGCGTTTCATGTCAGAGTTTTGTCGTCCAATGACACATGTCCTCATCATTATTTTTGTGATACAGGTGGCAATTTTGTCAATTATGAGTCATTAAAAAAAAAAGTCCAGTTGTGAAAATCACCAAACAGAGGTTAACTTTCTGTTACTTGAGGGTAGAAATGCTTCATTTAAATTCATTTAAGAGAAAATTGCACCGCTGAATACTTTACTAATTAGACCTCTAAAGATAATTTAGGATAGAAATAATTTAGGGTGCTGAACAAGGTTGCCAAACTCGCGATTTAAGCAAACTTGTGATAGTGACGTAAACTTATATCATGAACTTGAATCCTAAATTCATAAGACTTTATTTTTATTATTAAATATGTATTACTAATGTATGGTTAAATAATTAAAATATTAAAATGGCAACAATTTAATTTAAATATATTTTAAATGAAAATAATTAAAATTAAATCCATCAACATTAATCATTTATCAAATTTGACAAAGAAATTTCTATAAAATTTATATATAAAACTGTTGAGCATAATCAACTTAAAAAAGTTAACAAGAATGTAAGAGTAAGTTAACACGATTTTATAAGTTAGAAACGTAAAAATGGTAAACTCGGTGCATAAACTCGTAAGTTTAACCGAGTTTATAACTGGTACGAGTTTACCAGTAACTCAACTCGTTTTTGTAACTTAGAAATTTTAAAACGTTAAACTCGGAGAGTCAACTCGTGAGTTTGACAACAATGATGCATCTTTACTCAAAATAAAATAACCAAATTTTTATTAGCTTTCTTCCCCCTTAAAATAACTTCCTTCCATACCCAAACAAGAGGGGATTATTGTCCCTCTCACTATTCCTTCTGTTGAACCAAATAAAGTGAAGACCTATTTATTTTATGTCTTGAAATTATGAGGACAGGATTAATTAATATAAAATAAAATATAAAGACAGAATTATAAAATAACTGAAAATTTGAGAACCATTAGTTTCATATCCCATTAAATTAATGATTATCACATACCTATAACTTTTTAAGAACTATATTTCTGTTCCTATAAATATATAGTCCATCCCCATACGGCATTTCATATCCTAAACACACCCTCTCCACTTCTTGTGCCTCGCTTCCTCTCTCAACTCTCAACAGCCCCCTGGCGGCGGCGGCGGGCGGTGGCAGAAACCAATGATGAGGGGCATATGTGAGGAGATGGATAGGTTTAAACCAACCATAGTATTGGTGGTAGTTCAACTATTATACGTTGGGATTGGCATTCTTTACAAACTTGTCGTCTACGACGGCATGAACTTGCGAGTTGTTATCGCTTATCGCTTTGTTTTCGCCACTGCTTTCATGGCTCCTCTTGCTTTCATTTTTGAAAGGTAATTTGTTTTCTTTATTCTCATTTTCCTCTCAGACTTCTGCGTGAAGATGATGAACTCTCATTAATTAAGCTTTATATATATATGTTGAGATTGAAGTAGGAAGCTTCTTTTTCACCCCTTAGTTTGGTCGTATGAACATGACACGGAGAGTATTAAAAAAAAAATAAGTTTATTAATTGCTCCTGACTGATGCGGTTTATTGAAGTTTTCATATACTTTATAGATTAATTAACAGTATCGCGAACTGTTTGCAGGAAGAAGAGGCCAAAGATGACTTGGACTATATTGTTTCAGGGACTTTTATGTGGCTTATTTGGGTAATAAATTTATTCATCATTATTATGTTTAAAAAAAAAACTATTTTTTGTTTTTCTTTAATAAAAAAAACGTTTTTAAAAATAAAATCAAACAAGCCCTAGTTCTCTCCACTCCCTATATTTCCCTCTTAGATCTGGATTGTCTTCATCATATTCTGTCATACCACATAAATACTCAAGGGTTATTTGCACAAAATAAAAGACACTAATTAATTATGATAAAGGAATTATTTGTAAGAAAATTTTTGAAAAAATTAAAGAAATTGGAAAAAAAATATAGTATATGACTTAAAAATATTACTTTAAATTTAATTGACAGAATTACACATATTTCCTCATCATCAATATAAATAAATTTTTTATTCAAAAAAAATACTAATTTATTTTATAAAAAAAGCATACTAGCAGTTTTTTTTTTTTAAAAAAAAAAAAATTACTAGCAGTATTTATTACTGATGAATATATATAACAGAGGAATGTTGGCGCAAACATTGTACTTGGAGACGTTGGCTTTAACGACCGTCACGTTTACGTCTGCAATGACCAACCTCACTCCAGCCGCCACCTTTGTCATGGCTGTCTTCTTCGGGTAATGCTTCTTCACCATCATCTTCCATTACCTCTTTGTTTTTTTTCCATTTTGGAAAAATAATACTACCTCCGGTCTTAATTATAAGACCAGGTTGATTTTTTTTGGAGAGATTAAAGAAGCAAAATAAATTATTTAATCATATCATATGTTGTGTATTTTAGATTATATATCAGTTTATTAGTCAAAGTAATTAGTTTGGAGAAAAAAAAAATACTGTAAGCTAATTTAATTAGCTTCCTTAATTTCTCCAAAAAGGTCAACTTGGTCTTATAATTAGAACCAGAGGGAGTACTTTAATTAGTATAGTTTTGAGTCGATTGTAAACAAAAAGTTTTTAAAAGCATAACATAGTCTTATAATTTTAACTTAGTTGAAACTTAATTCCTAAATTTTATATTAATGCAACTCAGTCCTTACAAGTTTTTCATTTAAAATTTAGTATTTATCTTAACTATATGAAATATATAATTATATTTTATAAAATATGATTTTTAAATACTTAAACTATAAGTATAAGGTTTTGTTGAATTAATCAAAGTTTAGTTACAACAAGAAAACCATAGAAATTAAGTTGCACTACTATAGATTCAGCGACTGAGTTTCCAGGGATTAAAACTATTATAAGGAAAAAAGTAAAAAATAAAAATAAAAAACAGTTTGCCTTTTAAATGAAGTGTTACACCTTTTTCTTTTGTTTATTTAATGTGTTTGTTTGTTTTCATCATCCGTCCAATACCCTTTAGTTTAATTGCGATGTTGTCAGTGGCTAGTTTCTGTGGTAATCTCTTCCCTTGACTTTTGTTCTAAATTTCCATTTACTAGTAATTTATTGGAGGACAAATAACAATATTAATGCAACAAAAAAATTAAGGATATTAATTTTAATGATATAAAAAATGTTGTTCAAGACTACAGATTTAAAAGTTTGAGTTTTGGGCATGGAGTCATTGAATTTTAAGGTGCTTTTTTAACTCTCCCGTCTTACAAATATATCTACAAAAAAAATTAGTTTACTGGCTCGTATGTTTCACTAAAATTTTAATTTGATCCTTATAATATGTAAAATCTTAGAATTAGATCCTTATTGCTTAAAAAAATTAATTTCAATTTTGGTATCAAAATTTTTATCCATGAAAGATTTTGTTAATATTGAGTATTCGAATATGAATTACGTATTATAGAAATAAAATTAATATTGAATTATATATTTTTAATAATTTTTAATAAAAAATTACATTTCTTTTTTAAAAATAATAAAAATTGTATCTTTATTTCCAGCATGGAAAAACTGAATTTGAAGACAGCCGGCGGAAAAGCTAAGATCATTGGAACCCTGACTGGAATTAGTGGAGCCATGGTTCTAACACTCTACAAGGGTGCACGAATACCGACAAATTCCTTCCACGTCACCCTTTTGCCACCCCACAACAGCCACGTGGCATCTTCCCACTACGCTCCCTCCCGTGGTCATACACTCCTGGGTGCACTCTGCGCCCTGGGTAACATCTTTTCCATTTCTTTGTGGCTCGTCGTTCAGGTCCTTTCTTATTGCTCTGGAGCCTATCGTTTTGGTATCTGATACTGTCGTTTATCGAAAATTAAACGTTTTTATTTGTGTAGGGTAAAATGAACCAGAGATTTCCATGTTATTACTCAAGCACAACGTTGATGAGTTTTGCAGCATCAGTGTTTTCTGTTGGCTTTGCTCTTTGCACTGAAAGGGATTGGAATCAATGGAAATTGGGTTGGAACATAAGGCTCTTAACTGTGGCTTATGCGGTACGTCGTTTTATTATTTATAAAATCATTGGGTAGTTTTGTTCGCTGATTTATCAAAACTCTATGTATAGGACTTCCCTAGATTTTGCCCACTAAGATATTTAAAATTTCAGTTTAATTACTCAAGTAGTTTATAAAGTGTTCTTTGAGTTTCTTAATGTTAGCATCATATGGTGAATGTAGGGACTAGTGGCATCAGGGTTTAATGTGGTGTTGATGGCATGGTGTGTAAGCAAAGGAGGGCCTCTTTTCGTATCAGTATTCATTCCTCTCCAGCTTTTGTTTTTGGCTTTTGTTGGATCTTTCTTTTTGAACGAGACGCTTCATCTGGGAAGGTATGAAACACACACATACAAACACACCAAAAAAAAAAACAGTGAATTAGTAATAGAATTGAATTAGTGAAAATTACATTGCTAAATTTTTTATTGACAGTAAGATTTTTGACAGAATTTTACAATTCCGTCATTAATTCACTCTATTTTTATAGTGATATCTCTGCATGGTCCTTCAATTTTTTCCCAAGGAAAAATTGTTGAAAGATCCATCGTGGTAAAATTTATTGACCAAAAAGTATCTTAAAGTTATTTAAGAAGTGATGTGTAATCTATCTTCAATCGGTACAAAATGGAAGACATTTACAATCGCACGCAGATATGCCGTACACAACTGAATAAGAGTTACACTCACTAAATATAAATTGCACTTGCTCAAGAATTTGAGGTTCAAGTAGTATCCATAATCATGATTTTCAGGTAAAATAACTTTTAAGGGTGCTAGATGCACTAAGAAAATAAGATTAGAGCCCAATACACTATAAAATAAGATTAGGGTGCTCAATAATTGGTAAATAAAATTAGGGAAATGGATACTCATGTACCCTGAATTTTACCATGGGAGATTCTCCAGTAATTTTTATTTTTTTATTTTTTATTATGAGGATGCGGTATAATGATTTAAATTATAATATAGAAATGTGAATCCATGATATATGCAGTATAATTGGAGGAGTGCTGATAGTGGGTGGATTATATTTGGTTTTGTGGGGCAAAGGCAAAGAGATGAAGAAAAAGGATCCTTTGGCAGCATCAAAGACCCTCCACGTGTCATCATCCCCTTCAGTTGATATCATCGTGGAATCTTCAAACGTTGTTAATGGGGATCACCAAGGTTCATCAGAAAATGAGAATCAAGCAATATCAGATGGGAAGAATCAAGGTGCATCAAGAAATGTCTCAGACACTTAGAAACCTATGGTAGGAATTAACTTTTGGTAGTTTGGGCCTTAATTTTAGCTTATATTTGGATGGAAAGAGAGAAAATTCCCGAAAATAGTTTTTTTTATATAAAAAAAAAAAAATTACCATTTTTCAAAGTTTTTCTTTTTAGTATTCTGTCTTCCCTATTTTCCTTTCACTTTTCTCTTCATCCAAACATAGCCTAGAATAAGTGTAATTATGGGGTAAAGTATAAATAAGAGTAATTATCAATCATGGGAAAATGCTCAGAAATAGAAAGAAGTTTCGAAAAGTATCAAAAAGTTTCCGATGAATATTTGATACTTAGGGATATTATTTAAAATTTAAATGCCCTAAAAATGAATTACGGACAAAAAGCCTATTTTCCGGTGAAATTCTAAGGATATATAGGAGAAAAACAAGCGTTAAAATTGCTTAATGGGTTAGAGAAATTGAGGACATATTATAAAATGTTATTTTGGAGACTTGGAAAATTTATGAAGAGACATAGTTCCCCAAACGGGCCTAAATAATTCTAAAGCTAATTTTTAGAAATGAAGAACCTATTTTCCTTAGAAATCTAAGAAAAATAGCAAGAGGATAATTTTTGGCAATAAGATTTTCGCGAAATAAGATTATAAGGTAAAGAAACTACTTAAGTCAGATAACCTTTATAAAGTATTAATGATTCATTTTTTGAATTTATTTGGTAATTTCAGTAGAAGGGTAAAATGGTGAATTCACAGTCCCAAGTCCAAGGAATTTGGGCGAATGCCAGCCCAAAAAGAAGAGCATCAGATTTGGGCTTCGTGGGATGCCCAAATAAGATAAGAGGCTTATGTGATAAGTTGCTTGTGTGAGGGACCAAAACAATTAAAAATAATAATTATATTCCTCTTTGCTTAAGCCACTTCATCACCCTGAGGCCTCATCCCCTTCTCATTTTTCGACCCAGCAGCTGTAACAAGTGAGAGAGGGGAAGATAGAGAAGGCCAAAACCCACATGCAAAGCTGAGAGAAAAATAGAAGAACGGGAGAGATAGCCATAGACTGAAGCTTGTACATGTGAGAAATGAAGTTGCATGTGGTCAATCCAGAGCCTCATTACTCCTAAGGAAAGCAAGAGAGTGCTTAAATGACTAAAAATATGGGATATATGAATGGAATTTTTTGGTTCTGAAATTAAGCAAATGTTCTGTTTGACGATTCCTTATGAAACCATGTTTAGAGGTATTAAAGACGGATCAATAGTCAACAAGGAAGCTGAAAGTTTTCAGAGTACCCATTTGTGTAGTGGAAGGCCTTACATAAAACGCATAAGGTATATGATTGAATTGGCAAATGATTGGATGTTAATAAATTGAAAACTTTAAAAGTTCAATTGATCGAAAATGCTGTCCAAAGTTTTGAAAGAAGATCAAATCCTCAAATGGAATAAAATTGTGTTGTATAAGTTATCAACTGATGTATGAAAATAAATACTTGTGGGTTAAATTCTTAGAGGCTGAAATTAAATAAAATACCCACAGTTTTAGGTTGTTATATCATGGAAAATGTCCTAGTTTATTAAGTTATATCTAAGACATGTCTGAAGGCCCAAAGATCGGTTTGGTGATAAAAGAATTAAGGTTTATGATTTCCTTTCCTTTGCCCTGGTTTGGTCAGCTATAGTTTTAATGGGAAGGAGTTGAATTAAGGTTCGATGTTTTTAGAAAGTGAATTTCTAGAGGGAAATGCCAAGACTACAAGTTTAGATTATGATACACAAAAGTGTAGTTCCTGTACCTATGTGCTTATGCCTCGGCCAAGGGAGTATTTGGGGCAGGGATTGGAATTTTCCCGTGCAAAATCATCTGAAAGTGGAGCGAGGAAAGAATTTTTAAGGCAAATTAAAGTATAACCAAGTTTGGAATTTAAGAGAAAAAGATCTAAGCTAGTTAAAGAGCTTAATAGTAGAGTAAGGGTATGTCTGGTTTGAGGGGAGGGGAGGGGAGAGAAAATATTTAATGGAGGGGAAAATTTTGTGGGCCCCACTACACCTAAATGTTCCCATCATTTTCTCCTCCCCTCCTTTTTTTTCCCTCCCCTCCCCTCAAACCATGCACACCCTAAGTGTTTGTGGACTATAGAAGAGAGATTAATTATGTAATGCTACCTCGGATCCTAATTATAGGAACACTTTTGTAGTGAAATTTGCACTGCAAAAGTGTTCCTATAATTAGGAACGAAGGGAGTATAAGAGTACCGGAATGTATGAATTAATCTTTCCCTTCATGCATAATTGATAGTGGGACATAGCATTTGTCATCAAGAACAAGGATAAAGAAAAACTGATGAAGTGCAAGCAAGAGGCGGTAGCTAAAGTTTGTCTTCTGATGTTTTTATGCATTGGTTGTCATATGTTTATTTGTGCCATACTTGTTGTAGGTATAAGCATAAGAACATGTAAATTCCTTACTCAAGTTAATTGTCATGGCCATGTGCATAATTTAGCTCATATAGTTGTGTGGTATTGTTTATTTGCATATATAGTTGTGACCTTGCGTATATTACACGATGAAGTTGGTTCCTACTGAGATTCTCCCAAACCTCGCTCCCTTTATCCTATGTACAAATAGTTGGAGCAAGTACATTTAAGGATGAGAGAATGTTAGTGGAGGAGGCTCTTGAAAAGAATATTTTGATTTTGTTGATGTTGATCGATTATATTATGTCGTTGTTGTATGTATTTGTTTGAGTTATTGTAAGTCAATTTATGTAATGGTATGTATCTAACATTCACAAGGAGAAGAATGAGGGCCAAGTATGAAAAGACCCTTTCTGACAAACAACAATTATCCATAATGGTATGACAAAACTTGATTAACTTGTGGTAATTGAAAATCATTTCTTCCCAAAAGACACATTGGGGTTTAGGGCACAAAACTATCTCACAAACCCACTAAAGAAAATTTCTTATTTTGGGCACAATTAACAGATAGGAGAAAACATAGCCCATGAGTTCTACAACACTAATCCCCACAACAAAGAATCTATACAAAACAATTTACAACACAAGATAGGATTGTGGATCTACCAAAATATCATAGTATACAAAATAAGGCATCAGGTCCAACAATAGTAAAACAGTCATCCCAAAATAGTTATTCAAAACAGTAAATATAGTATTTCAAAAACATGAAAGCCCTAGAATAACAATATAGAAATTGATACAACACTAATACCAAAAGAAGCCTACAAAGCTCATGACGCCTATGCCACTTGCTGCTTCCCTTGGCCTCCAACAAAATTATTTGCCTCAACTGAAAAAATATTAACAATGATGGAGTGAGACATAAGGTCCAGTAACCAAAATTAATTTACAAAGTATGAAAGAAAGTATTGCATGTCAGGGAAGCAAGTTTAACTAACATAATAATAGTATTCTCAATAATTAAATATTATATAATACTTTCAACGATTAGAACTATCCTCACTCATCCATCTTGCTCCTCGTTATATCTTCTGGATGTGGTAAAACCTATGAATGTTAGTATACCCAGCCAAAGGTTAGCTAGTCACTGTAAGAATATTGCCTCCTCTCATGCCACCACCGATATACTGTAACAAAGAGGTGTCCCCCTCAAACACTCAACTCAAAATCTGGGCCAGGAATAAGAGAGCCGATGGGCACAATTTTACCATATCTTTTCCACACAACCCAATATATCCCATAACAGAAAGAAAAAAAAAATATCAATGTAGATTTTGAAAAGATTATTCAAGATTATCATTCCATATACAACAGTCCATCACAAATATCACAACTATCACAACAGTAACAATCTTAATAATAATCTCCACTCATATATACAAGTTGGAAAATACACTGTTTTACTAAACTAAGTTTATATTCAAAAATACACATGACTTTTCAAGACATATACAAGTAGTATAGATGAAAGTAAAGTTTAGAAAACACCTTACAACCCAAAGCAATCATATAGAATAAATTAACTCAGGTTACCTCAACTCCAAGCTTAACCTTAACTTAAGAAGCAAAGCATGCGCAATCACCGGTCATAAAATAGCTCTACATTATCAATGTTGATGTAACATCCCAATTTTTAAAGCGGAATTTTTTTTTTTCAATCAGAGTAGAGCATTGGAGCGAAAGAGTAACTGATCATAACAAAACATGAACCATAGTGTAACATAGTATTGATATTACAGTGATCCTACTGTTCAAAAGTAAACTACTGTTTCAAGGTAAGTACAGAAAGCGATAAGATAACTTCGGCCGGTAGCCTACTCCTGCTGCTGCTTATCCCTAGCACCGATCCGTGGTCCTCCGGATCCTGAAGCTACAGCTGAGATTCAATTCACCGCATTGAATCACAGGTAACGGTTAACCTTATGCTCAAATAAAACAGTATATAGACAACAGATATTCATGACATAACAGCGGTATCTCATCAGATAAGTGTGACACAGACAGAACATAAGCATGAAGCAGTATGTAAGGTCCTACACAACAATATTGTGACACAGACAAGACATAAGCATAAACCAGTATGTAAAGTCCTACATAAATATAGCCTGCACATTAACCTGTGCCACGATCACGTGTCCTCAGCGCTAGGAAAACTTAAAATGGTATTATCATGTCTATAACCCGTACAAGGCTGTATGTATAACGACGACCCTAAGCAGAGCCCCGGTATATGAACGTATCTATGACATATATGTATATGAGAACTATAGGATTAGTGTTACGATGCGCGTCTGTACCTTCGTTGACGTACGTAGATGTTTCGCGAATCGACTTCTGACGGAAAACAGCGGTTTGTCCGACAGCGGCACGTTGGACAGCGTAACGGCAGCAGATCAGAGTTTCTGATGTCCTATAAGGGTAATATCACTTTTATTAGTGATTTGACATTATAACTGGCATTTTAGGTAAAAATTACCATTTTGCCCCTATACCCCTAATTGGCGGAATTTCGCCAGCACTTCGTTACTCTTACAAATTTTCTTCCCGAAATTTTGCCAGAACTTCGACCCAATGATAATTTTCGAAATTCTAGACAAAAATAGCCCTATCATATGATATCTAATCATACTTGAAAAACTAAATATTACTCTAACATTACTACTCTAACTATTAAAAGAACTACGGAAACTAAAAGCTCGGTACCGAAAAACTTACCCAGAGCTTCGCTGCAGATTTCCCCGGACTTCTTCCCCAGAGCTTCTCTCTCTAAGTTTCGGCTTACTTCTAGTGAGAAGTGGTGTGGAGAATTATGAAGTGAAGAGGGGTATTTATAGAAATCCAGGATGGCATTTCGGTAGTTAATTCAAACTTTACCAGAACGAACACCGACCGCCGGATCGCACTTCGCCAAATGTCGTGATCCTCACCGGGACACTTGTCCATTTCGTCCTTGAGCCCTTAGGTGGCATGAAAATGATGTCATGGATGACATCAGTGACTTGTTCAAGAAGCCAAAGCCGGTAGACATTCTCGATCGGCGTGCAAATCGCGTAATTTCGGAGAAATCTCAAAATTCTGGTTAACTAACTTTGAAGATCTTCTCTTCCTTACTAGAAATGTCTATTCTAATCTAAATCTTGATTCCATACAGGGCATTCCGTGTTCAGTCGAAGTTTCTCGAAAAGCGTGCCCGGCTACGGAACGATTTTCTAGAAACATCAACTTCTGGACAAAAATTCACTGAGTGCAAATATGTCCAGATAATTTCAAACTCATTTCTAGATGTTGAGTTAGACTTTATTTTCTTCAGGTCCAAAAATGTGCCTATCAGCATTTTTCCCTATTTTGTTTTATTAGGAAAATGCACAATCGGCTTAAGAATTAACTTCCGGAAAAGTCTAACGGAAGATAAAAACCCACTGATCAATATTTTACCTTGACTTTGGAATTCCCATTCCTTGTTCTCTAGATAGGATCCGTTTCCTATATACTGAATTACTATTCACCATATTAAATTATATTATATAATAATACATAACTTACAAACTAAGTTTCCATTTTATTTCTTATCCTATTTTCATTTTTTTTCCTCTTTCTTTTTTTTTTCTCTTGGGAAATTTTCGGCTGGCCCATTTTTTTTTAATTAATATTTATTTTTTATTTAATTATTTATTTAATTATTTATTTATTTTAATTTTTCCAAAAATTCCACAAAATTACCTAATTGGTTCATTCTTGTATTTAGGCTTCAAAATACCTAAACTCAACTATTTTTCTCCAAAATTTCCAATTAATTAACAAATATATTTTTACTAATTTTAAGTCAAAAACCACTAATTTTAGGGTTCTACATAATTATTCATGAATTTCCTTTGCTTATGCTTAAGTAATTAGCCAATAATTACCTAATTACTTTATTATCACTTGTTGATAATCTTCTTAATTAGAATGCCTTATTTCCTCATAACGTTTACACTGACATCTTTGTTTGCATGTCTCCTTCATTATATTGGAATTTATGAGGGTATTTTAGTCATTTCAATATTTTTTTGAATATTCCTTCTCAATTTTTCAAGACTTATAATTTATTAAATTACCCCAATTAGAGACAATATATTCTCTCAATTTTAACAATTATTTTACTGCCTTTTAGAATTTTCGACAATTTTTCTAAGTCCTTTATGTCCCATAGGGGCATTTTCGTCATTTTGGTACTTTGGCCCTTAAATTCTCTAATTTCCTACAGAATGCAACCTAGAAAATAGACTATAATTACACAAGTCTGAAGGTCAAAACTTCACTTATCAGAAATATCCAATTTATTTATAATATTCCAGATAATAAATATCCGGGTATTACAGTTGATACCAATCAACCACAAACAATAATAAAATAAATAAATTATACAATTCAACTCTCAAAAACCTAATTTTCTTTACAACCACTATTCGCAACGTCCCAATTTCTTTAATAATCCTTAACTCAATAATCCAAGGTCATTGATCGCTCTTCTCAGAAGCTCAAAATCACTCCTTAAAATCCTTAGATAACCTCCACACCATCCACTCACATCAATCACTTAATTTCACAAGTTAAGGTTTCCCTTTCAACACACTTATAGTCATAAAATCATCAATATCAACATTCTAGACTAATTAAATCTATTTTCTAACTCATATGATTATAACCCAATTATTAAACAATTCTTCAAACCTCCACATAATCAAAATCATATCAAACCTTAACTCAAATATCAAGCTCTAACTTATAATTTTATATAGCTCAAAATCTAACAAAACTAATAATTGGTATTGCATGCCCTTGGTCTCTCCTATTAGCATCTTATTATACCTAATCCTAAAATTATCTCTAATCAGTACAATATTACCATCAATAAAAAGATAAAAATATGTGGAACAATTTTTATACCGAAATTTTAATGAGAAAAAGTGAGTTTAGTTATCTAAATAATCTTATAAGATGCTCTAAGTTCTGGCGTCACTGTGCGAGAAGTAGAGAAATCGGCGCCTATGACTCTGTTACTGTTCACCCGAAATGAATTGAGATGGTGGGTTACTGTTATATTAACCCATCACGTGCTTCATTCAAGGGCCACGTGCCCCTTAACTTTGTTTTTCCCCTTTTTCTTTTCTATTGCCTTTGCCCTTTTCTTTTCCTTTTTTTTCCAACTTCATTTCGTTTTTTTAATTATTTTTATATACTTTATTACTTATTTTTATAATAAATTCTCATCATTTCTACATTATTTTTTTTTCATAAATCATATTTTAACCAAACCCTTTTTTTAATTCCAATGATTACCTGCTAAATCCATTTTTCATAAGTAATTATTTCCTAATTATAATTACATCCTATAGAAATAAGGATGTTAGAAAGTACAAGCCTAAGGTAAGTGTCATGCTAAGTAGATGGAAAAAATGCATGGGTAGTACATATCCAAAGGTTTTAAATGAGTCATAATTCATAATTTTGGGATGTGTAGATTTCAAGATATTATTTTTCACAGTTGTTAAATCTGGAAATAAAGTTCCTGCAAATTTTCCCTCTAGTTTTGATAAATGGGTGTTTTTAGACCAAATGGGTATGATTTGAGTCCGCTCTTATTTTTCTTCCAAAGAGCATTACAGGAGCTATAATGGAGTTTTGAATCACTAATTGAGGCAATATTGAATTGGTCATGTATTTTCTAAGTTTTGGGAAAATCCATTATTCTCTAGCACCCCGGCTTGTACGAAAGTTTCAAATATTTGATTTTTTAACTGGTAATAATTGGGTCCCATGTGATTATTAAATGGCTAAACAACTTTAGTAAGTAAACTTATAGTAAGCTTCTATATATAGAATCGTTTGTTAAAGTCACAATAGTTATATATTTTGTAACTGAAAATTTCATATTTGTAATTGAATCAATCAGTATTTATAACTCATTTTTCATTAACATTTTTTTAGACTCCTAGTTAAAATAAATTTTTAGGACTTAACCGTTCATTCCGATGGGAGAAAAAAGAAAATATACATCAATGATGAATAAGAAAATGTAATACTAACATTACCTAACTCATTCCATTCATAGTCTCTCATCCCATTTCTTAAATTGATGAAATAGAACTGATGAATTTATTGTGAAGAATAGTGGACTTAACCAATGATTTAATGATTGTCAACAAACATGCACTCAAGTGTGGATTCTTATTCTAGCTAAATCCATAATACTCCCTTCGGTGTTCTTTATAAGTAACATTATTTTATATAGGGTTGGTCTTATATATAAGCAACAATTTGACTTCATTAAAAAATTTAATGCATTTTCTTTGTCAATTTTACAACCAAGTAATTATGGGTGTGCATGGGAACCATTCTGTTCCCCAGCACTGATTCTGAGATGAAACAGTTTTTTCTGATTCTGTGCCTGGGAAAAGTTCTGAGAATCAGAATAACGTTTCTTAACTCATTTTTTTTTCTTACTCCAAGAATCAGAATTACATTTGTTAACACATTTTATTTTTATTTATGTAATTTTTATATTCAAAAGATTATTTATGTGGTGGCGGCGGTGGCGGCGGTGGTGGCGGTGGTAGTGGTGGGTGGCAGTGGTAGTGGTGGCAGCGATGGTGGGGGTTGTAATACCCTAAAATTTGACTTAGGGAAAATATCATAAATTAGTAAATTATATTTTCTAAGGAAAAATACTGTGGGAATTAACAGGAATTAAGTGCCAAAAAGGCTTAAAAGTGCATTTTAGGGTCATAAAATATCCTCAAAATATTATAATAAATTCTAAAGGGCAGTGAAATAATTATTGAAAATTAGAGAGAATATTATCCTTAATTTATTAAATTATTTCCTTTGGAAATAAAAGAAAGAAAAATTAAAAAGTATTCTGTGAACTATAATTGACCCTGTGATTTTTAATATTTTATGTAGAGCATAAAATACCAATGTAAGTAAAATAGTTGTGAGATAATGATTAATACTAATTAAGAAAATTATCAAAAATTAGTAAGGGATTAATTAAATAATTATTGGCTAATTATTTAGTTGTGAATGAAGGGAAATGAAAGAGATTAGATGAAAACCCTAAATCCATGTAATTGTTTATGGACCAATGGGATAATTACTATGGAATAATATAAGATATTAAGGCAACATCTTTTGTCAAAAAGATGCCACATATTTTCGAAAAAATGGGAGATAAAGAAGAGAGAAAAATTGAAGAAAAGATCATGATATTTTGGAATAGAAGACTTAGCTTAGAAGTTGTTGAATAGTCAAGATTTTAACTAGCCAATTATAATACCCTAAAATTTGACTTAGGGAAAATATCATAAATTAAGAGATAATACCTATTAAAAAATAGGTGAATATGTGGTGTCAAAAAGAATGTTGAATTTAGTACAAAATGATGAATGTGTAGTACGCGGTGTTATGGGTGCCACGGAAACACTTATGTACGCGGTGTTATGGGCGCCACGGAAACGCTAAAACACTAAAGTACGCGGTGTTATGGGCGCCACGGAAGCAATATATATAAAGTACGCGGTGTTTTGATGCCACGGAAACACTATATATCAACTTAAAACGTAATAAAAACCTTATGATCAAGCTAAAACGAATTCTCAATAAAGTACAAAATATCAAAGTACTAAATGCTAGTATTTCTTTTGATCAAAATAAGGCGGACTTTAGTTTTCAAGAAGAATAACTGAGTAATCGGAGCATTCCGGTTGTAAAGCTAGCCTAGAAGAGGTTGCTTACGAAGGAGACGTCTTGGAAGAAAGGATGGTAGATACAATTTGGAGTTATGAACTGGAAGTCCGGTTAGAATAGAGCAAATTTCGAGGACGAAATTTTATTTAACGGGGGAAGAAATGTAATACCCTGAAAATCTCATTTATGATAAGTATCATATTGAGCAAATATTGCCTATTGGAAATAGGTGAATATATGGTCTCCAAGACCTTGTGGTGAATCTTTAGGGAAGTTTCTCTTGAAAATAGAATGATTTGCAATTAGGTCCCTAAAACGTTTAAGAATGTGCAATTAGGTCCCTAAACGCATCTACGGGTTATAAAATACCCTGTGAAAATTATAAAGAGGCAAGTAAATGTTTATTTGAAATAGGGAAGAATGTTGTCCCTAATTTAGGTAATTTATTAAATTACAAACATGGAGAAATTGTATAAGAATGTCCCAAAAAGTATTGAAATGACCAAAATACCCTTGTAAATCCTAAAAATAATGCAGAGGACATGGAAACAGATATGTCAGTGTAAAAGTTATGAGGTAATGAGGAATTCTAATTAAGAAAATTATCAATTATTGATGAGGAAGTAATTAGGTATTTATTGGCTAATTACTTAAGCATAAGCAAGGGAAATTCATGAATAATTAAGTAAAACCCTAAAATTAGTGGTTTTTGGCTTAAAATTAGTAAAAATATATTTTCTAATTAATTGGAAATTTTGAAGAAAAATAGATGAGTTTAGGTATTTTTAAGCCTAAATACAAGAATGAACCAATTAGGTAATTTTGTGGAATTTTTGGGAAAATTAAAATAAATAAATCATTAAATAATTAATTAAATAAAAAATAAATATTTATTAAATATAATAAAGGGCCAGCCGAATTATTGCCCAAGAAAAAAAAAAGATTAAGATAATATCAAATTTAATATGTGTAGATATTTTGTATTATTATATAATATAATTAAATATAGTGAATAGTAATTGAATAAATAGGAAATGGATCCTATCTAGAGAACTAGGAATGTGAATTTCAAAGTCAAGGTAAAATATTGATCAGTGGATTTTTACCTATCGTTAGACTTTTCCGGAAGTCAATTCCGAGGCCGGTAGAGCATTTTCCTAATAAGACGAAATAGGAAATTCGAGAAAGGCCGGATAGCCAAGTTGAAAGCTAAGGATTCAAAAGTCATGATGCGACATCCGGGGAGGAATTGAGAGTTTTCTGGACATATTTGGAATCGGTGCATTCTTGTCCATGGCGGTAGCTTCCGAATTTCGTCCGAAACCGACACGTTATTAGTAAAACTTCCGTCAGCCGGAGAAGACCTAGACAGTATTAAAAGTTAGTTAAATTATACATTTCTAATGAGGAGTGAATTGTCTTGGAATTGTATAATCCAGAATTTTGAGATTTTCCGAGATTTCGCGAATCGGACACCGACCGAGGTTTTATCAGTATAAAACCTTCTTGAACAAGTCAGTGACATCATCATTGATGATGCAGTCTTGTGCCACCTAAGGGGGGAAGGATGAATTGGACAAGTGGCATGGTGAGGATCTTGACATTTGGAAAAGTGCGATCAGACGGTCGATATCCGGTCTGGTAAAGCATGAATAGTGTCACAGATTTTCACTATAAATACCCCCCTTCCATTCACTCTTCACACCATTTCAAGAGTAGATTTTGGTTTTAGAGAGAGGTTTTAGAGAGAGGATCTCTGGAGAAAAACTGCAGCGAAGCTCTGGGTAAGTTTTTCGGTACTTAAGCTTCCGTAGTTCTTTCAATAGTTAGAGTAGTAATGTTAGTATAGCCTTTAATTTTTCAAGTATGATTAAATATCATATGATAGGGCTATATTAGTCTAGAATTTCAAAAATTATGATTGGGTCAAAGTTCTAGCAAAATTTTGGAAAAATCGGAGCCAAAGTAACGAAGTGCTGGCAAAATTCCACCAATTAGGGGTATAGGGGCAAAATGGTAATTTTTACCTAAAATGCCAGTTGTAATGTCAAATCACTAATGAAAGTGATATTACCCCTATAGGATATCAGAAACTCTGATCTGCTGTCGTTACGCTGCCCGACGTGCCACTGTTGGACGTTTCGCAGTTTTCCATAAAAAGTACTGGGAGAAATATGTCTGTATGCTGGGAGCAATATGTCTGCATGCTGGGAGCAATACATATGCATTGGTTGTGATAGATCGGTTGTTTGTGCTGTTGATATTGTAAGTAGCTGTTATCCGTATATGTGTATGTAAACATGAGGTTAAACGTTACCTGGGGTTCGATGCATGGACTCCAGCCCTTAACTTAGCTTCAGGGTCGGAAGGACCGAGTGAAAACGAAAGGAAATCACCAAGAGGGGGGTGAATTGGGGATTTTAAAAACTTTTAAAATAACTTTGCACCTAAGCTGAAGCTGAACGTAAAGAGATAGGGAAGAAGAGCTTGACACAGAAAGTTTATCCTGGTTCGGTCCAAACTCTTGACCTACGTCCGATCCCCGACTCTCCGGGTTTTTCTACTATCACTCAAATCGATACACACTCGTACTCAAGGATTATCCTCTCTCTAGGATACACTCCCCTTACAAGTTGTAATCTGAAATCCCAATCTCCAAGTCCCCTTGACTTGAGATTATTACAATGGATGAATAATTTGTATAACAGCTCTCTCACAGAGAAGATATTGATAAACACTGAGGCTCTTTGTATATCAAATACAATACAGAAAGAAAACTGAATGTATATGTAACTCTTGAGCTTGCTTTTCGTTTCTGCTTAATTTGTCGTATCTTTCGAAGTTTGTAATCTGCTCCTTATATAGTGGTGAATTGCTATGTGACCGTTACTTCTCAATTCTGCATGTTCTTCATTTGAAATTCAGTTTGATGATGATTATAGCCGTTGGGTTCTGAATTTGGTGATTGAATTCCAGACGCGTGAAATCATTCTTCATTCTGATTCGTCGCGTGAATTCAATGTTTTGTTTGATCCAACTAATACCTGAAACATTCTGAATTTAGAGTGGTTAAATATACATATGAATTCTCTAAATGAATGTAATTAATTCGCATAAAAATGGTAAACTTGTAGTTCAAACTAATCAGGATGAAAACAAGAACGATCATATTTGTTGTCGCCTTAAACTCGAGTTCGCCAAGTCGGGCTCGAGTTCGTAAGGCACTTTGAGTATCTGGTTTATCTTCGTGAGGAGCAAACTCGGAGTTTGATGTAAACTCGGAGTTTGTAAATTGTCTCAACATGTAAACTCGAGTTCACAAAGGTAGGCTCGAGTTCGAATCATCACCGAGCTTTTATCGCGAGCACCCGAGATAATATTTCACAAACCAGCAGGCTTGAGTCCATTAGTGATTAGGCTCGAGTTTAACACTATTCATGCCTAAGAGATTTGGTCATTCGAAAGTGTGAACTGGAGCATGAATACAAACTCTGGAGTTTGTACACTTGCTTTACTCTCTTTCAATGAAGGGCTCGAGTTCATAATCTCAGGCTCGAGTTCGACTCCATTTATTCCATGGCTTATTAGAGTGAACTGGAGGTTTGAACATAAACTCTGGAGTTTGTGAATGAAGGAGAACTTGGGAGCTCTCTGCCAAGGAAAAACTCGAGCTTGCAAGAACAGGCTCGAGTTTACCTGTTTTGTAAACTCTTCTTCATTTGTCAAACCATAGAGTAAACTCTACACAAAAGTGTTAGGCTCGAGTCCATATACTTGGGCTCGAGTGTTCATCAATTCTGACCATAGGAATAAGCAAACTCTACACAAAAATATAAACTCTGAAGTTTAAAGAGATGGTTTTTAATTGGAAAATATTCCCGCCAGAGGCAAACTCGAGCTTGTCTATACAGGCTCGAGTTTACTCATTTGTAAACTCTTTATCACTATACCATGGGGAGTTTAGGCTTGAGTTTATTCATTCAGGCTCGAGTTTGTCATGCTGAAATAGCCTGATGTGCTCTCTGTTTGCAGCAAACTCAATCTTGCCTAGTTAGGCTCGAGTTTTGCGATGACAGAATGTTTTTGACTCTTTTGTCTTATTAAAACATTCATACTTGTTTACAATTGTTATTAATCATCAAAACACATAGAGAACTAACACCGAGGACTGAGGAGAGAGGGAAGCAGCACGCCTAGAGGCCCGGCAGAAGATTTATTTTGTTGTTCCATCTGAAGCCTTCATTTTGATGTTGTTATCTACTTTTAAACCGCACGGTTACTATACTGCTGTTGAATATACATATCAGTTACTCAATCGCTCCGATGCTCTACTCTGATGAAAAAAAATTTATACTGCTTTTGAAAAGTTGGGATGTTACAAACCCTATATAAAATAATGTTACTTATAAAGAACACCGAAGGGAGTATTATGGAATTAGCTAGAATAAGAATCCACACATGTTTGTTGACAATCATTAAATCATTGGTTAAGTCCACTATTCTTCACAATAAATTCATCAGTTCTATTTTATCAATTTAAGAAATGGGATGAGAAACTATGAATGGAATGAGTTAGGTAATATTAGTATTACATTTTCTTATTCATCATTGATGTATATTTTCTTTTTTCTCCCTGCGGAATGAACGGTTAAGTCCTAAAAATTTAATTTAACTAGGAGTCTAAGATAATGTTAATGAAAAAAGAGTTATAAATACTGATTGATTCAATTACAAATATGAAATTTTCAGTTACAAAATATATAAGGATTGTGAGTTGTGACTTCAACAAACGATGAAACCTCTATATATAGAAGCTTACTATAAGTTTACTTACTAAAGTTGTTTAGCCATTTAATAATCACATGGGACCCAATTATTACCAGTTAAAAAATCAAGGCTATAGTATACTTTTAGTCCTTTAAGTTTACCTGAGGTATACTTTTGGTCTCTTAACTTTATAAAGTATACTTTTAGTCCTATAATTCTAACACCATTAATTTTGCTAACGGAAAATACAAACTCGAGTGACAACATATGTAAATTTAAGTGATGACTGTGTAATTTAATGCTATTAGACTTAAATTTAAAATGTGGGTAAATTGAAGAATATATAAAATTTGTGTACCGTTAGCAACATTAACGGTGTTAGAATTTTAGGACCAAAAGTATACTTTTTGAAGTTAAGGGACCAAAAGTATACTTTATATAAAACTTAAAGGACTAACCGTATACTTTAGCCAAAAATCAAATATTTGAAACTTTCGTACAATCCGGGGTGCTAGAGAGTAATGGATTTTCCCAAAACTTAGAAAATACATGACCAATTCAATATTGCCTCAATTAGTGAGTCAAAACTCTATTATAGCTCCTGTAATCCTCTTTGGAAGAAAAATAAGAACGGACTCAAATCTTACCCATTTGGTCTAAAAACACCCATTTATCAAAACTAGAGGGAAAATTTGCAGGAACTTTATTTCCAGATTTAACAACTGTGAAAAATAATATCTTGAAATCTACACATCCCAAAATTATGAATTATGACTCATTTTAAACCTTTGGATATGTACTACCATGCATTTTTGCCATCTACTTAGCATGACACTTACCTTAGGCTTGTACTTTGTAACATCCTTATTTTTATAGTATGTAATTATAATTAGGAAATACTTATTTATGAAAAATGGATTTAGCAGGTTGTAATACCCTAAAAATCTGTATTATAATTTAATAAAATTATACCTATCAAAAATAGGTGAATATGAGATATCAAATATTAAGTAATAATTATCTTATTTTCCAAGGGAAAATCTCTTAGGAAAATTAGGAAAGAGAACTATGGGGTCAAAATGACCAAAATACCCTTGGAGTGTATAAAAACTTTGGAAAAATTGTGAAAAATCCTAAATATCAGTGAAATAATTATTAAAATTGAGAGGGTATATATCTCTAATTTTGGTAATTTGATAAATTACAAACTTGGAGAAATTGAAGAAGAATACTCAAAAGGTACTGAAAAGACCAAAAGGCCCCCGTAAATTCTAAAATAATGCAGAGTCATGGAATTCTAATGTTAATACAAAAGTTTGAAGATAAAGAGTTATCTTAATTAAGGAAACTAACCACAATTGATAAGAAGGTAATTAGGTAATTACTGGCTAATTACTTAAGCATAAACGAAGGAAAATTCATAGATAATTATGTAAAACCCTAGAATTAGTGGTAATGGCTAAAACATTAGTATAAATATATTTCCTAATTAATTGGAAATTTTGAAGAAAAATTGATGAGGTTAGGTATTTTTAAGCCTAAATGCAAGAATGGACCAATAAGAGAATTTTGGGAAATTTTTAAGAAAATTGAAATATATAATTAATTAATTAAAAAATAAATATTAAATAATAATAAATAAGGGCCAGCCGAATTTGGAGGGAAAAATAGGATAAGAATGAGCAAAAAATATCATGATATTTGTATACAAGTTGTAATATTTTAATATATAATTAATTAAAGTAAATAGTAAAAAAATAAATAGTTATCTATAGGAAACGGATCCTATCTAGAGAACCAGGAATAGGATTTCTAAAGTCAAGGTATAATATTGATCAGTGGATTTTTATCTTCCGGTAGACTTTTTCGGAAGTTAATTCCTAAGCCGGTAGAGCATTTTCCTAATAAGACGAAATAGGGAAAAATGCAGATAGTCACATTTAGGATTTGAAGAAAATAAATTATAACTCAACATCTGGAGATGATTTTATGATTTCCTGGACATATTTGGAATCAGTGAATTTTTGTCCAGAGGTTGGCAATTCCGGAAGTTGATTCTGTAACCGACACGTTTTTCCGTAAAACTTCGCATGCACCGTTGGAACCCTGAATAGGACCAAAATTTAAGTTAAACTAGATACTTTTGATGAGGAAGGAAATATCTTGGAATTGTCTAATCCAGAATTTTGAGATTTTTCCGAAATTACGCGAATCGGACACCGATCGGGGAATTCTACCGGAAAGCTTCTGGAACCTGGACACTTGGCATTTTCCCATTGGCTCTTCCCTTGACTTTTGAGGCCAAGGAGGTCGGCCAAGGGAGAGAAGGAAGAAGCAAAAACTTGTTTCCAAAGTTATGAAATGGACGGTTCAGATCGATTCTCATAAAGTTGATCCGACGGCCGAAATCCTGCATCCTTTCCTATAAATACCCCCCCCTTCCTTGAGTTTTTCACACCATTTTGGAGAGAAAATCCGAAATCTAGATAGAAGGAAGAGAGAAGGAGGAGCCGGGGAAATTTGTAGCGAAGCTCTGGGTAAGTTTTTCGGTACCGAGCTTTAAGTTTTCGTAGTTCTTTCGATAATTAGAGTAGAAATGCTAGATTAGTGTTTAATCTTCCAAGTATGATTAGATATCATATGATAGGGGTATTTTAGTCATTAATTTCAAAAATCATGGTGGGGTCGGAGTTCTGGAAAAATTCTGGAAGAAATTAGTCAAAGTAACGAAGTGCTGGCGAAATTTCGCCAATTAGGGGAATAGGGGCAAAATGGTAATTTGTACCTAAAATGCCCGTTATAATGTCAAATATTGACAAAAATGATATTTATCCTTATAGGATATCTGTAGACTCGTACCGCTGTCGAACCACTGTCGAACCGCTGTCAGACGTACCGCCGTCAGGCCGCCGTCAGAATTTCTGAATTTCCGTCAAAAAGTACCGAAGTACCGTCAAACGAAGGTACGTTCGCGCGCATCGTAATACGACTCGATGCTTATAGTATGCTTATATATGATACGGATAGTTTCATAAGCCATGAGCGGGACTGCTCCGGGTCATGCACAGTGACTAAGGTAAAGAACTTAGATAATCACTATTACAGCCTTACGGGTTATAGACATGATAATGCCGTATGTTTTCCTAGCGCTGAGGACACGACCGTACATCGTGGCACTGGTGAATAGCACACGTGAAGACAAAGTAATGATCGACCGAGTAGATTAAAGTCCTGAACAGAAAATGTACTATTCTTTATGAACAGGCAATTACGCCACAATTGACGTTGTATCAGTTACTCAATGATTTTTATTCCGATGCTCTACTTTGATGGTTAAAAAAAAAAAATTTGGCTCTGAAATTGGGATGTTACACAGGTAATTATTGGAATTAAAAAAAGGGTTTGGTTAAAATATGATTTATGAAAAAAATAATGTAGAAATGATGAGAATTTATAATAAAAATAAGTAATAAAGTATATAAAAAAACGAAATGAAGTTGGAAAAAAAGAAAAGAAAAGGGCAAAGGCAATAGAAAAGAAAAAGGGGGAACGTGGCCCTTGAATGAAGCACCTGATGGGTTAATATAACAGTAACCCACCATCTCAATTTGTAATACCCTAAAAATCGTATTTATGATAAATATCATAAATTAGGAAATAATACCTATTGAAAATAGGTAAATGTGTGGTTTCAAAAAGAATGTTACATTTATCTTATTTTCTAAAGGAAAATTTCTTGGAAATTAGGAAAAATTAATAATGTGTCAGAAATGACCAAAATGCCCTTATGGAGCATAAAATGACTTAGGGAAATTATGAAAAATCCTTAGAGGTAATAAAATAATTATTAAAAATTAGAGAGTATGTTGTCTCTAATTTATACAATTTTTGGGATTTATTTCCTTGGAAAATAGTGAGGAAAAAATTAAAAAGTATTCCGGGATCATTATTGACCCCGTGATTTTTAATATTTTATGTAAAGCATAAAATACCAATGTAAGTGCAAAAGTTTTGAGGTAATAAGTTATTCTAATTAAGAAAATTATCAAAAATTGGTAAGGGATTAATTAAGTAATTGTTGGTTAATTGTTAAGCTTGGATTAAGGAAAAATCCAAAGATAATTATGTAAAACCCTATAATTAGTGGTTTATGGCTAAAATTAGCATAAAATATATTTTCTAATTAATTGGAAAATATAAAGAAAAATATGTGAGATTGGGTAATTTTAAGCCTAAAAACATGTATGGACCAATAGGGAAATTTTGTGAAAAAAATTATATAAAATAATTT
Source organism: Acacia pycnantha (assembly GCA_025563575.1). NCBI lineage: Eukaryota > Viridiplantae > Streptophyta > Magnoliopsida > Fabales > Fabaceae > Acacia > Acacia pycnantha. The sequence goes on from JAMWYP010000014.1 coordinate 4,069,276, forward strand.
TTAATAATTAAAATATATAATATTAATTAAATAAATAATTAAAAAACGAAAATAAATAAAATAATAATAAAAAGGACTGAAAATCTCAAAGGAGATAAGGAGATAAGATTTTTGAAATAAAATATTAATAAAAATGAATATTCTATGGAATATTCTGTAAAAAGCAAATAGGATAAATGATCACGGATAGAAATTAAATCCTATCTAGAAAACCATGAACTAGGTTTCTAAGGTCAGAGTATATTATGGACGAGTGTAATTTTATCTCGGAGTGGACTGTCTCCGAAGTCATTTCCGAAACCGACTTAACGATTAGGAGTAAGACGAAAAGGACAAGGGAGCAGTTGAGGAAATGAAAACCTATAGAAAATAAATCATAACTCAATATCTAGGGATGAGTTGGTAATCAACTGGACAATTTATGAATCAGTGGATTTTTGTCCCGAAGTTGATAATTAGGAAGTTATTTCCGTAATCGACGCGTTTTTCCGTAAATCTTTGGTAGACCTGAGAAGACCTGAAAGGGATCAAAAATTTAGTTAACCCAGAAATTTCTAATGAGTAGGAAAAGAACTTCAAAGTTGTGATTCCGGATTTCTAAGATTTTACAAGATTACGCGATTCGAACACCGATCGGGGACTTTATCGGTAGAAACCTTCTAGATGAAGGCAAGGTGGCATCAAAATGATTTCATTTGTGGACTTTGGGGAGGGGGGAAGGTCGGCACAAGGGAGATGTGGAGGAGAAATTGCCAACTCCTAAACCCTAAAATCCATGGTCTAGAATTAAAGAAGAATTTGGAGAAAATTACCTAAGTTGGCCCACTTTTCATCTATAAATAGCTTGCCATTCTCATTGAAAATTTCACACCAAATGCTCTTGCATATTTCGAAATCCTAGAGAGAAGTTAGAGAGAGGAGCTCTAGAGAAAGTTATAGTGAAGTTCTTCAACGGGTAAGTTCTTCGGTTCTAGTCTTTAGTTCAGTAGTTCTTGAAGTTTTAGAGTAGATGTTGTTTTGATCTTTAATCTTCCAAGTATGATTAAATATCATATGTTAGGGGTATTTTAGTCATTAATTTCAAAAATCATGATGGGGTCGGAGTTATGGCAAAATTTTGGAAGATTAGAGTCAAAGTAATGAAGTGCTGGAGAAATTCCGCCGATTAGGGGGCTCAGGGGTAAAATGGTCATTATGACTAAAAATGTATGTCGTAATGATAGATCCTTAACAAATACGTTGTTATATTGATAGGATATCCCTGATTACGTTCTGACCTACTGTCGTGCCGTATACCGATAGAGATACCAACTTTCGTCAACGAAGGTACGTTCGCGTACTGTAACACTAATCTGATGGATATAGTATGCGTGTATGTGATGTGTGTGTGGTATGATGTGAGTATGGTATGTGTATATGTGGTGTGTTGTTGGAATGCATATTATGTTAGAAAATAACTGTATGCATGTTGGGAGCGATATATCTGTAAGGCTGGGAGCGATACATCTGTAATGCTGGGAGCGATACATCTGTAATGCTGGGAGTGATATATCTACATGCTGGGAGCGATACATGTGCATTGGTTGGGTGTGATTTATATGTTGTGTTAATGTTGTTCTGTAACCCATATGTGTGTATGTATACATGAGGTTAACTGTTACCTGAGATCCGGTGCGGATCTCAGCTCTTAACATAGCATCAGGGTCAGAAGGACCGAGGACCGAGGAGAGAGGAAAGCAGCAAGTTCAAGGATCCGGCTGAAGACTTTCTGATGTTGCCCTTTACTTTTGAAAACTCTCGGTTACTGTACCGCTTCTGTAAATAGCCAGTGGGCATTTTATATATACAATATCAGTTACACTCTTGTTCCGATGCTCTACTCTAATGAAAAAATTTTATACTGCTTTTGAAAAACGGGATGTTACACAATTCATTTCGGGTGAACAGTAACAGAGTCATAGGCGCCGATTTCTCTACTTCTCGCACAGTGACGCCAGAACTTAGAGCATCTTATAAGATTATTCAGGTAACTAAACTCACTTTTTTTCATTAAAATTTCTTTATAATAATTGTTCCACATATTTTTATCTTTTTATTGATGGTAATATTGTGTACAATAAGATGCTAATAGGAGAGAGCAAGGGCATGCAATACCAATTATTAGTTTTGTTAGATTTTGAGCTATATAAAATTATAAGTTAGAGCTTGATATTTGAGTTAAGGTTTGATATGATTTTGATTATGTGGAGGTTTAAAGAATTGTTTAATAATTGGGTTATAATCATATGAGTTAGAAAATAGATTTAATTGGTCTAGAATGTTGATATTGATGATTTTATGACTATAAGTGTGTTGAAAGGGAAACCTTAACTTGTGAAATTAAGTGATTGATGTGAGTGGATGGTGTAGAGGTTATCTAAGGATTTTAAGGAGTGATTTTGAGCTTCTGAGAAGAGCGATCAATGACCTTGGATTATTGAGTTAAAGATTATTAAAGAAATTGGGACGTTGGGAATAATGGTTGTAAAGAAAATTAGGTTTTTGAGAGTAGAATTGTATCATTTATTTATTTTATTATTGTTTGTGGTTGATTGGTATCAACATTGATAATGTAGAGCAATTTTATGACAGGTGATTGCGCGTGCTTTGCTTCTTAAGTTAAGGTTAAGCTTGGAGTTCAGGTAACCCGAGTTAATTTATTCTATATGATTGCTTTGGGCTGTAAGGTGTTTTCTAAACTTTACTTTCATCTATACTACTTGTATGTGTCTTGAAAAGTCATGTGTATGTTTGAATATAAACTTAGTTTAGTAAAACAGTGTATTTTCCAACTTGTATATATGAGTGGAGATTATTATGAAGATTGTTACTGTTGTGATAGTTATGACATTTGTGATGGACTATTGTATATGGAATGATAATCTTGAAAAATCTTTTCAAAATCTACATTGATATTTTTTTTCTGTTATGGGATATATTGGGTTGTGTGGAAAAGATATGGTAAAATTGTGCCCATCGGCTCTCTTATTCCAAGCCCAGATTTTGAGTTGAGTGTTTGAGGGGGACACCTCTTTGTTACAGTATATCGGTGGTGGCATGGGAGGAGGCAATATTCTTACAGTGACTAGCTAACCTTTGGCTGGGAATACTAACATTCATAGGTTTTAGCACATCCAGAAGATATAACGAGGAGCAAGATGGATGAGTGAGGATAGTTCTAATCATTGAAAGTATATATAATATTTAATTATTGAGAATGCTATTATTATGTTAGTTAAACTTGCTTCCCTGACATGTAATACTTTCTTTCATACTTTGTAAATTGATTTTGGTTGCTGGACCTTATGTCTCACTCCATCATTGTTAATATATATTTTTCAGTCGAGGCAAATAATTTTGTTGGAGGCCAAGGGAAGCAGCAAGTGGCATAGGCGTCATGAGCTTTGTAGGCTTCTTTTCGTATTAGTGTTGTATCAATTTCTATATTGTTATTTTAGGGCTTTCATATTTTTGAAATACTATATTTACTGTTTTGAATAACTGTTTTGGGATGACTGTTTTACTATTGTTGGACCTGATGCCTTATTTTGTATACTATGATATTTTGGTAGATCCACAATCCTATCTTGTGTTGTAAATTGTATGTTTTGTATAAATGCTTTGTTGTGGGGTTTAGTGTTGTAGAACTCATGAGCTATGTTTTCTCCTGTCTGTTAATTGTGCCCAAAATAATGAATTTTCTGTAGTGGGTTTGTGAGACAGTTTTGTGCCCTAAACCCCAATGTGTCTTTTGGGAAGAAATGATTTTCAATTACCACAAGTTAATCAAGTTTTGTCATACCATTATGGATAATTGTTGTTTGTGAGAAAGGGTCTGTTCATATACTTGGCCCTCATTCCTCTCCTTGTGAATGTTAGATACATACCATTACATAAATTGACTTACAATAACTCAAACAAATACATACAACAACGACATAATATAATCGATCAACATCAACAAAATCAAAATATTCTTTTCAAGAGCCTCCTCCACTAGCATTCTCTCATCCTTAAATGTACTTGCTCCAACTATTTGTACGTAGGATAAAGGGTGCAAGGTTTGGGAGAATCTCATTAGGAACCAACTTCATCGTGTAATATATGCAAGGTCACAACTATATATGCAAATAAACAATACCACACAACTATATGAGCTAAATTATGCACATGGCCATGACAAATAACTTGAGTAAGGAATTTACATGTTCTTATGCTTATACCTACAACAAGTATGGCACAAATAAACATATGACAACCAATGTATAAAAACATCAGAAGAAAAACTTTAGCTACCTCTTGCTTGCACTTCATCAGTTTTTCTTTATCCTTGTTCTTGATGACAAAAGCTATGTCCCACTATCAATTATGCATGAAGGGAAAGATTCACTACTACAAAAACACTAAAAAACGACCTAAATAAGACCCAATTAACGTCCTTATTCAGAGGGACGTCTCGGGCAGGGAAGTTGTTTTTTTACATATTTCGGCGTCCTGAAAATAAATCAGGACGCCTAATATGAGACGTCCTGAAAATAAATCAGGACCCCTTATTTGAGGCGTCCTGATTTACTTTCAGGACGCCTCATATGAGGCGTCTTGAAAATAAATCAGGACGCATCATTTGAGGCACCTTTGGAATGTGGCAGGCGCATTGCAAAGTCCAAATGGCATTTTTCTGAAAGCGAATGTGCCATAAGGACAAGTAAAAGTAGTTTTCTCTTGATCTTCCGGGGTTATAGCAATCTGATTGTAGCATGAATAACCAACTAGCCTTGCCTTCGGCATCAAACTATTTACACAACATATCAACACATATATACATTCAATAATCATCAGCGTTAGTGTTACAGTACGCGAACGTACATACATCCAATAAACATACCACATATACAATACTCATACTACATACATGCATACCATAAACATCATATTAGTGTTACAGTACGCGAACGTACCTTCGTTGACGAGCGTAGGTACTTCTGGCGGAAACGGCACGTTTTACGGAAAACAGCGAAACGTCTGACAGCAGCACGTCGGACAGCGTAACGGAAGCAGATCAGAGTTTCTAATTCCCTATAAGAGCAATATCACTTTCATTAGTGATTTGGCATTACGACTGGCATTTTAGGTAAAAATTACCATTTTGCCCCTATACCCCTAATCGGCGGAATTTCGCCAGCACTTCGTTATTTTAACTCTAATCTTCCAAAATTTTGCCAGAACTTCGACCCCACCAAGATTTTCGAAATAATGACTAAAATACCCCTAATATATGATATCTAATCATACTTGGAAGATTAAAGACTACTCTAGCATTTCTACTCTAACTACCGAAAGAACTACGAAAGCTTAAGTACCGAAAAACTTACCCAGAGCTTCGGTGCAAATTTCCCCGGACTCCTTCCCCAGAGCTTCTCTCTCTAACTTCTCACTAAAACCGAAATGCTCTCTTGAATTGTGAAGAATTAAGAGCAAAGGGGTGTCTTATTTATAGGCAAAAGTTATGGATTTCAACCGTTGGATCTTCTTTCGTATCGACGGCTCAGAGATGGTAGATGTGGCCTTATTGAGAATCACTCATTTTCCTTCCTTCTCCTCCACCAAAAACGTCCATATGTCATCTTTTCCAAAGATGAAGTCATCCCGATGATGTCATCAACTTGTCTTAGAAGTTTTCTACCGATAAAACCCCGATCGGTACCCGATTCGCGTAATTTCGGAAAAATCTCAAAATTCTGGATTTACAACTTTGAAGACATGTTCTCACTTACTAGAAATGTCCAAGTTAACCTAAATTTTGATTCCATATAGGGCTCCAACAGTCCATATAGGGCTTCCCTATTTCGTCTTATTAGGAAAAAGCACAAACGGCTTCAGAATTAACTTCCGCAAGAGTTTAACGGAAGATAAAATTCCACTGATCAATATTCTACCCTGACTTTGGAAATCTCATTCCTAGATCTCTAGATAGGATCCGTTTCCTAATTTCTAAATTACTATTCATCATTTTTACTTTTATTAATTATATTATTAAAATATTTGCAACTTGCAAAAATTATTTTTCATTTCATTTTCATTTTTTTTTCTGCCCAATTTTTTTTTTATTTCGTTTTTTTTATTTTGATTAATTATTTAATTAATTATTTAATTAATTAAATAATTATTTTTACATAATTTTTACAAAATTTTCCCATTGGTCCATTCTTGCATTTAGGCTTAAAAATACCTAAACTCATCTATTTTTCTTCAAAATTTCCAATTAATTAGTAAATATAGTTTTACTAATTTTAAACCAAAAACCACTAATTTTAGGGTTTTACATAATTATTCTGAATTTCCTTTGCTTATGCTTAAGTAATTAGCCGTAATTACCTAATTACTTAATTATCACTTGTTGATAATTTCCTTAATTAAAATACCTTATTATCTCATAACACTTGTTTTGAAATTTGTGTTTCCATGTCTCTTTCATTATATTAGAATTTGTGAGGGTATTTTGGTCATTTACCACTTTTTGAGTATTCTTATTCAATTCCTCCAAGTTTGTAACTTATTAAATTACCTAAATTAGGGACAATATCCTTCCCTATTTCAAATAGATTTTTACTTGCTTCTTTTATAGCTTTCACAAATTTCCTAAGTATTTATGTCCCTTAGGGGCATTTCCGTCATTTGGCACTTTGGCCCTTAAATTCTCTAATTTCCAAGAGATTTTCCCTTAGAAAAATATACTATATTATCACAAGTCTTGAGATTATATGCTTGCTTACCAAAAATACCCCTTTCATTTATCCGGGTATTACACCTGCTCGTTATCAACCCGCAAAGTGACCTCACCCTTCTCTACATCAATGAGAGTCCTTGCAGTGGCTAAGAATGGACGCCCAAGGGTTAGAGGAATTTTCCAATCAACTTCACAATCAAGCACTACAAAATCCGCGGGGAAGATAAACTTGTCAACTTTAACTAGGACATCCTCAATGATTCCTCTAGGTCTAGAAATGCTACGATCGGCCAAGAGAAGAGTCACCGTAGTGGGTCTTGGCTCTCCCAAACCCAATTGATTGAAAACAGCTAGAGGCATCAAGTTAATACTTGCTCCCAAATCACAAAGAGCCTTACCATTAAAGTTGGTCCCAATGTTGCAAGGAATATAGAAGCTTCCTGGATCTTTGAGCTTAGCTGGTAACTTCCTTTGAATGACTGCACTACACTCTTCGGTCAATGCCACAGTCTCAAATTCATTGAATCGCCGCTTCTTGGACAAAACATCTTTAAGGAACTTAGCATATTTAGGCATGCTCTCCAAAGCTTCAGCATCTTCCTCTTTCTTCTTGAATCTTTGAGGAAAAGGTAGTGGTGGCATAAAAGTAGGAGTGGTGGGCTTTTTCTTTTTCTCATCATTCATCTCTTGCTCCACTTTCTTGTCCTTGCTAACATCATGCAAACTTTCTTCGTGTTGCTTTCTCTTCTCAGTTTCATTTTCCTCCCCTACACTTTCTCCATCAACATCAACAATCACCTGATCTTGCTTTGGTTGAGGAGTACTTGAGCTAGGCACATCCGGTAGTACTTTTCCACTTCTCAAGTTAATGGCATTGCATTCCTCTTTTCCAACTCGTTTTGGATTAGGAATGGTATCACTAGGAAGATTGCTTCTTGACATAACATTCACTTGTGATGCTAATTGCCCCATTTGCACTTCAAGATTTTTAATAGCAGTTTCATGGAGAGAGAAAGTAGCCTTAGTTTCAACCCTTGAAGATTCCACCTCAGACAAGATCCGAGCTAGCATCTTGTCGGTTTTAGAATTCCTCTTCCTTAATAGGAAGCTGCCTTGATTGCGTTTGAAAACCGGGTGGAATAGGCTTAGTGCCAGATGTAGACCCATGTGCTTGATTCAAACTATTACCTTGACTCCAAGAAAAATTTGGGTGAGTTCGCCAAGCACTATTGTAGGTTTGTGAATAAGGGTTGCCTTGAGGATTTTGGAACTTGCCCATGTAGTTGACAGATTCAGTGGCCATGTAAAGAGGACAATAATTAGGCATATGGACATCATTGCATTGATCACATACAATTGGTGTGGCATGAACAGAATGCACACCTTGAGAAGTGCTCTTTTTGCACTTGAGACTCTAGCACATCAAAACGCTTATTCATAGCAGATAAGAGAGTTACAATTTGCGAGGAAGAGTCTTCTTTTGCATTAGGCATAGCTTGGTTAGTCCTCCTATCATTGCCTTGATTATTGTTTGCAGACAATTGATCCAACAACCGAATCACCTCATTCACAGGAACATTCCGGTATCCTCCATTGGTCATAGAATCAACCATTGCTTTAGATGGAGGATTAAGTCGAGTACAAAAAATTTGGACCACAACCCATTTGTCCACCCCATGATTAGGGCATTGTTTCATTGACATCTTGTATCTCTCCCAAGCGGCATAAAGATGCTCATCAGGATGTTGTTTAAAGCTTAGAAATTCATCCCTAGCTTCCACAGATTTGTCATCAGAAAAGAATCGAGCTCTAAACTTAGCCTCAAGATCGGCCCAAGAAGTGATAGACCCTTCCGGAAGATTGTTGAACCAATCTCTAACCTTGCCTTCTGAGAGAAAGAGGGAATAACCGTAGCTTCAAAACATCTTGGGAACTCCATTTTGCTTGAAAGAATCACACACTTCCAAGAAGTACATCAAGTGCTTGTTGGCATCTTCATTGTAAAGACCATGGAACATACCATGCATTTGAAGCATTGTTATCATAACCGGCTTGATCTCAAAGGTACGTGCTTGCATTTCCGGCATCCGAATGCAAGATTGAGGACCTTGCATATTTCGACTAGCAAAATCATTGACGGTAGCTCTATCATATTCGTCGTTTGCCATGGTTTCAGATGCAGATTCATATGCAGATTCAGTCTCTTCTTCAATGGGAGACACTTCGTCAAGTATTTCTTCTTCAATGAGAGGCACCTCGTCAAGTACCACTACCAATCCGTCCGGATGCAAGTTTTGCATATACTAAAATGGTACCTACAAGAGAAACAAGCAAGAGCGAGTATCAAACCAAAACAAAAATCAATAAAGTAAAAGAAAGAAAAAATGTAAACCTAACTAAAAGCTCAAGCAAAGTTTACTAACACAAGCCCAAGGTTGACCAAAGGATTTGTTTACACAAATCCCCGGCAACGGCGCCAAAAACTTGTTCGCCTCGCAAGTGTACGAGCTTCGCAAGTAATAAAGTGATAAATAAAGTATCGTTCCCACGAGGATTTGTTTAACAAATTGGTCGAGCAAGAGGCTTAGTGAATTTCATCAAGTTGAGCTAAAACAAAGTTTTGAGTTGGAAAGAGAATTTTTAAAGACTATTTCTAAAACTTAAAATTGATAAAGACAAATGACTCTTTGACTTCAAGGATAATAAAGCCTAGGATTCTTTTTCCCCTTTTTGCATTTCATAAAACTTGGTTAATTTCCTCTCTAGTAGCATTTCAATATATATATGTGTTAGTCTAAGGTTCTAAAACACTTGACCCGCTCTCTCAAGTCAAAATCAAGTTTCTCTTCTCATTAAAATGCACAATCTCTTGCTACAATTAATGAGAATCAATATTTAAGCAACAACCCTAATGTGACAATGCAAGGTTAGTAAATATATCTCTATTTTACCAACAAACCATCCATTTATCAATTAAACTTCAAGACAAGCATGATTTCAATCAAGTTCTACACCTAGATTAGCTCTCTCAAGTCAAAACCTAAGTGAATAAATCATCTAAATGGAGGCCAATCATTTAGAGGCATTAAGCCAAGGTTAAAATCAACACATACATATATTAATCTACCAAAAGAGAGGAATATTCAAGTATTAATCCATACAAAGGGTCAAAAGAACCCTAGAATGAAAGGTTTAGCTACTCATGTTCAAATACAAAGGAAGACTAAGCAAGATACTGGAAAAGGATTAAGAAACTGGAAAGAGAGCAAAGTGAAATATCAAAACCAAGAAGACAAACATCAGCAACAGCAACAACAACAGGTTGAAGATGATGAATAATCCCCCAAAGCTGCGTCCCTCCTCTGGTTCTGCAGAATCTCCAGCGCGTCTCTCTGTTCTCGCTCTGTTCTGTTTCTTTCTCCCATTCCCAGCTTCGTTTTTTCCCGTTTTCTTTCAGTTCCGCGATCCCCCTCCAAAACGATGCTGCTCCTTAGGTTTTAATTCATTCCCTTCATTCGTGGGCCCAATCGTAGCTTTTTGTCCTTTTTCTTTTGAATTAATTCGTCCGTAGGCCCCCTTTTTGTTCGGCCTCCGTCCTATCTCTATGGGCTCATTTTTTTTGTAACCTTTAAGTCTTCCATTTAGGTCTTCAATCCATTGTGGGGCCCCTCTTCAACTTTTTAGGATTCAAATGATTCATTCATATAGCCCAAAACGTAATTCCTGATTCATAACGAAAAGAAAACAAAACATTAAATAATAATAATAATAATAATAATAATAATAATAATAATAAAACTAAATTTATTTAAAACTTCTCATTACTATTATTTATTTCCTAAACTCAAAACTTTTATTTTAAAATGAAATCCTGATGCATCCAAATTGATTTCTCTTAAAATCTCAATAAAATCTCTTTAATTTAGCATTGATGACTTCCTAAATATATCAAAATAGGTCTCAAATCTATTAAAAATAGGAAGTCATCAAGCACACTGGGTCAGGATCATATTTCGGTTTGGGGTTATCAGAAATATCAGGATTTCGTCTTCGTCCCGCCGTCTCTAGAACTACGGATCTACGAGCGTTACGTCTCATTGTTACGGGATAGAGGGTATACGAATTTTCTTTTCTGTCCATCACTACATATTACACCAGGGTCATATCAGTACTCATTTTCAAAATGTGCTCAAAGTTTTAAGGCTTGAGAACCTAACTCCGTTATCCGAACAGATTGGCCAGGTAAGTGTCTACCATGGGGGCCTCACCGACTTATACGGCGACTTATGGCACACCCACGTAGACTAGCCTTGCCTTAGGCACCAAACTGTTCGTAGTAACATAGTTAAATTCATGCCAGAATTTCATGCTCTGATACCAAAAATGTAACATCCCAATTTCAGAGCCAATTTTTTTTTTTTCAATCAGAGTAGAGCATTGGAGCGGAAGAGTAACTGATCCTTTACAAAACGTAACCATAGTGTAACATAGTATTGAGTACAATAATCCTAGTGTTTGAAAATAAACACAGGAAGTGGTAAAGATATCTTCGGCCGAAAGCCTACTCCTGCTGTTTGTCTCGATCTCCGATCCAACAGAGCCTCTAACCGTGAATGTATCTCGGTGACTCCTAACAGAATCTCTATCCGTGAATGTACCTATCACATATATGTATATGAGCAGCACTAGATTAGTGTTACAGTACGCGAACGTAACTTCGTTGACGGCGTTAGGTACTTCTGGCGGAAAACATACTTTTTACGGAAAAACGTGAAATGTCCAACAGCGGCACGTCGGGCAGCGTAACGGCAGCAGATCAGAGTTTCTGATGTCCTATAAGAGTAATATCACTTTCATTAGTGATTTGGCATTATAACTGGCATTTTAGGTAAAAATGACCATTTTGCCCCTATACCCCTAATCGGCGGAATTTCGCCAGCACTACGTTACTTTGGCTCCGTTTTTCCAAAATTTTGCCAAAACTTCGACCCAATAATAATTTTCGAAATTCTAGACTAATATAGCCCTATCATATGATATTTAATCATACTTGAAAAATTAAAGGCTATACTAACATTACTATTCTAACTATTGAAAGAACTACGAAAGCTTAAAGCTCGGTACCGAAAAACTTACCCAGAGCTTCGCTGCAGAATTTCCCAGAGCTCCTCTCTCTAAAACCTCTCTCTAGATTTCGGTTCTCACTTGGAGAATGGTGTGAAGAATTCCAAAGGGAGGAGGGGGTATTTATAGCAAAATATGTGACACTATTCACAACTTTACCAGAGCGAATACGGACCGCCGGATTGTATTCTGCCAAATGTCCAGATCCTCACCGGGACACTTGTCCAATTCGTCCTTGAGCCCTTAGGTGGCATGTTGTGACATCATCCATGGTGATGTCACATGGTACTCTCTGCTCCTGGTCTGATGGAATTTCCCCGATTGATGTCCGATTCGCGAAAACTCGGAAAATCTCAAAATTCTGAATTATACAATTCCAAGACAATTCCTTCCTCATTAGAAATGTATATTTTAACTAACTTTTTAATACTGTCTAGGCCTTCTCTGGCCTGACGAAAGTTTTACGAAAAAACGTGTCGGTTACGAAACGAAATTCCGGAAGCTACCGCCTATGGACAAGAATGCACTGATTCCAAATATGTCCAGGAACACTCTCAACTCTTCCCCAGATGTCGCAACATGACATTTAGATCCTTAACTTTCAACTTGGCTATCCGGCTTTTCTCAGAATTTCCCTATTTCGTCTTATTAGGAAAATGCTCTACCGGCCTCGGAATTGACTTCCGGAAAAGTCTAACGGAAGGTAAAAATCCACTGATCAATATTTTACCTTGACTTTGGAATTCCCATTCCTGGTTTTCTACATAGGATCCGTTTCCTATTTATTTTATTACTATTCACCATATTTAATTATATTATATTATAATACAACTTGTATAAAAATCTAGATATTACTTTTTTTCATTCTTATCCTATTCCCTTGCTCAATTTCGGCTGGTCATAATTATATTATAATAAATATTTATTTTTTATTTAATTAATTAATTAATTATTTATTTATTTCAATTTTCCCAAAAATTCCACAAAAGTACCTAATTGGTCCATTCTTGTATTTAGGCTTAAAAATACCTAAACTCATCCATTTTTCTTCAAAATTTCCAATTAATTAGAAAATATGTTTTTACTAATTTTAAGCCAAAAACCACTAATTTTAGGGTTTTACATAATTATCCATGAATTTCCCTTGCTTATGCTTAAGTAATTAGCCAATAAATACCTAATTACTTCCTTATCAATAGTTGATAATTTTCTTAATTATAATTCCTCATTACCTCATAAATTTTACATTGACATTTCTGTTTCCATGTCCTCTGAATTATTTTAGGATTTACAAGTGTATTTTAGTCATTTCAATACTTTTTGAGCATTCTTATTCAATTTCTCCAAGTTCATAATTTATTAAATTACCATAATTAGAGATAATATACTCTCATAATTCACTTGGTCATTTTACTGCCTTTTAGGATTTTTCATAATTTTTCTAAGTTATTTATGTCCCTTAGGGGCATTTTTGTCATTTTGGCACTTTGGCCCTTAAATTCCCTAATTTCCTACAGAATTCAACTTAGAAAAATAGACTATATTTACACAAGTCTGGAGATCAACACTTCACTTATCAGAAATATCCAATTTATTTATAATATTTCAGATAATAAAAATTCGGGTATTACAATATCCACCCCTAAGCCTGAAATAATACCAATTTTAGTTTAAAAAATATGACAATTCTTCATATTATTGTGTGCTTTAGTAACTCTATTTAATTGTGGATTAATGCCTGTTTTATTTAAATATTATGATATGAGTTTGATCTTGAGTTAACTCTGATTTAAACGACGTACTGTCTCATTTTGTTCATCAACCAATCCATTTATCATTACCTTGCTTTTACAGTTGTTAATTAAAAGCTAAATGCCTACAATATTATTCTCTCTTTTGCCCTTTATATTCCAAAAAATAGATAATCTTTATTATAAACTCGCCAAGTGAAATATCTCATTTTCATTTTTAAATATTACCCGTATAGTTTGTTTGATGAATAAAATATACGCTTGAATAATAATAATAATAATAATAATAATAATAAAACTAGATAAAAGAATAAGTGAAATGAGACATGTAATTAAGAAAGCAAGAAATAGAAGAACACATGAGAACACACGTGAAAAAAACTAGTTTCTTTTGCCCTTTATTTGAAGCCTATCCTAATATTCTTATGCATGGAATTTTTTTAGGGTTACAACTTACTCCCCACGTCCCCACTTCAACGTTTCTAAAAAATAAAAAATTGACGGGCTTAACGGGCCGCCCCGAGCCCTGCAGGGCCGGCCCGTAAAAGCCATTGGCCCTGCAGGGCCAAACTTCACCTCTCTCCTCCATTTTTTAAGCCCGGCCCTTAAAGGGCCAGGGCTTAAACGGGCTGGCCCGACGGGCCTGGCCCGTTTTGCCGGCTCTAAAATATAAGCTAAAATTAAGGCCCAAACTACCAAAAGTTAATTCCTAACATAGGTTTCTAAGTGTCTGAGACATTTCTTGATGCAACTTGATTCTTCCCATCTGATATTGCTTGATTCTCATTTTCTGTTGAACCTTGGTGATCCCCATTAACAACGTTTGAAGATTCAACGATGATATCAACTGAAGGGGATGATGACATGTGGAGGGTCTTTGATGCCGCCAAAATATCCTTTTTCTTCATCTCTTTGCCTTTTCCCCACAAAACCATATATAATCCACCCACTATCAGCACTCCTCCAAATATACTGCATATATCATGGATTCACATTTCTATATTATAATTTAAATAATTATACCACATTCTCATAATAAAAAATAAAAATAAAAAACTTACTGGAGAATCTACCATGGTAAAATTCAGGGTACATGAGTATCCTTTTCCCTGATTTTATTTACCAATAATATTGAGTACCCTAATCTTATTTATAGTGTATTGGGCTCTAATCTTATTTTCTTAGTGCATCTAGCACCCTTAAAAGTTATTTTACCTGAAAATCATGATTATGGATACTACTTGAACCTCAAATTTATTACCAAAAATACTTAATGACTGAAATTCTTGAGCAAGTGCAATTTATATTTAGTGAGTGTAACTCTTATTCAGTTGTGTACGGCATATCTGCGCCATTTTGTACCTATTGAAGATAGATTACACATCACTTCTTAAATAACTTTAAGATACTTTTTGGTCAATAAATTTTACCACGATGGATCTTTCAACAATTTTTCCTTGGGAAAAAATTGAAGGACCATGTAGAGATATCACTATAAAAAAAAATAGTGAATTAATGACGGAATTGTAAAATTCTGTCAAAAATCTTCCTGTAAAAAAAAAAATGAGTAAATATCCTTTCTGGTCCTTGACAAAAAACACGGACCCCATTTTGGTCACTGACAAAAAAAAATGTTCTTTTTAATCCATAAAAAGGACGAATAAGGGTCGATTGGTGGACATTTTGATCCCTCACAAATTTCCAAAAGGTCATTTGTAGTCCCATAAAAAGGACGAATAAGGGTCTTTTTTTTTGTCAGGGACCAAAATGAGGTCCGTGTTTTTTGTCAGGGACCAGAAAGGGTATTTACTCTTAAAAAATTTAGCAATGTAATTTTCACTAATTCAATTCTATTACTAATTCACTGGTTTTTTTTTTTTTTTTTGGTATGTGTGTGTTTCATACCTTCCCAGATGAAGCGTCTCGTTCAAAAAGAAAGATCCAACAAAAGCCAAAAACAAAAGCTGGAGAGGAATGAATACTGATACGAAAAGAGGTCCTCCTTTGCTTACACACCATGCCATCAACACCACATTAAACCCTGATGCCACTAGTCCCTACATTCACAATAACTTACATATGTAACCAAGTTTTCCATTCCCCAAATAATTTTTCATGATTATCTTATTTTAAACATTGAAAAATAATTTAATGGATGAATAATTGCATATAGGCTAAATTATATAAACCTCTGCTTAACTTTAACTATGTACAAACTACCTTCTTAACCTTTGATAAAACCTAATGATAAATCCCCTTAAAAATTTCATGTAGGTTTATACCCCAAACTATATTTTTGTGTAACCCCCTTAAACTTACAAGTTAAATGCATACAAAACACTTATACTTTAAGTCATCATTTGCTGATAAATAATGAACAAAAACTTATTGTGGAGTTTTGCATGTACATAAATACTAGAAATTAAATCCTATCTGGAAAACCATGAATCAAGTTTCTAAAGTCAGAGTATATTATTAATGAGTGAATTTTTATCTCGGACTGGACTGTTTCAGAAGTCATTTCCGAGATCGGTGGAATATTTAGAGAATAAGACTAAAGAGGGTAATCTGTGAAAAAGGCAGATAGTCACAAATTGGAATTTGAAGAAAATAAATTATAACTCAATATCTGGGGATGAGTGGGTAATCAACTGGACAAATTATAAATCAGTGAATTTTTGTCCCGAAGTTGATGATTCCGGAAATGATTTCCGTAACCGAGCGCGTTTTTTGAGAATCTTCAGCGAAACCGATGAAACCCTGAAAGGGATCAAAAATTTAGTTAACCCAGACATTTCTAATGAGTAGGAAAAGATCTTCAAAGTTGTGATTCCGGATTTTTGAAATTTTGCAAGATTATGCGATTCGGACACCGATCGGGGAACTTTATTGGTACAAGACCATAAAGCAAAAGCATCACATCACATTGATGTGACATAATGCCACCTAAGGGGGGAGGCCGGTTTTGGGCTTTTGGAGGGCCAAGATGAAGCATTTCAAAGAAGTGCGATTCTACGGTCCAGAATCCGTCTGGTAAAGCATGAATAGTAACCCAGAATTCCCTATAAATAGCCCTTGCCCTCCTCCATTGTATTCTTCACACCAAAATTCACTCCTCTAGTCAAAATTTCCTAGAGAAAAGTTAGAGAGAGAAGCTCTGGAGGAGGTAGCAGGGAAGTTCTTCAACGGGTAAGTTCTTCGGTCCTTAGTCTTTAGTTCGTTCGGTAGTTTTAGTAGAAATGTTAGTTAGATCTAGAAAGTAGGAGATGAAATTCCTATTGTTGTTTTTAGGTCTCATTGCATTGAAAGATGCCTGACGAGGTAAAAACATAGTAGGGATTGAGTCTCTGAAAGTTGGGAGTTAAAAATAGCGAAGCTCTGACGAAATTCCGCGCGATCAGTAAGGGTAGGGGCAAAATGGTAATCGTGCACTGTGACTAAGGTAAGCTTAGATCACTATTTACAGCTTTACGGGTTATAGTCATAATAATACCGTTATGTTTTTCTAGCGCTGAGGACACGATTGTACATCGTGGCACGGATGTTGCAAACCAGGGATAACTTTGCATGATAGTGTAGTTGTTATCTTTTGATCATATGATGTACTGTATGAATCTATGCTGTATACTAGAGATATCTGTTGTGCATGTATTGTTTATATAAGCATGAGGTTAACCGTTACCTGAGGTCCGATGGGCATTGGACCTCAGCTCTTATTATAGCTTCAGGGTCCGGAGAATCGAGGACGGAGGATGAGCGTAAGCTGTGTAAGCAACACATGCGAAAAACGTGTAAATAATCGATCGAGGATATCTAAGATTTGAACAGATAATGTAATGTTCGTTATGAACAGGCAGCTACGCCACTGTATTATGTTGTATCAATTACTCAATACTCCATTTGTTTCCAATGCTCTACTCTGATATATGGAAAAAAAATTATACTGCTTTTGAAAATGGGATGTTACATTTTTGTATCAGAGCATTCATTCTGGCATGAATTTAACTATGTTACCACGAACAGTTTGGTGCCGAAGGCAAGGCTAGTCTACGTGGGTGTGCCATTGAGTCACCGTGAATTCGGTGAGGCCCCCATGGTAGACACTTACCTGGCCGTTCTGTTTGGTTAACGGAGCTATGTTCAAAAGCCTTTTAAACTCGGAGTATATTTTGAAAAATAGTACTGGTATAAACTCTGTTGTGACGTTGTAGTGATGGATGGGTATAGATTCCCCAGACATAAACTACACTAAAACAAGTAAGATGTACTGCGTGTATATCCGTAGTTTCGAGATAATAGGGTTAAGACTAAACCTAGAGTCAGTATGTCCACCGCTTGAATCTATGCCGATATCAGAACCCTGATAACCCTGATATAAGCCTCTGATAACCCTGATATCAGTCTCTGAGAACTCCGATAATCGCCAGTTCATACTGAACGGAAATTCTATCCTAGCACAGCGCGTATATGTGGAGCTGGGGCATGACATACGAAATTCTAAGGCCAACAAAGATAAGTACATGCAGTATTTGACTCATGTAAAGAAACTCCCGATACGTACTTCCGTACCCGTTTCTAAAAAGAACGAACCAACGAAATTTTGAACAAGGGAAATGTGGAGGGTATCTATTTGTTAGTAGTAATACTCGTGTAGAAAAAGTCTGTGATATTCTAATCATTGTCTTCCTTATATATGCCTAACGTTCTCCATGGGATACAGTGAAGATGGACAGAAAAGAACCTTCCCACGTGAATTACCGTGGAACGATGAGACGAACCGCACGGAAATCAACAAACCCTAGACACATAAGGATCAATAGCAACTCTGAACCGAACTACGATCCTAAACCATCATACTTTCTTGAACCCGAAAAACAATTTCTACCGAAGTATAACCCCAATCCTGAATTCTTGAATCTAAACTCCCCTACACGTATTTTTGTACCAGGACCCGTGTATCATTCTGGACCAGAGTACCCACTTGACCTTAATTATGAACCTGTACTCATACACCATGTACTCCCGAATATAGCACAACCTCCTTCAGAGCCAGAAGAACCAGATTCATCGGACCATTCGTCTGAGGGAGACAAGTCTGATGATTCCCAATCTAGTAACCAGGAAATTTCAGATAATGAATCTCATACCAGTTATAAGCCTATTTTCCTGAACTATGTTCTAGATCAAAAACGGGATGCTAGTGGACATCTTAAGCCTCGATTCAACCAACAACTGCATATAGAGAAATGGGTTAATCTCTCATAGCATGATGACCAATTTTTGAATTTTAACCAGAAGATATGCCTATATTTAGTGTCTAACAATGTTTTAAATTGGAGTACTTCCAATAAGAAGATACCTGTGCATGAAAAAAAAAGAAGGGATCCATGTTTTCATACATGCACAATCAATGCTAAATATAAATGCTACTAGCTGAAAAAAAGGAACAAATGCTACCACTTTAGACCTTTTTATAAGTCCATTCCCCAAATTTACCGTCATTGATTAATGGGATTCTCAACCTTCTCACTCATCTTTCTTTGTTTTCAGTATGAATTAATTCACTTTTTCATTACATTTATTTAATAGGGATAAAATTGTAACACTATCATTATTACTCCCTAGTTGAACTTATAATAGGGACCAATTTTTGTTTTTTCTAAATGGGACTTTTAAAAATGACGAAATGGTAAGTAGTGAGAAATTTGAATTTCTTTCAATAGTTGATTCTATACAACCATGTTTGATGTACCATGTAGGCATGTAGCCAATTTCATCATATAATTTTAC
This sequence comes from Acacia pycnantha, assembly GCA_025563575.1. Lineage (NCBI taxonomy): Eukaryota > Viridiplantae > Streptophyta > Magnoliopsida > Fabales > Fabaceae > Acacia > Acacia pycnantha. The sequence goes on from JAMWYP010000014.1 coordinate 4,088,707, forward strand.
CGGAACACTTAGTCGCCACTGAAAGTTGTTGCCGCTGTGTACAAACAAACCCATAGTTTCCAGTGACGACAGACTAGTCCCTGTCAAATACTACCTCCAGTGAAATATTAGACCCAATTGATTTTTTTTTGGAGAGATTAAAGAATCTAAATATATAACTTAATTATATCATATATTGTATATGATTTAATTATATATACCAGTTTATAAGTTTGACAAATTAGTTTAAAGAGAAAAAAAAAGACAAATATAAGTAATTTAATTAGCTTTTTTAAGTATATTGTAGCAACAGGAACACCTTACTTAACTACAGGTAACAGTGTCTCTTTCAAGGAAAACGTCTATTCCCACTTCTTGTAATCATGATCGAATGCTCAGTATTCTGTTGTAAGTGATTTTCTTAATCACATTCCACTACAAATTAAAATAATATATAATAAGAAATTTGAAGGACAATTCTCATCAATTGTGGATTAGGATTCCATAAGGAAGTATTATTTGTACGACACTTTTCACCCCGAGTAATCTATGAATATTTGAATTTTTATGATGACTTCATTGTAGGTAATTAATAAATATTTATGTACACATGTATGTTCTTAAATTATGAGAGCTGTTCGCAAGTTGCTAATCTTTCAACAACCAACTTTCTAATTATAAAAGGGGGCAAAAAATCCAACTATTTGAAGAAAGAAATCAATGTTACAATTTTTCCACGGCAAACAACCATAGCAAAGCATTGCATGATTTCTAAAGCACTAAAAATTAAAGCCCAAAATACCAAAATTACTTGACACACACACAGTGTGTGTGTGTGTATATATACAGATATAGACACACACACAGTGTGTGTGTGTGTATCTCTTTTATCAAGTGCCTCGTACATATCTTGATGTCAGTTGTTTTTTCTCATCGTGTATGGCTTGATTATTTCCATTTTCTGATGAATCTCGGCGATCCCTATCAACAACGTTGGAAGTGTTAATATTGTTATTGTGGTTGCTGTTGTCGTCACCAGCAGAAGATTTGACGATGACTTCAACTGAAGGAGAAGATGACACGTTGAGGGTCTATGATGGCACATCCAAAAGATTCATCTTCTTCATCTCTTTGCCTTTGCCCCATAAAACCATATATAATCCACACACTATCAGCACTCCTCCAATTATACTGCATATCATTGATTTACAATTCTATATTATAAGCCAAATAATTTCATTGCACCGTTTATAGGATTGACATATAATATAAAAAATTATGAAAATTTTAATTAGCTTCACTAGTAATTAGTTATGAACAAACTATTCATTTAATCTATAAATTAAAGCTTGTATTTTTTTTAAGCTAACCAGATCCAAACTGAATCTATGGATACATTAAAGACATCCAAAAGAAGTATCCTTTGAATAAAACTTGTATTAGTTATTGCTTAATTTAACATATGACAATAACAATTTGAACTCTCAACATTCATACATGTTATTACATTCATAATGAATTTGATACCCAAAAAGAAAAAAGAAAAAGAAAATCATTATTTTGGAAAAGGAGCGAACACCTAGGTGAAGCTACTTATATCTACTAGGTTTTTCAATCACATTTATTATTTTGTTATGGTTAGTTACTAAAATATATATCTGCACTTGTAAATTCACTTATAAATGCTTGTGAATTTTGCATAAGATCTTATAACGTAAATTAAGATTTGTAATTTTTCATATGGATACTTATTATTTTGTTATTGTTAGTTATTAAAATGGGTATTTGTATTTACAAATTCACTTATAAAACTATAGACACCTTAAATTTTGCAAATTAGTTATGAAAATGTGTATGTGCTATTTTAAATTCACATATGAACTTTACCTAATAAATATAAGTAAATTAACCTAAGTTTTGGACTTTCAAAAAAAGTAGTTGTTTTTATCAATATAGTTAGTTATATGACCTATGTAGTAGTCCACTTTATTAAGATAGGTTGTTGTCCCCACCCCCACGGGGCGGACGTACGCCATGTGAGCTTGGCAACTACCGGCGGGTATTTGCCGCAGTCTTTCCCCGTAAGATGCATGAAAGAGGTGATAGCAACTGTCCTCCTCAACCCCCCGGGGGGGGTCTCCTACTTCGAATTCACATACCCATTAGGCCATTATAAGCATGGAGTGTTAAACTCATAACTTCATACTTAAGAAGTACTTAAGTGGGGTATTTAGTGTCACTAGCTTAAAAGGCCCCAACGATAAAGATTTTTGTTGTTGATGTAATATTGCATAATTATATCCATATTCTTTTTTAATTTCTTATCTCTTTCTTAATACATCATGTACATTTATTTTTGTGAATATAGAAAATCTAATTTTTTTCGCTTGTAATTGGATTTCTTGAATTCGATTCTTTCTTTTATTATTATTATTGAAAAAATGTACTAACTATATAATTCAAGTATGTAATGTAACTGCTTAGTTAGAATTAGTATCTAACTCAAATTATTTTATTGTTTGAAGAAAAAAATTGAGAGGAAGAGATTAGATATAAATTAATATATACCTTCCGAGGTGAAGCATCTCAGCCATGAAGAAAGATCCAACAAGAGCCAAAAACAAAAGCAAGAGAGGATTAAACACCGTTACAAACAAAGGTCCTCTTTTGTGAACACACCATGCTATTATCACCACATTCACTCCTGCTGGCACCAATCCCTACACACACAAGTACACAACAATTTGCAAGCAATATCTGAAATTTGAACAAGAAGCATTTATATGAATCAAATTTATATAAGATATATATATAGGGTTTATTGTTTGTCATGTCACTTGATATAAGCTTATGTCAAGTCACCTCAAAACTATGTCATTTTGTAGTTTTGGGGTTAGGGGAATTAATAAAGGATCTTTCGGTAAAATTCATATAATAAATTCAAAAACAAAAATTCAAAAACACCATTTATTAATTCCCCTAACTCCCAAAATGACGTAGTTTTAGGGTGACTTGATATAAGTTTATGTCAAGTGACATGATAAACGATAAACCCATATATATATATATATATATATATATATATATATATATAAAATAGAAATGCCTTTTTAGTTATCAGATGATGATGCAGTGTAATTATAATCATAAATAACAATATAATTAACATTCCATCTGATTCTAGATGTAACAGCTAATAAAGGAGTTTGTTTTGATCCTAAATTTATGACTTGATCCTCAATTCACTTTGTCTCCTGAATTATAATTTTCTCCCTAAATTATCCTTATTAATGGCACATTTAAGGGGTTTTTTAATCTAATCAACGGAGTAATATTCAATGCAAAATATTAAAAAAGGTTACTTTAAAGAAACCAACGTGTGTGTGTATAAATAACCAATTTAACTAATTTTTTAAATATCTACTAATTAGTTATCTAACTCTTACATTTAGAACTGAAAAATGTAATAACTTAAAGAAATATTACATACCGCATAAGACACAGTTAAGAGCCTTATATTCCAACCCAATTTCCATTGATTCCAATCTCTTTCAGTGCAAAGAGCAAAGCCAATAGAAAAGACCGAAGCTGAAAAATTCATCAATGTTGTGCTTGAGTAATGACATGGATATTTCTCACTCATCTTACTCTGCACAATAAAATGGTAACTTTGAGTAAAAGACAATATCAAGGACTAAAACGAAAAATGTCAAAACAGTTACTATAAGGGACCTTACCGAGACGATGAGCCACAAAGAAAAAGACAAGATGCCAAACATGGCAAAGAGTGCACCCAGGAGGGTGTTACCACCAGAGGAAGAGTGGGAAGATGCCACGTGCCTCGTGAGGGGTTGCAAAACAGTGACGTGGAAGGAGGGAGTGGGAATTTGTGCGCCCTTGTACAATGTTAGAAGCATGGCCCCACCAATTCCTATTAGGGTTCCAATGATCTTGGCTTTCCCGGCTGCTGCTTTCCAATTCAATTTTTCCAACCTGCAAAATTTATTAATTGCAAATTTTTAAGTTTGAGGTGGAAAAGTTACTTTTGGGATCACGAAACACATACGTTTCTCTTGAACGGTAACATTTTTCTAATATTTAAATTAAATTATACTTTCTAGAATTTTTAATTTTTTTTTAAAAAAATTATGGTTTACATTATAAGCCAAAGTAAGGGAAATTGTACCAATCATTAAACTGGAAGAGGCAATAGTTCAAAGGTCAGTGGTTGAACTATAGTTAAACTGAGATTAACCTAATCACAATAATAATCATATAATATAATTAAAATAGAAAAATGTTTATGTATACACACACACATATACAGATACACACAGACATAGACATTATCTGTATATATCTATCTGCATATATGTGTGTGTTCCTTAAAAAAGCTCAAAAAGGAAGGGAAAAATATAAAATCTCTGTCCAAAACTCTTAATCGGATTAATTAAGAGATTGGTTCACTGCCGATCGAGATTAGATTTTAACACCACATGACGTTCTTATACTTTAGAAAGAAAATTGTAATTTGTCGACCGATAATGAAAGTGGAACTAGTGGAAGCCAAGTAGGAGATCTCTAATGTCAAAACAAAATGACATATCACTGCACCTACTAACCACACAATTAAGATATTTGAAAAAATATATGCAAGTGCTCGAAGATGATATAAAAAACAATAAATTCACAATAAATTTAACTTATAAAAAACTGTTTTTTTTGGGGGGAGAAAATGGTAATTATACATGATTGCACAGAAGATTTAACCAAAGAAGAGGGCCATGACAAATGTGATGGCTGGAATGAGATTGTTCATTGCCGATGCAAACATTGCTGTTGTTAAGGCCAATGTCTCCAAGTACATTGTTTGTGCCAATGTTCCTCTGCACATTTAATTTATATTATTTACAAACTATATTAATATAAGATGATGAAATAATGTGTCTGATTATCTCTTCATTAAAGCTAAAATTCTAGTAAACTTTTTATGTTATATACTGATAATTTTTAGGGAAAATTACACTCAAGTCCCAAGGAAGGAAAAAAATTACAAAAAAATCTCAACAAAATACTTTTCAAAAAAGATAAACAAAAGTTTAATCAGTTTCAACAAAATTTTAAAAAAAAATATTGTCTATAAATTGCTCATTTCATACCAAACACAAACACACCCTCACTTCTTGTGCCTAGCCTCCTCTCTCTCTCTCCCCTCCCTCCCTTCCTCCCCCTCCTTTTATATTTTCTCACCGTCTCAACACCGTTGGTGGTGGTGCCGTCGATCCTTGTGGTGGCGGAAGAGACAATGAGGGACATATATGAGGTGGTGGATGGGCTGAAACCAACCATTCTAATGGTTCTGGTTCAGATACTTTATGTTGGAATTAATATTCTTTACAAACTTGTCGTCGTAGACGGCATGAACTTGCGAATTGTTATTGCTTATCGTTTTGTTTTTGCCACTGCTTTCATGGCTCCTCTTGCTTTCATCTTTGAAAGGTAATTTCTTTTCTTTCTTTTTTTAAATTCATTTCCCTCTCAGTATTCTGTGTCAATATATTAAGTATATGATGATAACTCTCATTGAGCTTAATGTTGAGATTTAGGTAACTTCTTTTTCAGGAAGCTTGTGAGTGAATACGGAGTTTGAAAAGTCCGCTACTGCACTCAAGAGACAAAGCTATAAGCCTTAATTATTAAAGGACCGATATTAAGAAGCATTAATAGTGTATATAGCAATCTTTTAAAGCTAGATTGAACATTGAACCAAAAAGGCTAACGCTTTATGGTTTTCAGGGTCTAATTGATTAGATGGTCAAACTGGTGACATGATAATTATATGCACATAACAAAATTTATGTGTGTGTATGAAAGAAATAAGTTCATAATAAATTTAACTGTCAACAAAATAATGCTATAATATATGATGTTTTCACCGAAATAATACCACATTATATTTTTTTGGAAGGTCAAATTTTTATGTTTTTTTTTTTATTTATAGGTTTTTTTTCCATGGATAAAGCCTCCCGATAAAACAATCTCAATCTCCAAAAAGCGTTCTGGTTTTTTTATCCAGTTTTAGGTTTTGACTCAGTGGTAACTTAACATTCAACTCAGTTCAACCATGAAAATGTTTTTTTTTTTGGTTTCAAACCAAACTATTAGTGAGTTCATTTAGACCATCTAATCCGATCCGGTTCTTTAATTATACTAGTATATAGCTTGTATGAATTTATGAGTAAGAAATGATAACCCCTATGTAATATTAGAAAAAAATGAAAAATAGGACTTGCCCCAATAGTCCTACCTCTCTCTCTCTCTCTCTCTCTCTTAATTGAACGCTTATAATTTTATGTACTGTCTTGTTAAACTTGTTATATTATGTACAAATCATTAGGATGAAATTGAAAGATGTTTGTGAAATGTTTGCAGGAAGAAGAGGCCAAAGATGACTTGGACTATACTGAAGAGGCCAAAGATGACTTGGACTATACTGTCTCAGGGACTTCTTTCTGGCTTATTTGGGTATTAATTCATTTTCGTTATTATTATTTAACTATCAAGATATTTAAATTGCTTCAATTGCTTATTATCATACATTATGAATTCGATGCATTATCTAATTAATTTTGGTCATGCTGTAACACAATAATATATATATCACTAGAATATTAATATGCGGGATTACGTTATTGCAGTCTCATATTTATGGAATATCAAATAAAATAACAAAAATGAATTGTTATTTAATAGTTTTCAAGCCTTCAAAACTTAACAATAAAATTTCGTAGTCCTTTTAAGTTTTGTTAGATAATCAAAGTGAAAATTTAATAGTTTTCAACCAGCAATAGCTGCGTCATTGCCCCAAGCGTAAAAGTCAATTCAAGAAATTTTAAAAAAATTAGGGAAAATTACATTCAGGTCCCAAGGAAGGAAAATAACTACAAAAAAGTCCCTTGAAATCACAAAATTACCCAGAAGTCCCAAGGAAATTTTTGTTGTAAATACATACATTTTCTGTTATTTTATTTGATATTCCATAAATCTGAGACTGCAATAACGTAATCCCGCATATTAATATTCTAGTGACATATATATTATTGTGTTACCGCATGACCAAAATTAATTAGATAATGCATCGAATTCATAATGTATGATAATAAGCAATTGAAGCAATTTAAATATCTTGATAGTTAAATAATAATAACGATAATGAATTAATACCCAAATAAGCCAGAAAGAAGTCCCTGAGACAGTATAGTCCAAGTCATCTTTGACCTCTTCTTCCTGCAAACATTTCACAAACATCTTTCAATTTCATCCTAATGATTTGTACATAATATAACAAGTTTAACAAGACAGTACATAAAATTATAAGCGTTCAATTAAGAGAGAGAGAGAGATAGGTAGGACTATTGGGGCAAGTCCTATTTTTCATTTTTTTCTAATATTACATAGGGGTTATCATTTTTTACTCATAAATTCATACAAGCTATATACTAGTATAATTAAAGAACCGGATCGGATTAGATGGTCTAAATGAACTCACTAATAGTTTGGTTTGAAACCAAAAAAAAAAAAAACATTTTCATGGTTGAACTGAGTTGAATGTTAAGTTACCACTGAGTCAAAACCTAAAACTGGATAAAAAAAACCAGAACAATTTTTGGAGAATGAGATTGTTTTATGGGGAGGCTTTATCCATGGAAAAAAAAACCTATAAATAAAAAAAACATAAAAAATTGACCCTCCAAAAAAATATAATATATGGTATTATTTCGCTGAAAACTTCATATATTATAGCATTATTTTGTTGACAGTTAAATTTATTATGAACTTATTTCTTTCATACACACACATAAATTTTGTTATGTGCATATAATTATCATGTCACCAGTTTGGCCATCTAATCAATTAGACCCTGAAAACCATAAAGCGTTAGCCTTTTTGGTTCAATGTTCAATCTAGCTTTAAAAGATTGCTATATACACTACTAATGCTTCTTAATATCGGTTCTTTTATAACTAAGGCTTATAGCTTTGTCTCTTGAGTGCAGTAGCGGACTTTTCAAACTCCGTACTCACTCACAAGCTTCCTGAAAAAGAAGTTACCTAAATCTCAACATTAAGCTCAATGAGAGTTATCATCATATACTTAATATATTGACACAGAATATTGAGAGGGAAATGAATTTAAAAAAAGAAAGAAAAGAAATTACCTTTCAAAGATGAAAGCAAGAGGAGCCATGAAAGCAGTGGCAAAAACAAAACGATAAGCAATAACAATTCGCAAGTTCATGCCGTCTACGACGACAAGTTTGTAAAGAATATTAATTCCAACATAAAGTATCTGAACCAGAACCATTAGAATGGTTGGTTTCAGCCCATCCACCACCTCATATATGTCCCTCATTGTCTCTTCCGCCACCACAAGGATCGACGGCACAACCACCAACGGTGTTGAGACGGTGAGAAAATATAAAAGGAGGGGGAGGAAGGGAGGGGAGAGAGAGAGAGGAGGCTAGGCACAAGAAGTGAGGGTGTGTTTGTGTTTGGTATGAAATGAGTTATTTATAGACAATATTTTTTAAAAAATTTTGTTGAAACTGATTAAACTTTTGTTTATCTTTTTTGAAAAGTATTTACTTGTGGCAGGGATTTTCCGATTGTGGTATACGAAGTGCTTCACACTTCAGGTTCAACGGAAAGTTTATATAGACTATGAAAAGTAAAGCTTTTACTATTGCGCGCACTCCCTCTCTTAATCGACCAATACCGCGAGAAATCGCATTCTCCAATATTAACATTCCGTAAGTACAAACAGTGTTGCAAAAAGTTGTTTGGTTTTTAACTTAAAAAGCCAATGGGTCTTGGTTTCTATGGTTCAATTGGTCACGTGGGCAGTTACGCTTTTGGAGAGGGTGTCGTGGCCACTACTAAGATCTCTTCAGAAATCTACAGTTACGCTTAAGAGAGGGATACGTGGGCAGTTACGCTTTTGGAGAGGGTCACGTGGGCAGTTACGCTTTTGGAGAGGGTCACATGGGCAGTTACGCTTTTTGAGGGGATTAGCCTACCTAAAAAAATAATATATATATATATATATATATATATATATATATATATATATATATATATATATATATTACGGATTGTACATGGAATTTTAAAAATAAAATTAATGACGGCTTGAATAAATAGTGAAATAATAATGGTAATTTATTATATAACGTATTGTTTCTTTTTTCATCCATAAGAATGAGTATGATAAAATTAGTAATGAGAGCGTGTTAAAAAAACAAAAAATCTGAGCTAATGATTTTTAATAAATATATATTATGTCGTTATATAATAACTTTAGGGACTATATAAATATTATATAGTTATTTTGCAACCAATGTTGAAAGCCAAATCTTTTTCTTTAAATTCAATATTTAAGAAATAGCCATTATTTTATTTTCTAAAATTATATTTTTTTAATAGGCACTAAAACATCTAATAATGGTTAAATATATATCATGTTTAATATTTGTGAATATTTGAAGTTATACATATAAGAAAATTTTTAGGATAAGTAATTGTATGAAATAATGTTTTGGATATATCTAGGACTATGAATTATTTTATTAATTTAATATCAATCTTGCAATCTTAATATATGTCACTTTTAATTATTTTACCCATATTTAAAAATAATTAAAAGTTTGTTACAATATAAATAGGTACGAACGTTTTGAGTTTGAGGCTGTCATTGCCAGAGAAACTTTAACTCACACAATTCTATAAGAAGACGAAGCAAATTGGATTTTTGCATCTTGGTGTATATAGTATTATTTTAATTTTAATTAGGCCAATGTCGAAAGCTGAAACTACCCACCTCTCAAACGAGATTTAAATAAAATTGAGTAATATTAAATGCTTAATGGTTCATGAGTGGAGTTTGATTTCATCATTCCATTAATCGACAAATTCGAAGATACATATCTAACTTCAGATATTACACTTTCTCAAAACATCTACATCTTTCTCTCTCTCTAAGCTTCTGTGGTTGGCCACAGCAATTTCAAGTTTACAACAACATACAAAACACGGTATTTTCTAACCTTATTTTGGTTGTAAGTCTCCAAGTTCCTCCCATTTAGATCAATTTATTAATCCATTCAACTAAAAAAGAATCTTAGTTGCACCTAGTACAATGAGTTAAAATTTAAAGACTGGGTTTTAAGTAAATCAAAATTTAAGAATTGAGTTGCAGTTGAATGAAAACTATATATAGAAACCAAGAGATTAGTTATTTTCCCATTGTTGTATGGAGGCTAATTACCTTCTTTCTCTTTCTTCTTTGATTTTAAAGACATTATATAAGAGATTAGGATTCATTTCACTTTTAGGCGTCTATTTTGGGGTCAGTGAAGCTTCCCAATCAATTTACCTACACCACAACCTCTTGTGTGGTTAATAATTAAATACAAAAAGTAATGAAAATACTTTATGTGAATTCAGGAGACCTAGAGATAAAATTATTTTCAAATAAAATTTAAAGATATAGAGTAATTCTATCCTATAAGCAAATTCATCCACCTATTATAATCAAGGGAAAATCTGTACCAGGGCCCTTTTAAACTTAGAAATCCCAGTTAAGGCCCTATAACTCTGTCAAATCCAGAATAGGTCCTAGGGCCCTGATGGGGATTAACTTCAAACAGAAAATGACCATTTTGCCCCCTTTAATAAACTCATAACATCACATTATTAAAAAAGCAATAGCAGAAGTTTCCCCAAAAAAACACGATCGATTTAGTTTTAGCGCCACACGAAGAAGAAGAAGAAGAGAGGAATGGCATGGACGAGTTTTGCATTTTCTTTTAATCACCCCTTAAGTTACAGATCATTGTTATTATTGTTTCTAAGTATTTAGAAATCATTTGCTTACCATGAACTTGAATGGTTTGCAGGTGAGAAAGAAGGCAAGGCCAAAGATATGGTTCTTAATACACAGAAAATGGGATAGTTGTTAATACACACTGTTTTAGTTGTTAATATGACTGATATAGTTGTTAAAACGAGCTGAATGTTAAAACGCTGTAGGTTGCTCTTTTTTTGGACATGGAAACAAAGGGAGGTCTGTTTGTTAGGGGGAATGAATGAATTTGAAAACGTTGAAATGATATTGTTGTTAATACCTACAATTTTAGTTGTTATTATGGTTGATCAAGTTGTTAATACGAACTTTATGTTGCATATCATAATTAAAGATGGCTAGTACTTAGGAAGAACCTATTATGTTTCATCCATGTGAGAGGTAACATTGTATATGGGGGAGGACAAGAAAGTGAGTATATTGGTGGAATGGTAAGAACAAGAAACATCAAGGAAGGAACAACATACAAGGAGTTGCTAACTTTCATAGCGTCTATAATTGGGGAAGAAAATACTGAAATTTGCGTGAAGTGCAATCTTAGCTTGGATACTTCTACATTTGTTGATATTGTAGATGATGAAGGGGTTGATCATTTAATAAGGTATAATGAAACATATTGTCATGTGTACGTTGAAGAAAATGAGAATAATGACAATAGACCACAACGAATTAATGGGCAAATGGAAGAACAAGAAGTGTAAGTATTGTTGTGTTAAGAAATGTAATTTGTTCCTATATAAATTGTCATTACTTTGTTCTCATTACTTGCACTAATAATTGTTGTTTGTCGCGGGAGGGATGAAGTCTTTGGAGGTGCGGTTGTGTTGTCTATGTCTCCCTGAAATGTTCACTAATAATTGTATTGTATATGTCTTTACAGAGAAATCCACACCCATATTGTTTTTGGAGATGGTGTGTGATGTTGTTATTATGAATTTGTACATGCATTTGGTGTTGTAAATGAATATTGGATATTGTTGTCACAATTGTATCCATGTGTCATTTATGTACACATTTTCATATTGTAAGACAACTGTAAATGACGTTGACAAATATATGTTAATGGTCTATGATTTCGTTGTTAAAGGGCTGATATGGTTGTTAATGAGGGCTGATGTTGTTGTTAATGGTTGCTGATGATGTTGTTAGTTTGGGCTGATCATGTTGTTAGTCGGGGCTGATGATGTTGTCAGTGGGGTCTGATGATGTTGTCAGTGGGGGCTGATCACGTTGTTAGTGAGGGCTGATGATGTTGTCGGTGGGGTCGATGATGTTGTCGGTGGGGCTGATCACGTTGTTAATGGGGCTGATGATGTTGTCAGTCGGGGCTGATGATGTTGTTAGTTTGGGCTGATCATGTTGTCAATCGGGGCTGATCATGTCGGTGGGGATGATGATGTTGTCGGTGGGGATGATCATGTTGTTAGTGAGGGCGATGATGTTGTCGGTGGGGCGATCACGTTGTTAGTGGTGATGATGTTGTCGGTGGGGTCCGATGATGTTGTCGGTGGGGCGATCACGTTGTTAGTGGGGGATGATCATGTTGTCAGTCGGGGCTGATGATGTTGTTAGTTTGGGCTGATCACGTTGTTAGTGGGGCTGATCATGTCAGTGGGGGATGATGATGTTGTCAGTGGGGGATGATCATGTTGTTAGTGAGGGCTGATGATGTTGTCAGTGGGGGCTGATGTTGTTGACATTTGTTTCTGATATAGTTGGGGTTGATATGGTTCTACATTTTTCCGATATGGTTGTTCTTTTTGTCGATGTTTATGTTAAAGGGTCCGATTTGGTTATTAAAGGGTCCGATTTGGTTGTCAAAGGGGTGATGTTGTTGTTAATGGGGTGATGATGTTGTTAGTGGGGTGATCATGTTGTTAGTGGGGCTGATGATGTTGTCAGTTTTTTCTGATATGGTTGTTAATTGGGGTTGATATAGTTGTGCATTTTTTCCTGATATGGCTCTTTTTTCTGATGTTGATATTAAAGGGGACTGATGATTTTGTTAGTGAGGGCTGATGATGTTGTTAAAGGGGGTTGATCATGTTGTTAAAGGGGGCTGATCATGTTGTCAGTTTTTCCTGATAATGTTGGTAAATGGGTACCTTATTATATCCCATTTTGCAAGATTCGCACACAAACTAACAATGACAGAGATGAAGGAAACAATTGTCTTTGTCATTCATATTAAAATGTCATGTCACATACATCATAAAAGTTACTCAACTTTGTCATGAATATGAACTCAAGTGTTCTCCACAATTGCTGTAATAAAATCTGTCATACAACCGATGAGATGTATATACACTTAAAACCAAGTCAGCCTAACTAAATTAAACGATTGCTTCCTAGCTTCTCATCTTCCGCTTGTAGGAGTCCTCGATCATTGACAATACTTTGTCTCGATGCGTGTTGTTTCGATGACTGACCAACCACCACAACATGTCAATCTTCAGTTCCCGTAAATTTGACGCCTTCCATGAAGATAGCCACAGGTGCTAACAAAAAGAAGGACATAACAGTTATTGTTGAGAAGAGGTTTATATTGTCCATTGTTTCCTGAGAAGAACATAAAACTTGTTATTTTTCTCCTATTTGAAAAAGATGCAAATAAGATAAGAGTGCCACAAAATGCTAACTAATGCAAGATCAGCAAATTACCTCTTTATTAACCATGACTTTTTTGCTGAGAACATTACGAGACTGAAACGTCAAATTAGATGCCATTGCACTCCCAAATCCAGCCCTTTCAGAATTCCACAGAATGAGCAGCAAATTAGAATTCAAATCCCAATTATTTTCCTCTAAAATCATGCCGTGCTCCCCCTCCTTCTCACCCCATTAAGGTTTCTGAAAAGGAGATCTTACCAATTAAATGAGGCCTCGGTGACGAGATGCCGGTGCCACACCATCGACAATAGGCACAAGTGAAGCAACCACCAATGTAGTTGGCATCTGTAAGACAAGAACACAAGCTACTAAGACTGGAAAATTCATTATTCAGGTTGAAAAATTCATTTCTTCTTCAAAGGAAATCCTTACTAGACTTAAGTAACAAACAACCAGTACGTGATAAATACACCAGTATGCTACTTGTGATTAACATAATTACCAACTATGACCCATTGGAGGGTTGCATAAAATGACACTTCCTTGACTATAGGAAAAGCATAATACCGGGCATTAGAGTATTCAAATAAACAATATCAGGGGTTACATTAAGAAAAGAAAAGAAAAGAAACTGAGTGCAGTAATGTATTATCACCTCTCCAAGGAATATAGCAGAAAGAACCACTAAAAAGAAAGGCTCCATTGCTTTGATAGTGTGAGTGAATGACACGGCTACATTTCCAAGGCTCAAATTAGTGAAGAGGTTCCCTAAAGTATGCACCATAGCCAAAGGAAGTATGGCTGCAAGCTGCCAATAAGTCACTTAGAGTCAATTACTACGCACACATACACACACAAAAAAGGGCCTAAATCATAAATATAAGACAGAATAGATAATTCAGCACGAAGCCAAATACTAGGGAACCACTTATTTTAGGCCTTTTATGGAAATTGAATCGCAGTGACAGTTACTGGAAACTGGTACACCTTCAAGACCTGTGAGAAAGGAAACCAGTAAAAGTTAAATACTATTCCAAAATATCGGGAAGCAGAGACATCTTTCAACAAGAAGAATTAATTCCCCATTCATATGTTTATCCAACCACTGCCATTTGTAATTGAAAGCTTATGGTTTTCAACTGCAAGCCTCTGTAACGAATAGATTCGTCAATGTCTGGCTTCAGACGAATATTAATTGATAGTATCAGAAAGTTTTTCAAATAACAGTTATCAGTTATCACAAGTCAACAACTAAAAAAAGGGTTGAAGAACACACAAACGAGAAATATTACAACATATTGAAATCCAGACTGAGAAGTTGAATTAATATGGCATAATTCGAAAGTTCAAAAGCACCAATAATATGTGACGCATTCTCAGCAGTTCGATCGTACACCGACAATGATTCACAATTGCATAAATTTTCGGCCGTTTGAAACCAAAAGTAATGAAACGAAAGCACTAATTCACCGCAAAATCTCCCTAATTTTTCCTTAGATGGCATAAAATGCTAAAATAGAAAAACGAAGTAGTTCTGAGATAGGAATTGAGATTGAATACCTGCTTATTGTAGATATTGAAGAGGTACCAGAGGCCAAACAAGGATCCAAGCTGCAGAGTTTTCGATAAGGCGTTAGAACCCTCATCCGCGCTCTCCGGTACAGAAGTAGTCCGGGTCTCAAAGCGAGTAGCATCAGAATAAGAGGAAGCAGGAGTGGGGAGAGATGTCGAGGGCCTGAACTTAAAAGAGGAAGAGGAAGAAGAAGAAGAAGAAGAAGCAACGGACCAATATCGGCGATGGAACGACGAGGAGGAGCTTTCATCGGGCTTGGAAGAGGAAGCAGAGAGTGAGAAATGTGTGGGATCGAAGCGATTGGAGATAAAAGGTCTCCGAGGTTTGTGAAGAGTAAGCGAAGGGGAGAGAGTAAAAGATGTGCTCTGCATTTTCGAAGTTCAGTTTTAGGGATGGATCTAATTCGCAAACACTCTTCTGGGAGAAGAAGGGAGAGAGGAAGACGAGCGTAGACTGCACAGTGCAATGTCACAGTAGTGGGCAAAATGGTCATTTGCTGTTTGAACTTAATCCCCATCCGGGCCCTAGGGCCTCTTCTGGAAATGTCAGTGTCTTGGGGCCTTAACTGGGATTTCAGAGTTTAAAAGGGCCCTGGTACGGATTTTCCCTATAATCAATGTCAGAATCCTGCAATATTTATTGCATGGTCTACTTCATTCAATGATGGATCCGGCACTGAACAGTGGGAGGGGAGACTTTTTTTTTTTTATACAAGAAAGTTTAGGTGGGGGTAAACACCAGTACCCCACCAGGGTCAGAGCATGCCTTCAGGTTCAAAGAGCGCTTATAGAGACACTTACAGATCGTCCACCAACGAGGCCCTCACATCGACCAACGGATATCAAACCTCCTCCCTTTTGGGGTGAAGACACCTTAGCCAACTATGTTAATCCTCATTGGTGAGAGGGCAGACTTGAAAGTTAAGAATTTTGTGTCTTTGAAATTTTTGGGCTTGCGGCTTTTAATGATGAGGAGGCTTCGTGGTCTTATTATGACTTTAAGAAATGCTTGATGAAGCTTGAACAAAGAGTAACGTTAACGTTTCAACCAACAATTGCGTATAGAGAAATGGGTTAATCTCTCATAGCGTGATGACCAATTTTTGAATTTTAACTAGAAGATATGCTCACATTTTGTAACACCCCGATTTTCACAACTGTTTTTATAGCGTTTTGATAAGAGTTTTGAGCGACATAATTTTTTTTTAATAATAAGGAGTAACTGGATAACATTGATAACAGTGTATCTGGCTGTTCATAAGGCCGTACATTCCTCCGAGTGTTTACATCCAACGTAAGTACAACAAAGCTAAAGCGTCTCCATCTGGTGTTCAAGCTAGCTCCCTACCTTTGTCCTCGATCTACGTGGCCTGCTTGCTTCTCTCCTCGGCCCTCGGTCCTCCGGACCCTGAAGCTATAGCTGAGATCCAATTTAGCGCATTGGATCTCAGGTAACGGTTAACCTCATGCTTATAAACAACATATGCGTAACAGATATTTCTAGAATCACAGCAATGATCCATATAGGAAAACAATACAGCATTATCATAACAATAACCCGTAAAAACTGTAATAGTGATCCAAGTACGGTTCCTTGATCACAGTGCATCTAAGTACGGTTCCATAGACATATTGCATGTAACATCCCGTTTTCCAAAAGCAGTATAAAATTTGTTCATCAGAGTAGAGCATCGGAGTAAGAGTGTAACTGATATATTGATATAAAATGCCCACTGGCTATTTACAGAAGCGGTTCAACAACCGAGAGTTTTCAAAAGTAACAGACAACAACGGAAAGTCTTCAGCCTGTTCCCTGAGCTTGCTGCTTCCCTCTCTCCTCGGTCCTCAGTCCTCCAGAGCCTGACGCTAAAGCTGAGATCCAATTTACCATATTGGATCTCAGGTAACGGTTAACCTCATATTCACATATACAGTATATAGTCCACAATCATTCATATTAACAGTATAACAGATGTGTCACACGGAGTGCATATAGATGTATCACACGGAGTGCATAAAGATGTATCACACGTAGTGCAAGTAGATGTATCACACATAGTGAATGTAGATGTGTCACACGTAGTGCATGTATCCAAAAGCACATAACAATACTCACAACATATCATCAGACCCTCAACCACAAATACGCATACAGTAAACATCAGAGTTAGTGTTACAGTACGCGAACGTACATACCTCCGTAAACCGAACAGAATGGCCAGGTAAGTGTCTATCATGGGGGCCTCACCGAGTTCACGGTGACTTAATGGCTTACCCACATAGACTAGCCTTTCCTTCAGCACCAAACTGTTCTAACATATTTGCATTCAATAAACATACCATAACAATACACATAGCACATATATGCATACCATAAACATAAGAGTTAATGTTACAGTACGCGGACGTACCTTCGTTGACGACGTTAGGTACTTCTGGCGGAAAACGTACTTTTTACGGAAAAACGTGAAACAGCGGCACGTCGGGCAGCGTAACGGCAGCAGATCAGAGTTTCTGATATCCTATAAGAGTAATATCACTTTCATTAGTGATTTGGCATTATAACTGGCATTTTAGGTAAAAATTACCATTTTGCCCCTATACCCCTAATCGACGGAATTTCGCCAGCACTTCGTTACTTTGGCTCCGACTTTCCAAAATTTTGCCAGAACTCCGACCCCACCATGATTTTCGAATTTAATACTTAAAATAAAACTAAAGATCTATCTAGCATTACTACTAAAACTACCGAAAGAATTAAAGACTAAAGACCGGAAAAATTACCCAGAGCTTCGCTGCAAAATTCCCCGGACTCCTTCCCTCTCCAGAGCTCCTCTCTCTAACTTCTCTCTAAGATTTCTCTTTGCAATGGTGTGAATTTTCAAGAAGTAAAGGAGGCTATTTATAGGGAAATTCCAGGGGCAAATTCGCACTTTTCCTCCTTTAATCTCCACCGTCGGATCGCACCTCTGCTAGGTGTCACGATCCTCACCAGGCCACTTGTCCAAACCATCCTCTCCCCCCTTAGTTGGTGGTTTGTCACATCAATTAATGTGATGTGATGCTTTTGCTTTATGAACTTGTACCGATAAAGTTCCCGATTGGTGTCCGAATCGAGTAATCTCGGAACAATCTCAAAAATCCGGAATCACAACTTTTGAAGACATTTTCCTACTCATTAGAAATGTCTAAGTTAAACTAATTTTTGATTCCATCCAGGGCTCCAAAAGTCAGTCTGAAGTTTACGGGAAAGCGTGACGATTCTGAATTGAATTCGGAATCATCAACCTCTGGACAAAATTCATTGATTCCAAATATGTCCAGATAATTCTCAACTTTTTCCCAGATGTTGAGTTAGAATTTATTTTCTTCAGATCCTAAAATATGACTATCTGCATTTTTCCCTATTTCGTCTTATTAGGAAAATGCTCTACCGGCTTTGGAATCAACTTCCGGAAAAGTCTAACTGAAGATAAAAATCCACTTATCAATATTTTACCTCGACTTCAGAAAACCTATTCCTGGTACTCTAGATAGGATCCGTTTCCTATTTATTATGTTACTATTCACTATATAATAAAATATTCATATGTCTTAATCAAAAATCTCAAAAAGAACCTTATCCCTTATCCTTTGAGATTTTTGGTCCTTTTATTATTATTTTTAATTAATTTTCGTTTTAATTAATTAATTAATTAATAATATATAAAATAATTATTTAATAATTTTTTTATATAATTTTTTACAAAATTTTCCTATTGGTCCATTCTTGTATTTAGGCTTAAAATTACTTAATCTCATCAATTTCTCTTGAAAATTTCCAATTAACTAACAAATATATTTATGCTAATTCTTAGCCATTTACCACCAATTTTGGAGCTTTACATAATTATCCTTGAATTTCCTTTAGAAAATAAGATAATATAACATACTCTTTGAGACCACATATTCAACTTTTTAAAATTACCTATTTAATTTATCAGGGTATTACATTTCTCCCCTCCTTAAACAAAATTTCGTCCTCGAAATTTGCGCATATTCCCTCAGAGAAATAACTTAGACCTCTTGTCTAACCCTTATCCATGCATACTTACTTAGCACGCATCCCAACATTCCAACATCAGCTTTATCCAACTAGTATTTTGGTTAAATACAAGACTCACATGTCCATTCTTCGTACTATCTAGCCGTTGCACTAATCAGACTCCGAACCATACGCTCCGGATACTTATTCTATCAGAACATTCTTAGATCATTCCTTTCGGTGACCGAGAATTCGTTTCAGCTTGATTATAAAGTTTTTATCATGTTCTAAATTGATATATCGTGTTTCCGTGGTGTCAAAACACCGCGTACTTTATATATATATTGCTTCCGTGGCGCCCATAACACCGCGTACTTTAGTGTTTTAGCGTTTCCGTGGCGCCCATAACACCGCGTACATAAGTGTTTCCGTGGCACCCATAATACCGCGTACTACACATTCATCATGTAATATTTTGATATACAGTATCCCCGTGGTTCCCATACACCGCGGCAACACCATATATCTCATACTCATGGATATCATGTCGTACTGCAATATATTATGTTCCTATGGTTCCCATACACCGTGGCAACATAAGATACTTTATACTTAATGATACTATCGTGATTTGTTTTGTGATAATGATTATTACTATGTTATGTGTGGATTGGTTCGACTTTAAGAGACTTGAGAGTGGTAAGTCATCACACTGTCATACTGCAGCTAGACATATCCCGATCCTTTCCTATTGGTACCATTATAAAATCTATTTGGATTTGGGATAACCAATTTCTCGGTGCTGTGACCAACTTCTCTTTCAATCCATGAAATCTTGTCTCACAGTCTTTGTTCAACATTAATGATTTGGTCTCCTACTTGTGAACTTCGTTTAAGTTATGAAGAATTCCTCATGAATCTGCGGTACAATCCTGTTTTCGGACTATACGTGTCGGATCTTTGCTTCGTCTGCCTGCTGCTCCTCCTGGTGATTGAAAATTCGGTTTGGTTTGACCATTATGACCTTGCCATTTCGTACTTTGATATATGGTGTCTCCTGTGGCTCTCATACACCGCAGTCAACACCACAGATACCAAAATGTCTCCTTGGACTACACCATGGCAACACAAGATACTTCAAATGTTTCCATGGCGCCCACACACCATGGCAACATAAGATACCTCCTACTCAATGACATGATCATGGTCAAATATAACTAAGAAACATGGGACACATGTCTAACATCTAATTCGTAATACGGACTATACGTTCACCTCGTCCTCTTCCTCGGCCTCTGCCTCGGCCTCTGGGAGATCCGGCTCCTCTCAAATTCGCCATGTCGCGTTCTTTTTCATTTACTAAGGGAAACGTTAGATACAGGGAAGACATTTCGCATAACGCAGACTTTATCACACTAGTCTCTAGACTCTATCGCGCTTAGCATTTACACAACTCCCAGCTTTTATCACTCCAGTATTCATACTGCTCCCAGCTTCTATCGCACTCACAACAAATAAACTCTATCGTACGTAGTATTCATACCGCAAACGAACAGGCACCCGCAACATTTCCTTCGTCAGATTCTCGTTGGTTCGTTCTACTCAAAAACAGGTACGGAGAAAAGTGGATCAAATCCAGTTTTCAGAAGAGTACGGAAATACGTAACAGAAATTTCTCTGATGGAAGTTCTCAACATGGGTCAAATACTACATGTACTAGGATAAAATTACCGTCTAGTGCAAACTGGCGATTATCAGGGTTATCAGAGACTGATATCAGAGTTATCAGAGTGATGCACCGACCGAGGGTGGTACACCGGTTCAAGGTGGTATACCGGTTCGAAATGGTATATCGAATTAAGGTGGTGCACCGATCTTAGGCTATATCAGTACTCATTTTGAAAATATGCTCCAAAATTTTTGAAAAGGCTTAGAACCTAACTTCGTTAATCGAACAGAATGGCCAGGTAAGTGTCTATCATGGGGGCCTCACCGAGTTCACGGCGACTAATTGGCTTACCCACATAGACTAGCCTTGCCTTCGGCACCAAACTGTCCGTAATAACATAGTTAAATTCATGCCAGGACTACTGCTCTGATACCATAAGTGTAACATCCCGTTTTCCAAAAGCAGTATAAAATTTTTTCATCAGAGTAGAGCATCGGAGTAAGAGTGTAACGATATATTGATATAAAATGCCCACCGGCTATTTACGTGCGGTTCAACAACCGAAAGTTTTCAAAAGTAACGGACAACAACGGAAAGTCTTCAGCCTGTTCCCTGAGCTTGCTGCTTCCCTCTCTCCTCGGTCCTCGGTCCTTCGAGCTGGACGCTTAAAGCTGAGATCCAATTTACCATATTGGATCTCAGGTAATGGTTAACCTCATATTCACATATACGTATATAGTCCACAATCATTCATATTAACAATATAATGATGTGTCACACGGAGTGCATATAGATGTATCACACGGAGTGCATAAAGATGTATCACACGTAGTGCAAGTAGATGTATCACACGTAGTGCATGTAGATGTGTCACACGTAGTGCATGTATCCAAAAGCACATAACAATACTCACAACATATCATCAGACCCTCAACCACAAATACGCATACAGTAAACATCAGAGTTAGTGTTACAGTACGCGAACGTACATACCTCCGTAAACCGAACAAAATGACTAGGTAAGTGTCTATCATGGGGGCCTCACCGAGTTCACATTGACTTAATGGCTTACCCACATAGACTAGCCTTTCCTTCGGCACCAAAATGTTCTAACATATTTGCATTCAATAAACATACCATAACAATACACATAGCACATATATGCATACCATAAACATGAGTTAATGTTACAGTACGCGGACGTACCTTCGTTGACGACGTTAGGTACTTCTGGCGGAAAACGTACTTTTTACGGAAAATTACCATTTTGCCCCTATACCCCTAATTGGCGGAATTTCGCCAGCACTTCTTTACTTTGGCTCTGATTTTCCAAAATTTTGCCAGAACTTCGACCCAATGATAATTTTTGAAATTCTAGACTAAAATAGCCCTATCATATGATATCTAATCATACTTGAAAAATTAAAGGCTACTCTAACATTACTACTCTAACTATTGAAAGAACTACGAAAGCTTAAGTACCGAAAAACTTACCCAGAGCTTCGCTGCAGTTTCTCTCCAGAGCTCCTCTCTCTAAAAAATCTCTCTAAAACCGAAATCTACTCTTGAAATGGTGTGAAAAACCAAAGGGAAGGGGGGTATTTATAGGAAATGAAGTAGGGTTTCGTCCGTCGGATCAACTTTGTGAGAATCGATCTGGACCGTCCATAACTTAACTTAGCAACTAAGTTTTCTCATTTCCTTCTCTTCTTGGCCGAAATATCATGCCCCAAAATTCAAATGAAGAGCCAATCAAATGGTGCCACGTGTCCACCTTCCAGAAGCCTTCCGGATGAATTTCCCCGATCGGTACCCGATTCGCGTAATTTCAGAGAAATCTCAAAATTATGGATTTACAACTTTGAATCCATTGAACGAATTTCTAGAATCATCAATTTCTGGACAAAAATTCACTGATTCAAAATATGTCCAGATAATTTCAAACTCATTCCTAGATGTTGAGTTAGAATTTATTTTCTTCAGATCCAAAAAAAATGTGCCTATCTGCATTTTCCCTTATTTTGTTTTATTAGGAAAATGCACAATCGGCTTCAGAATTAACTTCCGGAAAAGCCTAACGGAAGATAAAAATTCACTGATCAATATTTTACCTTGACTTTGGAAATCCTATTCCTAGATCTCTAGATAGGATCCGTTTCCTATTTATTTCATTACTATTCACTATATTTAATTATATAATATAATATTGCAACTTGTATTTTAATATCTAGATATTTTTTCCAAATTCTTATCTTCAAATCTCTTTGCAATTTCGGCTGGCCCTAATTTTAATTATAATATATATTTATTTTTTAATTAATTAATTAATTATTTATTTACTTATTTAATTTTTTCCAAAAATTCCACAAAATTACCTAATTGGTCCATCCTTGTATTTAGGCTTAAAAATAGCTAAACTCATCCATTTTTCCCAAAAATTTCCAATTAATTAACAAAAATGTTTTTTACTAATTTTAGGCCAAAAACCACTAATTTTAGGGTTTTACATAAGTATTCATGAATTTCCTTTGCTTATGCTTAAGTAATTAGCCAATAAATACTTAATTACTTTATTATCACTTGTTGATAATTTTCTTAATTAGAATGCCTCATACCTCATGACTTTTACACTGACATTTCTGTTTCCATGTCCTCTGCATTATTTTAGGATTTACAAGGGTTTTTTAGTCATTTCAATACTTTTTGAGCATTCTTATTCAATTTCTCCAAGTTCATAATTTATTAAATTACCATAATTAGAGATAATATACTATCATAATTCACTTGGTCATTTTACTGCCTTTTAGGACTTTTCATAATTTTTCTAAGTCCTTTATGTCCCTTAGGGGCATTTTCGTCATTTTGGCGCTTTGGCACTTAATTCCTCTAATTTCCTACAGAACTTAACTTAGAAACATAGGTTATAATAACACAAGTCTTGAGACCTTTATTTCACTTATCAGAAATATCCAATTTATTTATAATTTTCCAGATAATAAATATCCGGGTATTACACATTTAGTGTCTAACAATGTTTCAAATAGGAGTACCTCCAATAAGAAGATACTTGTGCATGAAAAAAAAGGGAGAATTACACACAGGTCCCAAGGATGACAAAAAAAATACAATGAGGTCCCAACAAGAATTCACATTACACAGAAGTCCCTAGGGACTTCTGTGTAATTATATGTGCATGTAAAATGACCATTCTGGACAAGGGAAATTTACAAATGACAAAGTATAAATTTACAAATGACAAAGTATAGATTTACAACAAAATTTGAAAACGAGTTTTTCCATTTTTGACTTCCGGAGGCTATTTACAATGGACAAAGTATAAATTTACAACAGACAAAGTATAGATTTACAACAAAATTTGAAAACGAGTTTTTTCCATTTTTGACTTCCAGAGGCTATTTACAACAGACAAAGTATAAATTTACAACAGACAAAGTATAGATTTACAACAAAATTTGAAAACGAGTTTTTTCCATTTTTGACTTCCATAGGCTATTTACAACAGACAAAGTATAAATTTACAACAGTCAAAGTATAGATTTACAACAAAATTTGAAAACGAGTTTTTTCCATTTTTGACTTCCAGAGGCTATTTACAACAGAAAAAGTATAAATTTACAACGGTCAAAGTATAGATTTACAACAAAATTTGAAAACGAGTTTTTTCCATTTTTGACTTCCAGAGGCTATTTACAACAGACATAGTATAAATTTACAAAGTCAAAGTATAGATTTACAACAAAATTTGAAAAGGAGATTTTTCCATTTTTGACTTCCAGAGGCTATTTACAATGAGACAAAGTATAAATTTGCAACAAATCAAAGTATAGATTTACAACAAAATTTGAAAACGAGATTTTTCCATTTTTGACTTCAGAGGCTATTTACAACAGACAAAGTATAAATTTACAACAGTCAAAATATAGATTTACAACAAAATTTGAAAACGAGTTTTTTCCATTTTTGACTTCCAGAGGCTATTTACAACAGACAAAGTATAAATTTACAACAGATAAAGTATAGAATTACAACAAAATTTGAAAACTAGAGTTTTTTCGATTTTCCATCTTTCTTAGTTTGAGAAGACGATGAAACTCTGCATTTTTATGGTGGAGACGGCTAAGCATCTCAACTTCTGCTAGGAATTCACGGCCACCATGCCGATCATCTCTCTTGAGAATCTTCACAGCCACGTCCCTTCCATCACATAGAACCCCTTTATAAACAGGTCCAAAGCCCCCTTCCCCTAATATTCTTGAAGCATCAAAATTGTTAGTTGCTTTCTCTATGTCATTCAGAGTAAAAGTCTTGGCAGATCCTGTATATGTTATTGTTCTAGAACTTAAGGTCGGAGAACCAAATCCTCGCATGCTCCTATTAGGCAATGACCTGGCACTCCCTGCTAAGTGCAAATATAGTTATGTATTTAAACTGATGCAACCAAATGTTTAAAAAAAAGGGGAAAACAAAAATTTTTGACTCCTTAAAATGAATAGATAGTTGGTTTTACCTGATAGTTTTGAAGAGGATGGAATTGTGGTTGGAATTTGTTTGCTCTCATGAACACAAGAGTTACATTTCCTCAGACAAAGCCATGCAAGGCCAACAAATATAATAAGAACTGTAAAAGATGACAGCACAATTACTAAAGTCATGATTTTTCCACTTCCTGTCTTTTCTTTCCTTGGTATAGCCACTCCCAAAGGTTTCATCATTGTTCCATTGTTGTCATTACCAGGGAGTAATGGGCCATCAATTAATTATCCTAGAACATTTGCACTAATTGTAGAAAATGCCGGAAAATATATACAGTCCTGAAGATATGACCAGGTGATTGCACAAATGATAGCAAGAACAGCTCTGAAATACGTTGGATCAATGTTATATATATCATGTCTGTGAACAAAGATTAAACTCATTATCAAACATATCTTTATATTATACATAAAACCATAGGTTCCTTGACCTCAATTGTAAATCTATTTTGGTTATAAGAATGGTTTTCAGCTATACACAGATGGTTTAAGCCTTTTCTTTTACTCAGGATAAAGATTATTCCAGTATAGTTTCTGACAATATCAAGGGTTTGATCTTCATTTTAGTAACAATGCCCTAAACTACAATACAAGAAGGGGAAGTCACATTATACGCCAAATTTGGATTAGTTTCATTTCAACTGAAGAGGTAGAAAAATACAAGAAACTCAAATCTTTTTAGAAACTACAATGGCAACAACAACAGAAACAAAGATATGTGGTAGAAATCAACTGTAATGACTACTGAACTATATAAACCAAACAATTTTCCTCAAAAAGTTGATTTTGAACTAATCCCCAAGTTCCCACTTGTTCACCTAGAGAGAAACACTTGTCCAAACAAACAAAGCCCCCAAATTCAAAATCCGAATCACATTTCACACCCATCATACTTCACAAAACGGATCATTCACACACATTGCAAAAACTAAGTCAGGCAACACCTAAATTAAGCCAATACCTTCATATCCATGAAAATGTGTGGCACTGGTAACTAAATGCAGCTTAATTATCAGGAAAAACAACACTCCCAGCGCCATTTTCTGCTGATCAGTTCTGAAATCCTGCCTAAAATTGACAAAGGAAGTGAGTGAAAGCAGAGAGAGAACATATTCTAAATTAAAACGTGAAGATCACACAGTAAATGACAACCAATAGTTTGAATCTACCGTTTAAAGGAGACGCATAATGGGAATTAAAGGAGAGTGAGAAAGAAGATCACAGATTGGGGTAATGGCAGAAAGAATGGCTTAGTGGGAGACATTAAAGTTTTCGCCTTTTCTTTACATCAGAAGAGCTGAATTGCAGACATGAGAAATGTGATAGGACAGCGCTAACGTTCTTTAGAAAACAGATCGAAGCATAAAAGCAGAGACTGATTTTCGTTCACTAGCACACTGTGAAGCATCAAAGCACAATGATTTCTCTGTAAGAGAGTTGGTGGGCTTAAACGTGGGAGCTTCCATGATGAAGAGAGAGAGAGTTAGAAGGAGAGAGAAGGGGGTAAAGAATGACACGACGTAAACGTAAACAGTTAGTTTTCAAATTTTGTTGTAAATCTATACTTGGTCTGTTGTAAATTTATACTTTGTCTGTTGTAAATTTCCCTTGTCTAGAATGGTCATTTTACATGCACATATAATTACACAGAAGTCCCTAGGGACTTCTGTGTAATGTGAATTCTTGTTGGGACCTCATTGTATTTTTTTGTCATCCTTGGGACCTGTGTGTAATTCTCCAAAAAAAAAAAAAGGATCCATGTTTTCATACATGCACAATCAATGCTAAATATAAATGCTACTAGCAGAAAAAAAGGAACAAATGCTACCACTTTAGAAGTCCATTTCCCAGATTTACCGTCATTGATTAATGGGATTCTCAACCTTCTCACTCATCTTTCTTTGTTTTCAATATGAATTAATTCACTTTTTCATTACATTTATTTAATAGGGATAAAATTGTAACACTATCATTAATTACTCTCTAGTTGAACTTGTAATAGGGACCAATTTTTGTTTTATCTAAATTGGACTTTTAAAAATGACGAAAATGGTAAGTAGTGAGAAATTTGAATTTCTTTCAATAGTTGATTCTATACAACCATGTTTGATGTACCATGTAGGCATGTAGCCAATTTCATCATATAATTTTACCGGAACATTTTACCGGAACACTTAGTCGCCACTGAAAATTGTTGCCGCTGTGTACAAACAAGCCGATAGTTTCCAGTGACGACAGACTAGTCCCAGTGGAAAGCTCGTGATGAGGCCCTTTTTGTCTTTAGTCTTGGGGTCCACAATAACAAATAATCAAGGATTGCGTATAGGCAAACCAATGATCGTTCTCTTTCTTGAGGAGCCTTTTATTGAGTCCTAGGTAATCTAAATGACATGCAAATGCAATATAAAGAGGGGGAAAATAGGTTTAGGATTTTCGAATTAATAAACTAAAGAGAAATACAATTTAATTAAATCCTAACTAATATTTTTGGTATTTTCTTTATAAAATGGAATGGAGTATGAAAGAGTATGAATGCTCTTGGAAATGGAATAGTGACTATCATAGTTAAATTAAATATAGGAGTAAATTTTCACTAAGTCTAAATGAAAAACCCCAAGATACCACTTGAGTCTAATATTCCCAATTAATAGTAGGAGCTACTACCGTAGCCAACTACTATATCTTGAGATATTGGTTTAAAACCACTTAGTATGTGATTAGGATTAAATTAATGCAACTTGCTTCCTCTTGATATGAATGCGATACCACGCCACTCAATTGATCCAATTCAATCGTACTATCTAACAATACCACGTAGAAAGCACAATATCATTGAATCAATAAGGAAATACATATATATAAATCCAACAAGCTACCAAAATTAAATCTAATTACATAGGTTCAATCCACAAAGTTATCCAAATGGGTAAACTAAGTCTCAACAATACAAACCAACCTCCCTAAAACTAGGAAATCCAAATATAATTAGAGAAAATAGATTGAACAAAATAAACTCTCCTAAATTAGCTCTCAAACTCCAGTCAAAATCCACCTCCAAGAAATGAAAGCCTCAGCCCCTCATTGCAATCTGAGAACTCGCCGGAAACTGGTGATGAACTATGCAGATAGCGATTTTTTGATAGCAATTTTTGAAAGCAGATAATTATGCAAATAGAGATGAATTACTATTGTGATGAACTACTGAATCAATTATTGTTGGAAATTGCGATGAATTATTACTGTGTTGAACTATTGATACAATTATGCTGATAAGAGAATTATGCAGATAACAGAACAAAGAATTTAACCGATTCTGATTTGAAATGAAGGACCGAAACTTGCGGTACCCGGATCTGGTGATCAACTCATTGCTTTGATTCCCATTCCAGTCTATCTGGCTTGAAGCACCAACTCTTGTTGCCAACTGGTTGAATGGATCATAGAAGGTACAAGATGTGCCTTTCAATGTATTATTGTCTCGATTGTTGCGATGAAAGAATCTTGAATTTTTTTTGGAATGTTACCAAATTCCTAAATCGGAATTGATCTCCTAAATATGTTTCCGTTGAAAGAACCTTTGAATTTGATTGCTGGAACGTTTGGTTAATTATTCTCCCTGCCGAATAGGGTTCGGAGCGTGTTTCCCTTTTTTTTTTTGGTTGCGTGGTTTTGGTTCAATGCGTGTTTCCATTTTTTTTGGTTGCGTTTTTTTTTTTTTAATTATTATTATTCAGTTGAGCATTAACGTTAAAACGCTGCAGTATTATTAACTCACTGGACAAATCCTTAGGTCCTGTGACAGGACATCCGATTTTCCCATATATATATATATATATATATAATGAATCCATAATAAATCTAATATTGTCAACATATATAATAATACCATACTATATAGGGTAAATGAGCAATTTTACACATGTGCTTTACCCCCGGAAGCGTCCAGCACCAAAACGTAACCATGTGTGTACTTTTGCTCGAGAAAAAAGTTCGTGGGGTGCTGGACACTTCCGGGGTAAAGCACATGTGCAAAAATTGCTCCTTTACCCTACTATATAAAGTATTCGAAGAGCTTTTTGAGATGGTCAAATTTCTATTTTTCTATGGGTTTTCAAAAAACTTTAAATCTTTTTTCCCATGGATCCCAAAATCCGACCAAATTTCTAAAGATTGTCCTGGTTTATCATCTAATTTCGAGTTTCGACTCAACGTTGGTTCAAACTTTGATCTAACTAATTGGCTCAACTATGAAAAAAGTTCTCTAGCTCCAAACTAAATTTCTAACAATTCCAATCGAGCGTCCTTCCGTCTAATTCTTTAATCATTCCATACGGTACCAATATATTGTTAGTGTGTGCAAAAGGCAATATAAATAAATTCATATCCAAAAACAAAATATTAGTGTGTGTTTGTGTGTGTATAATTAAATATAAACGATTATATATAAAGCATTAATAATATCAATCATTTTGCATGCCCTTGCTCTCTCCTATTAGCATCTCATTGTACCCAAAGCTTTCATTAATTATTTTCATAAATTTGAGTTTTCACTGTCAAAGCCAACTTTGAAGAATTACTTTTGGTTTTCTTTTTGGAAACTCTAGAAAATGCATAGGAACATTATGAGGCTGTGTAAATTGCTATTCAATTAAAATGTATTCATTAATAAAAATATAAAAGAATAAATCTCTTATAAGAAATAACAACTCATATATATGCGGGTGACTAAAATCCATTTTTATGAGTGAACACATTAGGAAAGCACTGAGAAGCAGTGAACTTTACTTATCAATAAATACTTCCATCATTAATAGTCATTGCCTCATTGGTGATTTTCACTGTTTACACCCTCTAAAACTTTTTTAAACTGACGACTACTCAAATTATACAAAACAAATTGTTGATCAAAATTAATTAAAAGCAATAAATGTATAAGAGATGTATTTTTTTTCCAAAATATACCCTTATGTATGAATATGATGAGGGTGAAAGAGAATGACTAGAAAAAAGAGATGATAGAGACATATTGGGTGTGCATGGTAAGCTCCCAGAATGAGTTTTTTCTTAATTTATGTTCTCAGGAACAAAATTGGATAGAAATTGTGTTTGGTAAATCCAGTTTTTTTTTTTTGTTCCCGAGATGAATCGGTTTCTTTTTTGTGGTGGGGAATAAAAAAAAGAAGTAGAAAATTTCTGCTTCTCTATTCCATGGCATAAAGCCAGAATCTATTTTTCGCCTTCTCTCTATCGCGACATTGACGAAGCGAAGAAATTTCAATCACTCTAAGCGACGGATCAACTACCATCCCCACCGCCACCGCCACCCCCACTGCCGCCGCCGCCACCACCGCCGCTGCCACCCCTGTAACATCCTATTTTCAAAAGCAGTATAATTTTTTTTTTCATCAGAGTAGAGCAACGGAGCAACAGAGTAACTGATATGTATATATAAAATGCCGTAAGTCTGGCTAGTTACAACAGCGGTACAACAACCGAGCGGTTCAAAAGTGATATACAACAGTGGAAAGTCTTCAGCCGGGTCTCTAAGCAAATCTCCCGTCGTGTCTCTACGCAAGCTGCTTGCTTTTCTCTTCAACTCTCGGTCCTCCTGACCCTGACGCTATGTTAAGAGTTGAGATCCGCACCGGATCTCAGGTAACGGTTAACCTCATATTTACATATACAATATATGGACTACAGACACTCAAAACATCAACAGTATAATAGCACGCAACCCAATGCAAATGTACCGCTCCCCACGAATGCAGATGTACCACTCCCAGTGAAACAGGATATACTACTCCCAGTAAAACAAATATACCACTCCCAGTGCATGCATATGATCAATTATTCTCTAACACTACTATGTACTCAAACAACATAACAACTCTACTCGTACAACACACCCAACAATATACATGCATACCATAAATATCAGAGTTAGTGTTACGTACAGTACGCGAACGTACCTTTGTTGACGATATACAGTATTTCTGTCGGAATACGGTACGACAGTAGGTCAGAACGTAATCAAAGATATCCTATAAGGACAATATCACATTTATTAGTAATCAGTCGTTATGACGGACATTTTAGTCATAAATGACCATTTTACCCCTGACCCCTTAATCGGCGGAATTTCGCCAGCACTTCGTTACTTTGACACTAATCTTCCAGAATTTCAACATATCCCTTACTCCAACATAATTTTTGAAATATATATCATATTTACCCTAAAACATGATATCTAAAATATACTGGAAGATTAAAGATCAAGCTAACGTTCCTACTATAACTACCGAACAAAAGACTAAAGCTTAAGATTCGGTACCGAAGAACTTACCCTTGAAGAACTTCGCTACAACTTTCTCCAGAGCTTCTCTCTCTAGCTCTCACTTCTCTCTAATTTGAAATCCACAAGAGGATTTGGTGTGAATTTTGAAGAGCATGAAGGGGTCTATTTATAGCAAAACTCTAGGACCTAATTGGCATTACAATTTCCTCATCTCTTCTCTTAGCCATGCAGAATACTTGGCCCTCATTTGGCCATGGATGTAGCCTTGTTGGCTCATTCTCAATCTCTCCTTGTAAAGTAGATTTTGTGGCTTCAAATGGAGCCTTGGTGGCCTCTTCAAAAACTCTCATTTCCTCTTACCGATTAAATCCCCTGTTCGGTGTTCTAATAGCGTAATCTTAACTAATCTAAAAAATCTGGCAACATAGCCCTGAAGATCTAATCTTCCTCTTTAGAAATGTCTGGGTCAACTAAAATTTTGATCCCATTCAGGACATTCCGTTGCCTGCCGAACATTTTCGGATAACCGTCTTCGGTTACGGAAATCGCTTCGGGTAATGTCAACTTTTGGACAAAAATCCACTGAATCATAATATGTCCAGTTGTTAGCAACCTAATTCAAGGATTTTGAGTTAGGATTTATTTCCTATCGGTTCTCATTTATCCTATTTGCTTTTTCAAAAAATATCACAACTTTTCTACCACTTGTATTGCTTTCACACTTGGCATATTTTTCTCTCCTTTCTCTCTCTCTTATTTTCGTTTTTGATGGGCAATTCTTGACAAAAGATTGTTGCTTCCCACTTGCCAAAATATCATATAAACCAAGTTCTTTCATTGGCTAGTTAAAATCTTGACTATTCAACAACTTCTAAGCTAAGTCTTCTATTCCAAAATATCATGATCTTTTCTTCAATTTTTCTCTCTTCTTTATCTCCCATTTTTTCGAAAATATGTGGCATCTTTTTGACAAAAGATGTTGCCTTAATATCTTATATTATTCCATAGTAATTATCCCATTGGTCCATAAACAATTACATGGATTTAGGGTTTTCATCTAATCTCTTTCATTTCCCTTCATTCACAACTAAATAATTAGCCAATAATTATTTAATTAATCCCTTACTAATTTTTGATAATTTTCTTAATTAGTATTAATCATTGTAACAACCCGACTTTTCAAA
Source organism: Acacia pycnantha (assembly GCA_025563575.1). Lineage (NCBI taxonomy): Eukaryota > Viridiplantae > Streptophyta > Magnoliopsida > Fabales > Fabaceae > Acacia > Acacia pycnantha. The sequence goes on from JAMWYP010000014.1 coordinate 4,121,513, forward strand.
AGCAGTATAATTTTTTTTTTTAAAACATCTTTTCACATTATCAGAGTAGAGCATTTGAGCGGAAGAATAACTGATATATATATATTCAAAATGCCCACTGGCTAGCAATTTAACACATTGGATCTCGGGTAACAATTAACCTCATATTCACATATACGGTATATCATCCACAATCATTCATATTAACAAGTATAATGGATGTGTCACACGAAGTGCATAAAGATGGGTCACACGTAGTGCATGTAGATGGGTCACACGTAGTGCATGTAGATGTGTCACACGTAGTGCATGTAATCAAAATACGCGAACGTACATACTTTCGTAAACCGAACAGAATGGCCAGGTAAGTGTCTACCATGGGGGCCTCACCGAGTTCACGGCGACTTAATGGCTTACCCACATAGACTAGCCTTTCCTTCGGCACCAAACTGTTCTAACACATTTGCATTCAATAAACATACCATAACAATACACATAGCACATATATGCATACCATAAACATAAGAGTTAATGTTACAGTACGCGGACGTAACTTCGTTGGCAACGTTAGGTACTACCGGCGGAAAACGTACTTTCTACGGAAAAACGTGAAAACGTCCAACAGCGGCACTTCGGCAGCGTAACGGCAGCAGATTAGGATTTCTGACGTCCTATAGGAGTAATATCACTTTCATTAGTGATTTGGCATTATAACTGGCATTTTAGGTAAAAATTACCATTTTGCCCGTTGGATCAATTTTGTGAGAATCGATCTGGACCGTCCAAGACAACTTTTTCAACAAGTTTTTCACTCTTTCTTCTCACCTTGGCCGACTTCAACATGCCCCAAAAGTCAAGGGTTTGGCCAATGGGAGGTGGCCAAGTGTCACCTTCCAGAAGTACCCGATTCGCGTAATTTCGGAAAAATCTCAAAATTCTGGATTTACAACTTTGAAAACATATTCTCACTTAGTAGAAATGTCCAAGTTAACCTATATTTTGATTCCATATAGGGCTCCAACAGTCCAGTTGAGTCTTTCTCGAAAAACGTGTCCAAACGCGTCGGTTTGAAACTTGTTTTCGAAACACCCATCTCTTCGAAAAATTCTTGAATCCAAATATGTTCATGAAAATTCCCAATTCTTTTCCAAATGTCACAACATAACCTTTTCGTCCTCTTGGCTATCCGGCCTTTTCTCGAAATTTCCCTATTTCGTCTTATTAGGAAAAAGCACAAACGGCTTCAGAATTAACTTCCGCAAGAGTCTAACAGAAGATAAAAACCCACTGATTAATATTTTACCTTGACTTTGGGAATCCCATTCCTAGATCTCTAGATAGGATCCGTTTCCTATTTCCCATTTTACTATTCACATAATTTTACTTTAATTAATTATATTAATAAAATAATAAACTTAACTTATCAACTAAGTTTTCTATTTTTATTTCTTATTTATTTATTTTTTTCGTTTTTTTTTTCGTTTTTTTTCTTCTTTTTTTTTTATTTTCTGCACTTTCTTTTTTTAATTAATTATTTAATTAATTATTTAATTAATTAAATAATTATTTTTACATAATCTCTTACAACATTTTCCTATTGGTCAATTCTTGCATTTAGGCTTAAAAATACCTAAACTCATCCTTTTTCCTTCAAATTTTCCAATTAATTAACCAATATATTTATGCTAATTTTTAGCCATTTATCACTAATTTTGGAGCTTTACATAATTATCTCCGAATTTTCTATACTTGTGCTTAAGTAATTTGCTAATAAATACTTAATCACTCGATTATCACTGCTTAGTAATTTTCTTAATTAGAATACCACATTACCCCTTAACCTTTGCTTTAACATGAGATTTTTCATGCATTCGCATTATTTCGCATTTTTCCATAATTGCAAGGGTATTATGGTCATTTCGACACTTTGACCCTTAAATTCCCTGATTTCCTACAGAATTTAACTTAGAAAAATAGACTATAATTACACAAGTCTTGAGTCCTTTATTTCACTTATCAGAAATATCCATTATTTATAATTTTCCAGATAATAAATATCCGGGTATTACAATCATTATCTCACAACTATTTTACTTACATTGGTATTTTATGCTCTACATAAAATATTAAAAATCACAGGGTCAATTATAGTTCCCAGAATACTTTTTAATTTTTCTTTCTTTTATTTCCAAAGGAAATAATTTAATAAATTTTCTAAATTAAGGATAATATTCTCTCTAAGTTTCAATAATTATTTCACTGCCCTTTAGAATTTATTATAATATTTTTAGGATATTTTATGACCCTAAAATGCACTTTTAAGCCTTTTTGGCACTTAATTCCTGTTAATTCCCACAGTAATTTTCCTTAGAAAATATAATTTACTAATTTATGATATTTTCCCTAAGTCAAATTTTAGGGTATTACAACCCCCACCATCGCTGCCACCACTACCACCGCCACCCACCACTGCCTCCACCGCCGCCACCGCCACCACCACCACCACCACCACATAAATAATCTTTTGAATATAAAAATAACATAAATAAAAATAAAATGTGTTAACAAATGTAATTTTGATTCTTGGAGTAAAAAGAAAATGAGTTAAGAAACATTATTCTGATTCTCAGAACTTTTCCCAGGCACAGAATCAGAAAAAACTGTTTCATCTCAGAATCAGTGCTGGGGAACAGAATGGTTCCCATGCACACCCATAATTACTTGGTTGTAAAATTGACAAAGAAAATGCATTAAATTTTTTAATGAAGTCAAATTGTTGCTTATATATAAGACCAACCCTATATAAAATAATGTTACTTATAAAGAACACCGAAGGGAGTATTATGGAATTAGCTAGAATAAGAATCCATACTTGAGTGCATGTTTGTTGACAATCATTAAATCATTGGTTAAGTCCACTATTCTTCACAATAAATTCATCAGTTCTATTTCATCAATTTAAGAAATGGGATGAGAGACTATGAATGGAATGAGTTAGGTAATGTTAGTATTACATTCTCTTATTCATCATTGATGTATATTTTCTTTTTTCTCCCTTCGGAATGAACGGTTAAGTCCTAAAAATTTATTTTAACTAGTGTAATACCCTAAAATCTGACTTAGGGTAAATATCAAAAATTGAGAAATGTACCTATTGAAAATAGGTGAATATGAGGTCTCAAACACCTTGTATTGAGTTTACCTTGTTGTTAGGGTAATTTCCCTTGAAATTAGATAATTTGCAAATAGGTCCCTAAATACATTATGGGTTATAAATACCCTGTGAAAGCTATAAAAAAGGCAAGTAAATATCTATTTGAAATAGGGAAGGATATTGTCCCTAATTTAGGTAATTTATTAAATTACAAACTTGGAGAAATTGTATAAGAATGTCCAAAAAGTATTGAAATGACCTAAATACCCCCGTAAATGCTAAGATAATGCAGGAGATATGAAAACAAAGATGTCAATACAAAAGTTATGAGGTAATGAGGCATGCTAATTAAGAAAATTATCAACTATTGATAAGAAAGTAATTAGGTAATTATTGGCTAATTACTTAAGCATAAACGAAGTAAAATTCAAAGATAATTATGTAAAACCCTAAAATTAGTGGTTTTTGGCTTAAAATTAGAAAAAACATATTTTTTAATTAATTGGAAATTTTGGGGAAAAATAGTTGAGTTTAGGTATTTTTAAGCCTAAATGCAAGAATAGACCAATAGGAAAATTTTGTAAAAATTATGTAAAAATAATTATTTAATTAATTAAATAATTAATCAAATATAAAAAAAACGAAATTAAAAAAAAAGGGCAGAAAAAAAAAGAAAAAGAAAAATAGAAACTTAGTTTGTAAGTTATAATATTTTATAATATAATTAATTAAAGTTATATTATTTTATAATATAATTAATTGTAGTGAATAGTAATGGAATAAATAGGAAACGGACCCTATCTAGAGAACCAGGAATAGGAATTTCAAAGTCAAGGTAAAATATTGATCAGTGAATTTCTATCTTCCGTTGAACTCTTCCGGAAGTTAATTCCGACACCGATAGAGCATTTTCCTAATAAGACGAAATAGGAAAAAAATGTAGATAGTCACATTTTGGATCTTTCTAACTCAACATCTAGAAATGAGTTTGAAATTATCTGGACATATTTGGAATCGGTGAATTTTTGTCCAGTTGATGATTCCAGAAATTGCTCACGTTGCGGCACGCCTTTCGAGAAACTTCTTTGAACACGGAATGCCCCTGTATGGAATCAAGATTTAGATTAGAATAGACATTTCTAGTAAGGAAGAAAAGATCTTCAAAGTTAGTTAACCGTAATTTTGAGATTTCTCCGAAATTACGCGAATCGGCACCGATCGGGAAATTTCATCCGAGCCAGAGCGAAAGTACCGTGTGACATCATCATTGATGATGTCACAACATGCCACCTAAGGAGGGAAGGACGAATGGGAAAAGTGGCATGGTGAGGATCCTGACACGTGGCGAAGTGCGATCCGGCGGTCGGTGTTCGTTCTGGTAAAGATTGAATTAACTACCGAAATGCCATCCGGGATTTCTATAAATACCCCCCTTCCTCTTCATTTTCACACCAAATTTGAGATCCTAGAGAGAAGTTAGAGAGAGAAGCTCTGGGGGAGGAGTTCGGGGAAATTCGCAGCGAAACTCTGGGTAAGTTTTTCGGTACTCAAGCTTTTGTAGTTCTTTCAGTAGTTAGAGCATAAATGCTAGTTTAGTCTTTAATCTTCCAAGTATGATTAGATATCATATGTTAGGGGTATTTTAGTCATTATTTCGAAAATATTGGTGGGGTCGAAGTTCTGGCAAAATTTTGGAAGATTAGAGTTAAAATAGCGAAGCTCTGGCGAAATTCAAATTCCACCAACTAGTAAGGGTAGGGGCAAAATGGTAATTTTTACCTAAAATGTCTGTTATGATGTGAATCATTAATTAATATTGTTTATGTTTTGAAAATTATGTTGGAGGAGGAGTTATGTTGAAATTTTGGAAGATTAATGTCAAAGTAACGAAGTGCTGGCGAAATTCCGCCAATTAGGGGGTCAGGGGCAAAATAGTCATTTAGACTAAAAATGTCCGTCGTAATGCTAGATCCTTAACAAGTACATTATTATGTTGATAGGATATCCGTAATCACGAACCGCTGTCAGGAAATACTGTTTTCTGTCAGAAGTACCGTTTTCCGTAAAACGTGCCAGAATTCCGTCAACGAAGGTATGTTCGCGTACTGGTAACCTTAACTCTGATGTTTATTGTATGTGTAATACCCTAAAAATCTATATCATAAATTGGTAAAATTAAACCTATAGAAAGTAGGTGAATATGGGATATCAAATATTAAGTAATAATTAGCTTATTTTCTAAAGAAAATCTCTTGGAAATTAGAGAGTTTAAGGGCCAAAGTGCCAAAATGACGGAAATGCCCCTAAGGGACATAAATGACTTAGGAAAATTATGAAAAATCCTAAAGGGCAGTAAAATGACCAAGTGAATTAGGAGAGTACATTATCTCTAATTAAGGTAATTTAAAAAATTATGAACTTGGAGAAATTGTATAAGAATGTCCAAAAGGTAACAAAAGACGAAAATACCCTTACAAATTATAGAATAATGTAAGAGACATAGAAATACTAATCTTAATACAACAATATGAAGGTAATGAGGTGTTCTAATTAAGAAAATTATCAACTTGTGATAATTAAGTAATTAAGTAATAGTGGGCTAATTACTTAAGTATAAGCAAAGGAAATTCAGAGATAATTATGTAAAGCTCAAAAATTAGTAGAAAATGGTTGAAAATTAGTAAAAGTATATTTACTAATTAATTGGAAATTTTTGAGAAAAATAGTTTAGGTTAGGTATTTTTAAGCCTAAATGCAAGAATGGATCAATAGGAAAATTTTGTAAAAAATTATGTGAAAATAATTATTTAATTTATTAAATAATTAATTAAATAATTAATCAAAAAAAATAAATAAATAAAACGAAAAAAAAGGGGCAGAAAAAAAAGAGAAAAGGAAAAAAAAATGAAAAGGAAAAAAAATATGTGCAAGTTGATATTATAATATAATATAATTAATTAAAGCAAAAAAATGTGAATAGTAATTTGGAAATTAGGAAATGGATCCTATCTAGAGATCTAGGAATGGGATTTCCAAAGTCAAGGAAAAATATTGATCAGTAAGTTATTATCTTCCGTTAGACTCTTCCGGAAGAAAATTCTGAAGTCGTTTGTGCATTTCCTAATAAAACAAAATAGGGAAAAATGCATATAGGTATATTTTTGGATATAAGGAAAATAAATTCTAACTCAACATCTAGGAATGAGTTTGAATTTATATAAACATATTTGGAATCGGTGAATTTTTCGAAGAAGTTGATGATTTCGAAATGCGTTCAAACCGGGACGCGATCGGACACGTTTTGAGAAAACTTCAACTGACTGTTGAAGCCCTATATGGGATCAAAATTTAGGTTAACTTGGACATTTCTAGTAAGTGAGAACATGTCTTCAAAGTTGTAAATCCAGAATTTTGAGATTTCTCCGAAATCACTCGAATCGGGTACCGATCGGGGAAATTCTATTAGACCGGGCTATAAAGCAACATAAGCCATTATTTTTGGACCACTCCAAGGCCTCCACACCAGCTCCCCAAAACGTCCAAGAGGCTTCCAAGGGAAAGGATTTTACACCATTACATGCTTGATTTTCCATGGTTGAAACAACTTTGAAAATGCCCAAAATACCCTTTCAAATCTCTATAAATAAGAGGCCTTGCCTCTTGAAATATTCACACCAATTTCCACTCCTCCTTTGGCCAAAATCTTAGAGGGAGAAAGTAGAGAGAGAAGCTCTGGAGAAATTCTGCAGAAGTCTTCAACGGGTAAGTCTTTCGGGCTTTAGTTTTTAAGTTCGAGTTTTTAGTTCGGTAGTTGGTAGAATTGTTGGTTAGATTTAGGAAGTAGGGAATGAGATTCCTACTATTGTTTTTAGGCCTCATTGCATTGAAAAATGCCTGACGAGGTAAAAACTTGGTAGGGATCGAGTACCTGAAAAGTTGAAGCTTTTGTAGTTCTTTCAAAAGTAGGGGTTATAATGCTAGAATAGCCTTTAAATTTTCAAGTATGATTGGATATCATATGGGAGGGCTATTTTAGTCTTTATTTTTTAAAATCAAAATGGCGTTGAAGTTCTGGCGAAAGTTTGGGAAGAAAATTAGTCAGAGTAATGAAGTGCTGGCGAAATTCCGCCAATTAGGGGTAGAAGGGCAAAATGGTAATTTTTACCTAAAATGCCAGTTATAATGTCAAATCACTAATGAAAGTGATATTACCCTTATAGGATATCAGAAATCCTGATTTGCTGCCGTTACGTTGCCCGACGAGCATTGTTGGAGATTTCACGATTTTCCGTAAAGTACGGTTTTCCGTAAACGTGCTAGAAATACCGTAATCGGCAACGAAGGTACGTTCGCGTCTCGTAACACTAATCGATGTTTATTGTATGCGTATATGTACTATGTGTAACGTATGCCTATTGTGGTAGTTGTTAGCTCTGTGATATCTTCATGTACTGTTGTTATGCTTGCGGGGTATTGGGATACCATTGCTAGGTGTGAAATGCTAGGTGTGAAACGACTGCTAGGTGTGACACGATAGCTAGGTGTGACACATTTGCCAAAGGGGTTATGTGCTGTTGGGATATGCTTGTTTGCTGTATGATTATCTGTAATGCATATGTTGTATATATGAATATGAGGTTAACCGTTACCTGAGATCCGGTGCGGATCTCAGCTCTTAACATAGCGTCAAGGTCGGGAGGACCGAGGACCGAGGAGAGAGACAAGCAGCCTGCGTAGAAGCTCCGTTCGAAGACTTCCTTTCGATGTTCCGGCGGAAGCCTTCCCTCTGTTGTTCTGTCATGCCTATTGTCTGTCATGCCTGTACTCCGATTGTACTATTTTCTGTACTCCGATTGTACTATTGTCTGTACTCCGATTGTACTATTGTTCTGTACTTTGACTGTACTATTGTCTGTACATCCGACTGTACTATTGTCTGTACTCCGACTGTACTGTTGTCTATCATCCGACTGTATGATTGTCTGTCATCCGACTGTATTGTTATTGCCATACATATCTGATATGTATACCCTATGTCTGACCGTAGTAAATGTTGACAAAAGTCTAAGAATGTCTGTTGTACATATATGATGTATGTAATCATGAGGTTAACCGTTACCTGGGGTTCGATGCATGGACTCCAGCTCTTAACTTAGCTTCAGGGTCGGGTGGACCGAGGATCGAGGAGAATGACAAGCAAGCACGCCTAGGAGTCGCGGTGAAGACTTCTTTTCGTATTAGTTTTGAAACACTCTTGTACCGCTGTTTAAACAGCAAGACATGCTACCATGGGTATTTTAATATATATATCAGTTACTCAATCGCTCCGGTGCTCTACTCTGATGTTTACAAATGATGTTTGATGAAAAAAAATTTATACTGCTTGTGAAAACGGGATGTTACAACTAGGAGTCTAAAAAAATGTTAATGAAAAATGAGTTATAAATACTGATTGATTCAATTACAAATATGAAATTTAAAGTTACAAAATGTATAACTATTGTGACTTTAACAAACAATGAAACCTCTATATATAGAAGCTTACTATAAGTTTACTTACTAAAGTTGTTTAGCCATTTAATAATCACATGGGACCCAATTATTACCAGTTAAAAAAATCAAATATTTGAAACTTTCCTACAAGCCGGGGTGCTAGAGAATAATGGATTTTCCCAAAACTTAGAAAATACCTGACCAATTCAATATTGCCTCAATTAGTGATTCAAAACTCCATTATAGCTCCTGTAATGCTCTTTGGAAGAAAAATAAGAACGGACTCAAATCTTACCCATTTGGTCTAAAAACACCCATTTATCAAAACTAGAGGGAAAATTTGCAGGAACTTTATTTCCAGATTTAACAACTGTGAAAAATAATATCTTGAAATCTACACATCCCAAAATGATGAATTATGACTCATTTTAAACCTTTGGATACGTACTACCTATGCATTTTTGCCATCTACTTAGCATGACACTTACCTTAGGCTTGTACTTTGTAACATCCTTATTTTTATAGGATGTAATTATAATTAGGAAATAATTATTTATGAAAAATGGATTTAGCAGGTAATCATTGGAATTTAAAAAAGGGTTTGGTTAAAATATGATTTATGAAAAAAAAAATGTAGAAATGATGAGAATTTATTATAAAAATAAGTAATAAAGTATATAAAAATAATAATAATAACGAAATGAAGTTGGAAAAAAAGGAAAAGAAAAGGGCAAAGGCAATAGAAAAGAAAAAGGGGAAGAAAAAAAAGTTAAGGGGCACGTGGCCTTTGAATGAAGCACGTGATGGGTTAATATAACAGTAACCCACCATCTCAATTCATTTAGGGTGAACAGTAACAGAGTCATAGGCGCCGATTTCTCTACTTCTCGTACAGTGACGCCAGAACTTAGAGCATCTTATAAGATTATTTAGGTAATTAAACTTACTTTTTTTCATTAAAAATTATTTATAAAAATTGTTCCACATATTTTTATCTTTTTATTGATAGTAAAATATTGTACTGATTAGAGATAATTTTAGGATTAGGTACAATAAGATGCTAATAGGAGAGTGGAAGGGCATGCAATACCAATTATTAGTTTTGTTAGATTTTGAGCTATATAAAATTATAAGTTAGAGCTTGATATTTGAGTTAAGGTTTGATATGATTTTGGTTATGTGGAGGTTTGAAGAATTGTTTAATAATTGAGTTATAATAATATGAGTTAGAAAATAGATTTAATTGGTCTAGAATGTTGATATTGATGATTTTAAGACTATAAGTGTGTTGAAAGTGAAACCTTAACTTGTGAAATTAAGTGATTGAAGTGAGTGGATGGTGTAGAGGTTATCTAAGGATTTTAAGGAGTGATTTCGAGCTTCTGAGAAGAGTGATCAATGACCTTGGATTATTGAGTTAAGGATTATTAGAGAAATTGGGACGTTGAGAATAACGATCGTAAAGAAAATTAGGTTTTTGAGAGTTGAATTGTATAATTTATTTATTTTATTATTGTTTGTGGTTGATTGGTATCAACATTGATAATGTAGAGCTATTTTATGACCGGTGATTGCGTGTGCTTTGCTTCTAAAGTTAAGGTTAAGCTTGGAATTGAGGTAACCCGAGTTAATTTATTCTATATGATTGCTTTGGGCTGTAAGGTGTTTTCTAAACTTTACTTTCATCTATACTACTTGTATGTGTCTTGAAAAGTCATGTGTATATTTGAATATAAACTTAGTTTAGTAAAACAGTGTATTTCCCAACTTGTATATATGAGTGGAGATTATTATTAAGATTGTTACTGTTGTGATAGTTATAATATTTGTGATGGACAGTTGTATATGGAATGATAATCTTGAAAAATCTTTTCAAAAACTATATTGATATATTTTTTTCTGTTATGGGATATATTGAGTTGTGTGGAAAAGATATGGTAAAATTGTGCCTATCGGCTCTCTCATTCTTAGCCCATATTTTAAGTTGAGTGTTTGAGGGGGACACCTCTTTGTTACAGTATATCGGTGGTGGCATGGGAGGAGGCAATATTCTTACAGTGACTAGCTAACCATTGGTTGGGTATACTAACATTCATAGGTTTTACCACACGGGTGGAAAAAAGGCTTTTAAGACCGGACAAAACAGATATATTAGGACCGGACCCGCGACAGGTCTTGTTCCAGGCGGTATTAAAAGTCTCCCTATTAAGACCGGACTTGTAATCGATTTTAAAGAGTTTCTTTTAGACCGGACATTTTAAACCTTCGGTCTTAAAAGTCGTACTAAATAGATATGAAATATTTTTTGTTCGGTCCTAAAACTCAAACTTTAAGACCGGACAAAAACTCGATTGCTCTTAAAAGATCCGAATATTAAGACCGGACAAATATAAACCCAGTTCAAACAATAGTAGATTCTAACTAGACGACTAATTACCCGGTCTTTAAACACTGACTTTCAAGACCGGATATTATATACATCCGGTCTTAAAAATTGAACTTTTAGACCGGACTTATAAATGGACCGGTCTTAAAAGACCAACTTTTAAGACCGGCTTAATACCTTTAAGAGCGGTCATAGAAATACATCAGGTCTTAACATTTGAACATTTAAGACAGTCATATTTATTTGCGGTCTAAATTTTCCCAAATTTTTTTCCTATTCTGTTCTTCCTGATCATATATATATACACAAATCCACCGTCCAAAACAGCACATAAAAATCAATATACTTTAAGCTACAAGCTATGAACATGAATAAATTGAATTGGGAAAAAGAATACAAATATTATCCACCATGAGTTATGTGGCCTCTTAAGTCTACAACAGCCAAAGTAATTTATACAATAAGTTAAGATATAACTAATTACAATCACAATGAGTTATGTAACATCCCAATACCAAAGCCATTTTTTTTTAAATCAGAGTAGAGCATTGGAGCGTAAGAGTAACTGATTCCCATTCAAACAATAACCATAGTGTAACATAGTGTTGATACAGCATCCTAATGTTCTCATAGGTAAATACGGAAAACGATAAAGTGACATCTCCATCTAAGAGCTCACTCATGCTACATGCTCTCCAACCATGAGCCTACTTGTGTAGCTTGCCCTTATCTCCAATCCTTTAGTCCTTCCGACCCTGAAGCTACAGCTGAGATCCAATTTAACGCATTGGATCTCAGGTAACGTTAACCTTGTGCTCAAATAAAACAAGATAGGGATGACAGATATTCATGACATAACAAATATGATCAATATAATGACGGTACATAAGCGTAAAGCGTATGTAAGCCCCATAAAGTGCCTGTACTATTCACCAGTGCCACGATGTACGGTCGTGTCCTCAGCGCTAGGAAAACTCTAACGGTATTACTACATCTATAACCCGTGTGAAACTGTATGTATAACCGGTAACCCTGAACAGAGTCTCTAACCGTGAATGTATCTCGGTGATTCCTAATAGAATCTCTGTCCGTGAATGTACCTATCGCATATATGTATATGAGCAACACTAGATTAGTGTTACAGTACGTGAACATACCTTCGTCGACGGCGTTAGGTACTTCTGGCGGAAAACGTACTTTTACGGAAAAACGTGAAACGTCCAACAGCGGCACGTTGGCAGCGTAACGACAGCAGATCAGAGTTTTTGATGTCCTATAAGAGTAATATCACTTTCATTAGTGATTTGGCATTATAACTAGCATTTTAGGTAAAAAATTACCATTTTGCCCCTATACCCCTAATTGGCGGAATTTCGCCAGCACTTCGTTACTTTGGCTCCGATTTTCCAAAATTTTGCTAGAACTTCGGCCCAATGATAATTTTCGAAATTCTAGACTGATATAGCCCTATCATATGATATTTAATCATACTGGAAAAATTAACGGCTATAATAACATTACTACTCTAACTATTGAAAGAACTATGAAAGCTTAAAGCTCGGTACCGAAAAACTTACACAGAGCTTCACTTCAATTTTCCCCAGACTCTTCCTTCTCTCTACCTTCTCTCTAGATTCGGCCAAGGAGCTCTTGAAATGGATGTGAGAATTCAAGAGGGGTTGCTTCCTATTTATAGAAATTTCTAGGGATATAAATGTCATTTTCCAACTTGTTTTCACCCCTTGGATGCAACTTCTTCAAGAAGGCAAGATCTTGGCCATTGAACCCATTTGGTCGACATAAGGGGCTGACATGGCAGCCAAGAATTGGTCCTAAATGGTGACTCAACTTGCTTTATGGTCGGTCTGACCGAATTTCCCCGATCGGTACCCGTTTCGCGTAATTTCGGAAAAATCTCAAAACTCTGGATTATACAATTCGTAGACAATTCCTTCCTCATTAGAAATGTCTAGTTCAACTATTTTTCTAACTCCGTCTAGGCCTTCTCTGGCCTGACGGAAGTTTTACGGAAAAACGTGTCGGTTTCGAAACGAAATTCCGGAAGCTACCGCCTGTGGACAAGAATGCACTGATTCCAAATATGTCCAGGAAAACTCTCAATTCCTCCCCAGATATCGCATTATGACTTTTGAATCCTGAACTTTCAACTTGGCTATCCTGCCTTTCTCAGAATTTCCCTATTTCGTCTTATTAGGAAAATGCTCTACCGGCCTCGGAATTGACTTCCGAAAAAGTCTAACGGAAGGTAAAAATCCACTGATCAATATTTTACCTTGACTTTGGGAATCTCATACCTGGTTCTCTAGATAGGATCCGTTTCCTATTTATCCCATTACTATTCACCATATTTAATTATATTATATAATATTACAAAATATCTTCACAAATTAAATTTGGTCTTATCTTCAAATTATTTCATTTTTTTTTCTTTTTCTTGGGCAATAATTCGGCTGGCCCCTTATTATATTTAATAAATATTTATTTTTTTAATTAATTATTTAATGATTTATTTATTTTAATTTTCCCAAAAATTCCACAAAATAACCTAATTGGCTCAATCTTGTATTTAGGCTTAAAAATACCTAAACTCATCTATTTTTCTTCAAAATTTCCAATTAATTAGCAAATATATTTTTACTAATTTTAAGCCAAAAACCACTAATTTTAGGGTTTCATATAATTATTCATGAATTTCCTTTGCTTATGCTTAAGTAATTAGCCAATAAATACCTAATTACTTCCTTATCAATAGTTGATAATTTTCTTAATTAGAACTCCTCATTACCTCATAACCTTTATACTGACATTTTTGTTTCCATGTCTTCTGCATTCTTTTAGAATTTACAAGGGTATTTTAGTCATTCCAATACTTTTTGAGCATTCTTATTCAATTTCTCCAAGTTCATAATTTATTAAATTACCATATTTAGAGATAATATACTCTCATAATTCACTTAGTCATTTTACTGCCTTTTAGAATTTCTCATAATTTTTCTAAGTTCTTTATACATTCCAAGGGTATTTCGGTCATTTTGACCCCATAGTTCTTTTTCCTAATTTTCCCTAAGAGATTTTCCCTTGGAAAATAAGCTAATTATTACTTAATATTTGATATCTCATATTCACCTATTTTTGATAGGTATAATTTTACTAAATTATAATACAGATTTTTAGGGTATTACATTTCTTCCCCCCTTAAACAAAATTTCGTCCTCGAAATTTGCACTCTACCATCTAAACTTTGTACTAACTAACTCCGTCCTATTCGAACTTTGGACTACACGCGTCGGATCTTCACTTAGTCTGCCAGCCGCCCTCCTTGGTAATCGGGAATTCGCCTTGGTTTGACCTCAAGGATCTTGTCATTTCGTACTTTGATATATAATGTTTCCCCGTGGTTCCCATACACCGCGGTTAACACCACAGATATCAAAATGGATACCAAAAATGTCCCCATGGTTCCCATACACCATGGTAACATAAGATACCTCTGATCAATGACATGATCATGGTCAAATATATCTAAGAAATATGGAAATTGTTATGGAAGTCTAATCATATTTGGAAATAAGGATGACTGGTTTGTTTCCGATGAATACTTGGATGATCTCCCGAAATGATCTCACGAAATGCGAACTATAATTTTCCCTTGAGGTGTTCTATTGACACCGGCTTCGAAGGATATCCGATCATCACAATCCTCAAAAGATTCTAACGATCCTTTGTGACTTGTACAAACTATTTAGAAATGTGATTGATCATATCTGATCTGGAAAATTTTTGCTCCGCTAATTCCGTTGAGCAACATAAGTGTAGAGCAGCATGTATTGACTTTAAACAAAGTCTCTATCCGTTATGTGTAATTGGTGACCCTAACAGAATCCCTATCCGAGTTGGTGACTTTAGACAGAGCCTCCATCTGAGTCGGTGACCCTAAACAGAGCCTCTATCCGCTTGTTTACTCATTTTTTACATCGCTACTAGTTTTGGTTCACCACTGGTGGTGTTCCGGGCGTAAGGCAATCTTGACAAGATGCAGGAATGGAGTAGATCATCGATCCTGGAAAGTGAGTATTTGTTTTCGAACAGTTGCCCTGTTAAACTTACAGTAGTTGATGCTACGATGAAAACTCGAGTCTTTTCTTCTATATGAATATTACTGGGAAGCAAGTTGCTATTTCAGCTTTGATATGAAATTTGGTACGGCGATCTGAATATTGAACTTATGCGAGGCATCAGTCAACAGAGAATTAATTTGTGACTGAGTTGTCTTTGAATAAAGATTTGGTTTCCGCATCAGTTCTACCTCTGCTTATGAGAATAATATATTCTCCTTGTCACCGCTCTTCATCACCGTTCATTTAACATTAATGAGAATATCATTGACACTATGAAGTGGTAGTACGATTTATATTATACCCGCAACTTGGTTCAAAACAAGCTTTACAAGCTAAAAGCTCACACCTAATGGTGTAGCTACTACATATGTATGCATCCCAAAAGGATCCGTACATGTATCAAAAGTATTTGATCGGTCTAACACCCAAATCGGTTTACAACTAACATGAATTTTTACTAATCGATAATATCTCGGACATTTCCTGAGGATTCGCCAGCCTCCATATTGGTTAGCGCAAAGATCCGTCCTGAGTTCTGTAGTCTTGTCTCAGCAGCCTTCTCAGGACAATTCCAGGTGATGTGTCCCGGCTTCTGACATTTGTAGCACATTCGTTTCCCATCGCAGTTGACTCCTGGATGGTACTTCTTGCACTTTGGACAAGACTGAGATTCTGCCAGCCTGGGATTGTTCTGTTGCTCAGTTTGGACTGGCCTCTTGTTTCCACCACTGGAGTTGTTCCAGGGCACCCTCCTCATTCGGAAGCATGTCCTTCAAAGCCTCAAGCAATTCTGAAAAACTATTGTCGCTCTATCCATGACGTGCCTTCAAGCTTACCAATTTCAATACAGCGTTCAACAAGGAGTATTTTTTACACCCACGGTATAGCGGTGTCTCTGCATCACTGCACATATTACCATATGCATGTGATCGCTCAAAAGCCTCTTCTCCTACATCACGGATAATGTCCTCTATGCGATCATCCATATTCATGTCATTATCTTCAAAGGCCACTTCCTTATGTTTTTCCCACTTGGCACTTTTTCACCATGCTATACCCATACTGTATAAGTCTTACAAAATCCGTGACAAATTAAATGTGTGTGTAACACTTCAGGACTTAGTCGACTCTCATTCAAACATTTTACACAAGGGCAATAAAACTTCCCCCCATCATAATGGGCATTTTGTTTCGCAAATTCTATAAATTCCCTCACCCCATTCTGATATTCAACACTCGTTCGTAAAGCATTTATCCAACTGTGATCCATAGTAAAATTCCTATATATATATAGACGAAAATCATTGATCATACATAATCCAAAAAAAAATTGAAACTTTATATAAAATAAGCAAACTCCAAATGCAAATAAATATATGATCAAAGAATCACTTTTACGGAGGAACTTGCCCATTAAATGCATAACAAAGAATCACTTTTCGTCATAAATGCATCACAGTGAATCCAAGAACCAAAATAAATGCAAGACGAGTAAATTAAATGCATGGGATGAAGGTCTTGTGGACTCACCTGTAACATATAAATTCAAATGCGTTTTCTGAGTCTTACTTCTCCGGCCACGAACGTTGATGTTGCAGACAAGACAACAAGAATAACCTAAAAACACTTGTAGGTCAGTTGGGTAGGTATAAAGTGCAAATATAATCTTTAAAAAACAATATTCATTAACAACAGAGAATACCCATAAGAACATTACATCGATTTCGTTAAACCCATGAAAAACCAAGAACGATAAGCTGGAAAATAATAAATGAGTTTTTATAACCGAAACACCTCTTACAGCTTCGTCTATAGACGTTTAGCTAAGGAACCAGAGAGTGATTGTCGAGAGAGGTACGCGAAGCAGCGACAAAGCAACACACAAATACTGGAGTCGGAACCTGAGTATTCACTTTCGGCGCGACAAGAGATATTCAGAGAGGGAAATTTAATTTTCCGCGCGACAAAGATACCTTATTTAGCTTTTTGGATTTTATTAATACTGGTTAAGTATTAAATGTCCAGTCCTAAAGATACAACTAACACATTAAGACCGGAGTTTTAAAAGTATCTGGTACTAAATTTTTATTAGTCATTTAAGTTTTAAGACCGGAGGTTTATAAAACATCCGGTCCTAAAATTCAAATACTCTTTAGATCCGTTACTTATAAAATGTCCGGTCTTAATGGCCTTGGTGATTGCAGTAGTAATGCGAATCAATAAAATAAAGGATATTTTTTTGGACAAAAAATAAAGGAAAATTGGAGAATAAGCTTCTTTAATTAATTACTGGAGTACAACCAAAAAATTCATACAGAGTTCTTAATGTGTCTTACATTACTTCAGAATATGCATATACAAGAAAAAAAAACAAAAGAAAAAGAAGCTGAATATTATCATCCACAAGAATTTGACTGAACAACCTCGGCGATTTCGGCGTGAAGAGCATTAATTTCCCGCCGGAGATCAGCAAGTTCTTGTCTTATTTGCTCCACCCGCAATATTAATGGATCATTACAGGAAAGCGGAGAGGGGTCAGAGGTAGGCGCGCTGGGGCCAACAGGTTGGATAGGGGGAGCACGAACCTCTGCATGCTATGAAGGCTGGAGGGGGCTGTCAATCTCTTCAATTTGAAGAAGATGGATGAACTCAGCAAGGACAGGGTCGCCAGAAGGATCGGGGGGTGCAGCATGCGCAATCTCTTCATCATTCGAAGAAATAACAATGGGTCCAACGACTCGAGAGTCTTCAGAAACAATAGGACGCACTCTTGCTGGAGGAGGCGCACCGTATAACGATCTAACCATGGCACGAGCTTGAGGTGTGTATGCACCCTTATGAGCAGTTTGCTTGTATCTAACAATGGTTTGAGGCTTCGAGAAGTTGGGGCAGAGAGCTAGGTAGTGAGGAGTTAACAAGGACAAAGAGGTAGTGTGTGGAGTTAATAAGGACAGAGAGTAGGAGAGATAAACATCGATGATGATAAAGTCAATTGGTACAAATGAATTTAATGTTTCTTCTTTAATAGCGTATTTGTTTGAATATCCGGCCCTAATAGTCAATTATTTTTTAACAAATAAATTCGATATCTTTTAAGACCGACCTTTTATCTTGTATCCGGTCCTAAAACTCATTTTTTAATTCAATTACTTTTAAGACCGTCTTTTTATCATGTATCCGGTCCTAAAACTCATTTATTTTTATATTTTCAATTTATTACTTTTCAAGTAAGAATTTTTGGTCAAAAAATATTACTTTTAAGAACGGATCTTTTACAGTATCCGGTATTAAAAGTTCATTCTTTTCAAAATACTCAGATAGCAGAGTCCCTTCCCTATGTTGAAATGAATGATTGAGTCTCTTCGGCTTCCACATAAACTTCAATACTAGGCGTCTCCTCGTATTCTGAGGAACTATGCGTCTCCTCGTTAATGTTTCCAATGTTTCACATTGTTCAGGATGGGTTCTCTATTTAAACCCGTTGTTACTTTACTTTCTTCACATTCATCTCCATCTCCTCCTACAACCTCCACCGTAATGGCTCCTCCACCACGACGAGGTCCTCCTGCTGGGTGAAATCCTGAGGCACCTTCATATCCTCCTTCGTTGCCTCTGAACCCGAACTTGTACCAGATGCTGCAGTACCTGATAGCCTGCGTCGATCATATAGACCGACGGTTGGGCCAACTGTTTCAGGTCTATCACGCTGTCAACAACAAGCTGAACGCGATACTCGACGCCAATGATGTTGAGTACCATACCTCTGATGATGACGTCTCCGACCCTTCCCTCCCCTCCGACAACGATGGGGAGGATTAGAAATATTTATGTTTTTTTTGTACTACTGCTGTCTCACAAGGCAGCAAAAAAAAAATTAAATAAAATTTTTAGTTCCCAATCGCTTTCCTTGTACTTGTCTTTATCTTGATGTTCTTTTCTTTTTTCCGACAAAAAGGAAACAAACAAAACATTGTGCTCTTCGTGGTGATCAACATTAAAAATTTGTAGAATACAGTTAACAGTTACGACCATACCAAAAAAAAACATTGTTTACCTTATTCGAATAAAAACAAACAGAGTGACGATTCTTCTCAAGTTTGGACCATCGTTGTCGTCGATTTGACTTACCCTAGTGTGAACATTTTCAGTGTCCTTTTCGTTATCTTCTTTCTTTTTCCGACAAAAAGAAAAAGGACAAAGAAAAGGGACACCGATGATGATCTCCACATCCAGGGTAAGTAAAAATGAGGACAACGAAGCACAAAGCTTGAGAAGAACGCCAGAAACTCAGTTGTCTTGAACCCTAATGATTTGTCTGAAAACCGAGTCACCAACTCTATTTAAAGGAAGACTATTAGGACCGGACATATAATAAATCCATGGTCCTAAACGTTAAGCCATATTTTAAAAATTTGAAGTTAGGAGCGGACAATTAACAAATAAACGGTCCTAAAAGTTTCGGCAAACTATATTAAAATAAACAAAGAATTTTAAGACCTGACACCTAACAAATATACGGTCCTAAAAGTCTAGCCATATTCTTTGGAATTTTACGAAGACTTTTAGGACCTGATATAAATTAAATATACGGTCCTAAAATTCTAGCCGTATATTTTAGAGACTTTTAGGACCGGATATTTGACAAATATACGGTCTTAAAATGGATGAAGACCTTTAGGACCGGACTTTTAACAAATATACGGTCCTAAAAGTCGCGAATACTTTTCAGAGTCTCTTATGGCTCATTTACAACATCCGCCTGTACCTCAAATTTCAAGCACTAAATAACTTTATCCACCATCCCATTCATTCAGAAACCCAAAATGGACACACACAAATTGTTTGAAAAAATAAACAAATTTATTATTGAATTACATTGCGTTTATATTTACAAATGAATGAATTAGTCCAAAAAATAAACAAATGTACAGAAGGCTATTGTTGCTACAGCATATATTATTTACAAATGAATTAATTTAGGACATTAATTATTGTCTTCACTTAGCTTTTCTAAGACCAGTTTATACAGATATTCACAAAACACATCACGTATGTGCTCCACTTCATCATCAGAAAATGGCTTTGCACAAGAAAACCTCTGTAACATCAAAGACAGAAACAGAAATAACATATTACGTGCATATTTCATATGTAACATTAAGCCATCAGTGACTAAATTGAGCCATAACATTTTACCTTTGTAGCGAATTTAGTCTTTTCGTCCGTCACAATATCATATATGTGTTTCATGACGTACGGGCCACATAAGTTCGATTTTGGAGGTTGTTGACGGGTCTACAAAAAATAATAAATATATAAGAGCATATATAGCTTACTAACCAACTTCACAAGGCAGTTATGCCATGTCCAAATACGTACTAACCTTTGGTTGGAACCATTTAGGATCTTTGAGCTCAAACCCATGACTTTTTTTTACCCCAACTTGGAAGGTCCTCATGCCACTATCATCAAAATCACAAATTTATCAATAATGTTCACTAAAAATTCAAAGCAGAGATTTCAGACAAGACAATCAAAATGACATGCTTACTTGTTGATGATATGCTTCAACGTAGGCGATGGATCGCCGTGAATGGAGTATAAGAAGATAACATAATGCGCCTCCATGTTCATGACGACCAACTGCCAGTGGTGGCTAAAAATTCACAGCAGTAAAGTACTCAGTGATATATATATATATATATATATATAGCAGAATTAAGTGAATTGCAGACAAGAATTGTGATATATATGTACCCGAGCCAGTATGGAAACAAGTACACCTTTCTTGGCACTTCACACAACCTCTTTGATATGTACACCTGTCTCAATTCCTTGGCTGTTGTACTTGCATTTAGTGGGCACAAGAATCCAAAATCCTCGATTCTTCCCTGTTGAACCAGTTTCTCATGCATGCACCTACAAGAATGACATAGATCAGGGAATTAGTATATATGTATGTGTGTCTAAACGATGCATTTAAAGTATGTAATCAAGGAAGAAGATACTTATTTCATAAACATTTGAACAATTACACTAGTAACCTGCTGTCCAATCAAGGAAGAAGATATTTATTTCATGCCACTATCGTCATTATCAATGAAAAGCGGGTGAGGAATAGCGAGGCCTACTACTTCATTGACAGGCCACGATTTATCTTTAAACCATCTGTTGGCTACCAAATCGGATATTTTTTCCTTGGCCGTCAAGTTAGCAGTAGGGGATGGAACTTGAGGAGGGGATGGAGCTTAAGGAGGGGTGAAGCTTGATGAGGGGGTGGAACTTGAGGAGGGGATGGAGCTTGAGGAGGGGGTGAAGCTTGATGAGGGGGTGGAACTTGAGGAGGGGATGGAGCTTGACGAGGGGATGGAGCTTGACGAGGGGATGGAGCTTGAGGAGGAGTAGAGACATCTACAAGCTTCACTGGCCAAGAGATGAAGGTTCCCTTGACATCACTCACAAGCTTCAGCTCATCAGTTGGGAGAGGGACAGGTACATTAAAGATCACCTCTTCAACTGACACTCTGACTTCATCATCAGCCATTTGTTGGTGGTGTACAGTTGATCCCTAGTTGTGGACAGTCCATTTAGCAACCAATAGTCTAAGACTATCACGATCCTCCACATACAGATGACAAGGTTGCTCTGACTGTCCAATAATGCAGCTCCCTCTAGTGCTCTGCTGCTGCATAGGTGCAACTGAAGGTGTCAAGGGATCCACACTGGTCTCTGGCCGAGAGCTCAGGAGAAACTTATTTTCTCCATTTCCTCCTTCATCTTGCTCATCTCAGATTGAAACATCATCAATGTAGCATCTTTCGCCGTTGATTCCTCACTTAATTTGGCAAGCGTCTGATCCATCTCTTCCCGGGTTACCATACTTTGTTTGTGGCGTTTGGATATACCAAAGTATTGCTTTAGGCCTACCCGTCCTCCAATCCCCCTTACACGCCCCGAGTGATCTGGTTTTCCGGTCGCAACGGTTAGAACATGTAATACCCTAAAAATCACACTTAGGGTAAATATCATAAATTAGGAAATAATACCTATTAAAAATAGGTGAATATGTGGTGTCAAAAAGAATGTTAAATTTATCTTATTTTCTAAAGGAAAATTTCTTGGAAATTAGGAAAAATGTGATAATGTGCCAAAATGGCCAAAATGACCAAAATGCCCCTATGGAGCATATAATGACTTAGGAAAATTGTGAAAAATCCTGAAAGGTAGTAAAGTAATTATTAAAATTAAGAGAATATATTGTCTCTAATTTTGGTAATTTAATAAATTATAAGCTTGGAAGAATTGTAAAATAACAACTATAAAGTATTTGGAGATCATAACTAACTCCATAATTATTGATATTTTACATGGGAGATAAAATAGCTATGTTAGTTCTGATTTTGAGAGGAAGTAATTAGTTCTAAATAAGAAAATTGTCAACAAATAATAAGTGATTGATTAAATAATTATTGGTTAATTATTTAAGCTTGAAAAATGAAATAATTGTGATAAATTGTGTAGAGCTCTATAATTAATGGTTTATGGCTAGAAAATTAGCATAAATATATTTGCTAATTAATAGGAAAATATTGAGAAAAATAAATGAGATTAAGTAATTTTGAGCCTAAATACAAGTATGGACCAATAGGAAAAATGTTGTAAAAATTATGTAAAAATAATTATTAAATTATATAATAATTAATTAAAAAATAAAATAAAAATATATATATTAATATATGTGTTGCCGACATCTTGAAGAGGGAAAAGGGGAAAAAAAGAAATGATGAAAGAGTGTAATTTTAAAACACTTAATTAAATAAAGTAAAAAGTAAAAAGTAAATAAACACCGATAGGAATTGGATCCTATCTAGAAAACCATGAACAAAGTTTCTAGAGTCAGAGTATAATAATAATGAGTGGATTTTTATCTCGGACTCGGCTGTGAAAAAGGCAGATAGTCACGAATTTAGAATTTGAAGAAAATAAAGTGTAACTCAACATCTGGGGATGAGTTTATAATTATCTGGATATATTTGGAAACAGTGAATTTTTGTCCAGAGGTTGATGATTCCGGAAATTACTTCCGTAACCGACGCGTTTTTCCGTAAAACTTCAGCAGGACCGGAGAAGACCTGAAAGGGGTGAAAAATTTAGTTAACCCAGAAATTTTTAGTGAGTAAGAAAGGATCTTCAAAGTTGTGATTCTGAATCTTTGAGATTTGGTACGATTACGCGATTCGAACACCGATCGGGGACTTTATCGGTAGAATCTACTAGAACAGGGCCACATGGCACCATATAATTGGATTTTTGACTTTGGGGAAGGGGGGTGAAGGTCGGCCAAGGCTTTTTGTGGCCAAGAATGAAACCCTAAAATGTGTAGTGTAAATGGAAGAAAAAGGATTTGGGAAAAGACCAAAATACCCTTGCATTTGTGCCTATAAATAGGGCCTTCATCTCTTCACAAATCTCACACCAAATTCCCTTGTGAATTTTGAAATTAGAGAGAGGTTTTAGAGAGAGAAGCTCTGGGGGAAAAAGCAGCGAAGCTCTGAGTAAGTTCTTCGGTCCTTAGTCTTAAGCTTTCGTAGTTCTTTCGGTAGTTATAGTAGAAATGCTAGTTTAGTCTTTATTCTTCCAAGTATGATTAGATATCATATGTTAGGGGTATTTTAGTCATTAATTTCAAAAACCATGATGGGGTCGGAGTTATGGCAAAATTTTTGAAGATTAGAGTTAAAGTAGCGAAGCTCTGGCGAAATTCCGCCGACTAGTAAGGATAGGGGCAAAATGGTAATTTGTACCTAAAATGCCTGTTATGAAGTGAATCACTAATCAATATGATATATATTTCGAAATTATGTTGGAGTGGGAGTTATGTTGAAATTTTGGAAGATTAGGGTCAAAGTAACGAAGTGCTGGCGAAATTTCGGCGATTAGGGGGTCAGGGGTAAAATGGTCATTTTGACTAAAAATGTCCGTCGTAATGATAGATTCTTAACAAGCACGTTGTTATGTTGGTAGGATATCCCTGATTACATTCTGACCAACTGTTGTACCGTTTTCCGTTAAAGTACCGAATTTCCGTCAACGAAGGTACGTTCGCGTACTAGTAACCCTAACTCTGATATTTATGGTATGCGTGTATATTGTTAGGTGTATTGTATGAGTAGAGTTGTTATGTTGTTTGATATATAGTGTTGTTAGAGGATGATTGAACATATACATGCACTGGGAGTGGTATATCTGTGTTCACTGGGAGTGGTATGTCCTAATTCACTGGGAGTGGTATATCTGCATTCGCTGGGAGCGGTACATTCACGTTGGTTTAGGGATGATTCATTTGTTGTGCTTATATACTATATATGTAAATATGAGGTTAACCGTTACCTGGGGTTTGATGCATGGACTCCAGCCCTTAATATAGCTTCAGGGTCAGAAGAACCGAGGACCGAGGAGAGAGGGAAGCAGCACGCCTAGAGACCCGGCAGGAGATTTCTTTTTGTTGTCCGTCTGAAGCCTTCCTTTTGATGTTGTTATCTACTTATGAACCACACGGTTGATGTACCGTGTCTGTAACCAGCCAGACTTACGGTACTTTATATATACATATCAGTTACTCTTTTGCTCCGGTGCTCTACTCTGATGAAAAAAGTTTATACTGCTTTTGGAAAATGGGATGTTACAGAACATCATTCCTCCCGCTACTTCTTTCTTTTTAAGATCTTCCTGTAAGATACAGATAACGAGAAGCTTAGTAATGAAACATGTTTAGTAAGTAAAAAATAACAATATCGATACTTACAATTCGTTCAGCAACTACATGAGTTTGTTCACTCGTGTAGGCGCCGCTTGGCTTTTACCGAATATACAACCACAACTCCTCGCGACGTATTGGAGATGGCGGCTAGTCAACTACCGCAGAAGGATTGGATTCAGCTTCATCTTCCAATCTCTTCCGCTTGGCTGCCATCAAATCTTTTTCGGCCTTTTCATATCCGCCGCGAGAAGCCCTGTGTGGGCAATCATTCTTTCTCCCGATCTCCTGTGCTTTTTCCCTTCTTTTCTGTGAATCAGGATTGAAAACAACTATCAATTATGAATTACAGTCATGTCACTAACAGAAATTAGAGAACTTCTACTTGATATGAACGTCAAACATTAGTCAAATTCACTTCATCAAGTTTCAACATTTTACTTAAGGAAGATGTAGCATTGTAGAAGAAATTGGGAGAACCAAAGGAAAGGGGGTTGCAGAATTGCTGCCAACTGAGTCAATTCATTCATTCATCATAAATGGTTCCAACACATATTAGAATAACTAACTAACTACTTGCACCTAAACCTTACACAGTTAACATACTAACTAACTAACAGCAACGTCTAACCATATTACACAGTTTACATATCAGACTTGCATGGAACTAGGACAT
This sequence comes from Acacia pycnantha, assembly GCA_025563575.1. Classification (NCBI taxonomy): domain Eukaryota; kingdom Viridiplantae; phylum Streptophyta; class Magnoliopsida; order Fabales; family Fabaceae; genus Acacia; species Acacia pycnantha. The sequence goes on from JAMWYP010000014.1 coordinate 4,147,097, forward strand.
GCTCCTCTCATGCAGGACAAAGGCAGGAAATGTATACTTCTATTCACACACCAAACCATTTAACTAACAGGATTAGATGTACACAATAACATTCACATATCCGCACAGGTTAATAAGCAAACAAAAGTGCAAACAAAACTAAATATAAACTCACTAGAGCTTCAGGAGTGGTCCCCTTCTGAACAAATTGTTGCCAAGTTTGTTCATCAATAAATTTGTACTTGTCCCAAGGTTTATGGTCAGGTTTCACCTCGGTAAAAATATATGTGTTAGCTAGAAAGGTCTTAAACTTCCTGAACCGCTCAGCACAATAAGACAATGTTGAGTCTTTCAACTTCTCAGAGTCAGGGACAGTGTATGTAAGCCGGATAATGTCCCAAATAGGATCATTTATTGTGCTTTGGTCCACATTTTTCCACTTATCTATCAAGAAGCTAACCTTGCCGCGTACTAGAGTGCCGACAAAACTAGTATATGTGCTTTTATTAGGACCGACAGGTTGCAAATTTTCATCAAACTGAATCTCGAGCTTCGTCCCAGAATTCCGACTAAGGGATACTTCCATCATTCGTGTGTCGCTTCTACCACGGTGTGCACTGCGCTGAGGAGGCTCAATGTGAGATGAAGAGGGTTCATTCGTCGGACCCACACCAGTCAAACTAGTATCTGGAGTTCCAGGAACACGAGTGGAATCGTTTTCACCGTTCATTTTCAAGACATGAGGGAGTAACAGAGGCTAACGGTACGCGGGGCGAGGAAGAGAGATAATGCAACAGGAAGGGTTTCACAACGTGAACAGGGGTTCTTCTGTGAGAGTGACAAAAGCTTCCGCGCGAAGAAACATATATTTGGCGCCTCATTTTTAAGACCAGACAAAATAGTATATACGGTCTTAAAAGCTAACCTTTAAGATCAGTCTTTCTATAACTCCGGTCTTACAATTAATTAATTTTTTATTTAAACTTTAGTACCGGCCTAATTTTATGTCCGGTCTTAAAAGTCTAACCATTAAGACCGGTCATTCTGTAACTCTGGTCTTAACATTTATTAATTTTTTATTTAAACTTTAGTACCGACCTGATTTTATGTCAGGTCTTAAAAGTCTAACTTTTAAGACCGGTCATTCTGTAACTCTGGTCTTAACATTTATTAATTTTTTATTTAAACTTTAGTACCGGCCATATTTTAAGTCCGGTCTTAAAAGTCTAACTTTTAAGCCCGACTATTATATATGTTCGGTCTTAAAACTTTAATACCTTTATATTTAAATTTTTCCGTATTATTTTGAAGTGTAGAAAATATAAGTCTGGCTGTATGAGATTTCTCCATAAAGTAATTGATATTTCAATTTTTTTAATAATATTTTTAAGACCGGTTGTTATTTTAACACGTCTGGATAAGACCTATGAAAAAATGATCCAGTATAAGAAGTTCTTTATATTTACAAATCTGCCACCGGTCATAGCTTTAGGACCGGTGCGTCCTAAGACCGGTCTAAATGAGGCGGTCTTAAAGCCCTTTATTGTATAAGAAGTTCTTTTTATTTACAAAACTGCCACCGGTCACACCTTTAAGACCGAGGCGTCGATGATTTGCTCTAAATGAGGCAGTCTTAAATCCCTTTTTTGCACTAGTGCTACATCCAGAAGATATAATGAGGAGCAAGATGGATGAGTGAGGATAGTTCTAATCGTTGAAAGTATTATATAATATTTAATTATTGAGAGAAAGAAGTCTTCAGCCGCGATTCCTAGGCGTGCTGCTTGTCCTTCTCCTCGAACCTCGGTCCTTCTGATCCTGAAGTAAAGTTAAGAGCTGGAGTCCATGCATCGAACCCCAGGTAATGGTTAACCTCATGATTACATACATCATATATGTACAACAGACATTCTTAGACTTTTGGCAACATTTACTACGGTCGGACATAGGGTATACATATCAGATATGTATGGTAATAACAATACAGTCAGATGACAGACAATCATATAGTCGGATGATAGACAACAGTACAGTCGGAGTACAGATAATAGTACAGTCGGATGTACAGACAATAGTACAGTCAAAGTACAGAACAATAGTACAATCGGAGTACAGACAATAGTACAATCGGAGTACAGGCATGACAGACAATAGGCATGACAGAACAACAGTACAGTCAGAGTACAGGCATGAAAGAAAATTGGCATGACAGAACAACAGTACAGTCGGAGTACAGACAATATACACACATGCATACAATAAACATCAGAGTTAAGGTTACCAGTACGCGAACGTACCTTCGTTGACGGATTACGGTATTTCTGTCGGTATACGACACGACAGTGGGTCAGAACCTTATCAGAGATATCCTATCAATATAACAAAGTACTTGTTAAGGACCTATTATTACGAAGGACATTTTTAGTCAAAATGACCATTTTACCCCTGACCCCCTATTTGGCGGAATTTCGCCAGCACTTCGTTACTTTGACTTTAATTTTCCAAAATTTCAACATAACCCTTACTCCAATATCATTTTCGAAATATAAATCATATTAATTAATGATTTACATCATAACAGGCATTTTAGGTAAAAATTACCATTTTGCCCCTGATGTCCCTAATCGGCGAAATTTCGCCAGAGCTTCGCTATTTTAACTCTAATCTTCCAAAATTTTGCCAGAACCTCGACCCCACCATGATTTTTGAAATAATGACTAAAATACCCCTATTATATGATATCTAATCATACTTGGAAGATTAAAGACTAATATAGTATTTCTACCCTAACTACCGAAAGAACTACGGAAGCTTAAAGCTCGGTACCGAAAAACTTACACAGAGCTTCGCTTCAAAATTCCCGGGCTCCTCCTTCTCTCTTCTCTCTCTCTAGATTCGGCCAAAGCACTTGAGAAATGGTGTGAATTTTTGAAGAGGAAACAAGGCTATTTATAGAAGAAAGTAAGGACATAAAGGGGATTTTCCAATTTGTTCTTAACCATTGGATGCAACTTGTTGAAGAAGGCAAGATCTTGGCCCTCCATGCTCCTTGGTCGACATACATGGCTGTGGTGGCAGCATCCCATTGGTCCAAAGGTGATGACTCAACTTGCTTTATGCCCGGTCTGACCGAATTTCCCCGATCGGTGCCCGTTTCGCGTAATTTCGGAAAAATCTCAAAATTCTGGATTTACAACTTTGAAGACATATTCTCACTCATTAGAAATTTCCAAGTTAACCTAAATTTTGATTCCATATAGGGCTCCAACAGTCACTCTGAAGTTACTCGAAAAGCGTGCCCGGTTACGGAACGAATTTCTGGAATCATCAACTTCTGGACAAAAATTCACTGATTCCAAATATGTCCAGATAATTTCAAACTCACTTCTAGATGTTGAGTTAGAATTTATTCTCTTCAATCCTAAAAATGTGCCTATCTGCAATTTTTCCTATTTTGTTTTATTAGGAAAATGCACAATCGGCTTCAGAATTAACTTCCAGAAAAGCCTAACGGAAGATAAAAACCCACTGATCAATATTTTACCTTGACTTTGGAAATCCCTTTCCTAGTTCTCTAGATAGGATCCGTTTCCTATTTATTGTGTTACTATTCACAATAATTAATTATATTATAAAATATTACAAGTTGTAACTAAATATCATGATATTTCTTCACAAAATCTTATCCCTTCTTCATCCAATTTTTCGGTCAATGATCTGGTCTTTTTTTTTTCCCAATTTTCGTTTTTTTAATTAATAATTATTTAATATTATATAAAATAATTATTTAATAATTATTTTTATATAATTTTTTACAAAATTTCCCTATTGGTCCATTCTTGTATTTAGGCTTAAAAATACCTAAACTCATCCATTTTCCTCAAAAATTTCCAATTAATTAGAAAATATGTTTTTACTAATTCTTGGCCAAAAACCACTAATTTTAGGGTTTTACATAATTATCTTTGAATTTCCTTCGCTTATGTTTAAGTAATTAGCCAGTAATTACCTATTTACCTTCTTATCAATTGTGGTTATTTTCCTTAATTAAGATAACTCTTTATCTTCAAACTTTTGTATTAACATTAGAATTCCATGACTCCTGCATAATTTTAGAATTTACGGGGTCATTTTGGTCATCTGGATACTTTTTGGACATTCTTATACAATTTCTCCAAGTTGTAATTCCATAAATTACCTAAATTAGGGACAATATCCTTCCCTATTTCAAATAGATATTTACTTGCCTCTTTTATAGCTTTCACAGGGTATTTATAACCCATAATGTATTTAGGGACCTATTTGCAAATTTTCAAACGTTTTTAGGGACCTATTTGCAAATTATCTAATTTCAAGGGAATTTACCCTAACAACAAAGTAAACTCAATACAAGGTGTTTGAGACCTCATATTCACCTATTTTCAATAGGTATATTTCCCAATTTTTGATATTTACCCTAAGTGTGATTTTTAGGGTATTACAAATACTTTCTTTCATACTTTGTAAATTGATTTTGGTTACTGGACCTTATGTCTCACTCCATCATTATATTGTTAATATTTTTTCAGTTGAGGCATCTAATTTTGTTGGAGGCCAAGGGAAGCAGCAAGTGGCATAGGCGTCATGAGGTTTGTAGGCTTCTTTTGGTATTAGTGTTGTATCAATTTCTATATTGTTATTTTAGAGCTCTCACGTTTTTGAAATACTATATTTACTGTTTTGAATAACTGTTTTGGGATGACTATTTTACTATTGTTGGACCTGATGCCTTATTTTGTATACTATGATATTTTGGTAGATCCACAATCCTATCTTGTGTTGTAAATTGTTTTGTATAAATGCTTTGTTGTGGAGTTTAGTGTTGTAGAACTCATGGGCTATGTTTTCTCCTGTTTGTGAATTGTGCCCAAAATAATGAATTTTCTGTAGTGGGATTGTGAGGCAGTTTTGTGCCCTAAACCCCAATGTGTCTTTTGGGAAGAAATGATTTTCAATTACCACAAGTTAATTGTTGTTTGTGAGAAAGAGTCTTTTCATACTTGGCCCTCATTCTTCTCCTTATGAATGTTAGATACATACCATTTTTGTTTAAAATATACTGAATAGGTAGAAATCGAATATACAACAAACAAATACTATTTAAATAGCACAATAAGAATCTGTATTATTGAAGCAGCACATACAGAATGTAATACCCGGATAATTATTTATCTTAAACATTATATTTTGATAAATAATACCTATTTAAAATAGGAGAGCACGTTGTCTCTAATTTTAGTAATTTATTTATTTATCTTCCTTGAAATTTAAAGTGGCAAAAACCCAATTTTATTTTAGGGAATATAAGTTGCCCTATGATTTTTAAAATAATGCATGGTGCATAAATGACCAAAGTAAACTCAAAAGTTGTGAGAAAATAATTAATCCAATTAAAGAAAATTGTCAAAAATTAGTATATAATTAAATAAATAATTAATTGCTAAATATTTAGGCATGATTAAGAAATGTCTAAAGTTAACTACAAGAAAACCCTAATTAACCAATGGGGGTATTTCTTTTATTGAAATATAAGGTTAATTAAAATACAAAAATGGAAAAAGAAAACAAAAGGGGGGGGGGACGAAATTGTATGGTGTGTGTGTGTGTGTGTGTAAGAGAGAGTTGTGAGTGTAGTAGAGAAAAAGGTGAAATGTGTGATGTGTGAGAGTTGTGTGTGTGGAGTGATGTGAGCCAAGCATTTAAAGAAGATATTTTGAGAGTTTAAAAGCTATTGGGATCAATTCAAATGAGAACCGATAGAAAATAAATCGTATACTGAAATATGTTAATTATAGATCAAATATAAGTACTTTTTATGAACAAGTGTATTTTTAGCCCGAAGTTGGTTATCTCCAAAGTCATTTCCGTAACCTTTGGGATTTATCCTAAAATGACTAAAAGGCTAGTAAAAGCCCCTAATTGGACCATAATCCTTGTTATTCCAAGTGCTTCTCAAAAGACTGCATAAACTTCAAACCTTACCTCTAAAAGTATTTGTGATTTTATGAGCACATATGTAATACCCGGATTTTATTATCTGGAATATTATGAATAAAATAGATATTTCTGATAAGTGAAATTAATGTCTCCAGACTTGTGTAAATTTAGCCTATTATTCTAAGTTAAATTCTGTAGGAAATCAGGGAAGTTAAGGGCCAAAGTGCCAAAATGACGAAAATGCCCCTAAGGGACATGAATAACTTAGAAAAATTATGAAAAATCCTAAAAGGCAGTAAAATGACCAAGTGAATTAGGAGAATATATTATCTCTAATTATGGCAATTTAATAAATTATGAACTTGGAGAAATTGTACAAGAATGTTCAAAAAGTAATAAAAGACCAAAATACCCTTGCAAATTATGGAATAATGTAAGAGGCATGGAAATTCTAAGGTTAATGCAAGAGTATGAAGGTAATGAGGTGTTCTAAGTAAGAAAATTATCAACTTGTGAAAATTAAGTAATTAAGTAATATTGGGCTAATTACTTAAGCATAAGCAAAGGAAATTCACAAGTAATTATGTAAAACCCTAAAATTAGTGGTTTTTGTTTTAAAATTAGTAAAAACATGTTTACTAATTAATTGGAAATTTTGGAGAAAAATAGTTGAGTTTAGGTATTTTTAGGCCTAAATACAAGAATGGACCAATTAGATAATTTTGTGGAATTTTTGGGAAAAATTAAATAAGTAAATGATTAAATAATTAATTAAATAAAAAATAAATATTTATTAAATTAAAAGAAGGGCCAGCCGAAATATTGGACCCAAGAAAAAGAAAAAAATGAAAATAAGAACAAAAATAAATATGTGCAAGTTGATATTATTTTAATATTATAATTAATTAAAGCAAGAAGATGTGAATAGTAATTTAGAAATTAGGAAACGGATCCTATCTAGAGATCTAGGAATGAGATTTTCAAAGTCAAGGTAAAATATTGATTAGTGAGTTATTATCTTCCGTTAGACTCTTCCGGAAGAAAATTCTGAAGCCGTTTGTGCATTTCCTAATAAAACAAAATAGGGAAAAATGCATATAGGCATATTTTTGGATAAAAAGAAAATAAATTCTAACTCAACATCTAGGAATGAGTTTGAATTTATCTTGACATATTTGGAATCAGTAAATTTTTCTGAAGAAGTTGATGATTCCATAAATACGTTCTGAAACCGGACGCATTCGGACACGTTTTTCGAGAAAACTTCAACTGGACTGTTGGAGCCCTATATGGGATCAAAATTTAGGTTAACTTGGACATTTCTAGTAAGTGAGAACATGTCTTCAAAGTTGTAAATCCAGAAGTTTGAGATTTCTCCGAAATCACGCGAATCGGGTACCGATCGGGGAAATTCTATTAGACCGGGCTAAAAGCAACCCAAGTCACCATTTTTGGACCAATCTTGGGCTGCCACATCACTCAAAGATGTCGACCAAGAGGCTCCCATGGACAAGAATTTTACACCATTTTCATGTTGATTTTCCAAGGTTGTAAACAAAGTGAAAAATTCCTTATGTATCCCTTAGGTTTTCTATAAATAGGCATGTCTTCTCTTCATTTTTCTTCACACCATTCCTCTTCCTTTGGCCGAATTCCTAGAGGGAGAAAGAAGAGAGAGAAGCTCTGGAAAAATTTTGAAGAAGTCTTCAACGGGTAAGTCCTTCGGTCTTTAGTTTTTTAGTTCGGTAGTTAGTAGAATTGTTAGATAGTTTTAGTAAGTAGGGAATGAGATTCCTACTATTGTTTTTAGGCCTCATTGCATTGAAAAATGCCCGACGAGGTAAAAAAAACTTGGTAGGGATCGAGTACCTGAAAAGTTGAAGCTTTTGTAGTTCTTTCAAAAGTAGGGGTTGTAATGCTAGAATAGCCTTTAAATTTTCAAGTATGATTGGATATCATATGGGAGGGCTATTTTAGTCTTTATTTTCGAAAATCAAAATGGCGTCGAAGTTCTGGCAAAATTTTGGGAAGAAAATTTGTCAGAGTAACGAAGTGCTGGCAAAATTCCGCCAATTAGGGGTATAGGGGCAAAATGGTAATTTTTACCTAAAATGCCAGTTATTGTGTCAAATCACTAATGGAAGTTATATTACTCTTATAGGACGTCAGAAATCCTAGTTTGCTGCCGTTACGTCGTCCAACGTGCATTGTCGGACAAACCATTTTTCCGTCAAAAGTACAAGTTTCGCGAAACATCTACGTACGTCAACGAAGGTACGGACGCGTACTGTAACACTAATCTTGTGCTGCTTAAATGCATATATATCTAAGATATGTTCGTAGACCGTTATACAGACAGTTTTATACGGGTTATGTTTTGTAATGCCGTTGTGTTTTCCTAGCGCTGAGGACACGAGTGAGTATCGTGGTATTGGTGAATAGTGCAGGCTGTTGTTGTTATTATTTTACATTGTGGGGCTTTCATATTGCTATTTGCTTATGTTTTTCGGCATAATGATCATGCATCTGCTGTATGCTTATGTAGTGATATACTGTTGTATTAGCTCTAGAATATCTGGTGTATCTTGTGTTGTTTGGGTATGAGGTTACTTGTTACCCGAGATTCAATGCGTTGAATTGAATCTCATTTGTAGCTTCAGTGGTCCGGAGGACTGCGAATTGAAGTCCAGGGCAAGCAGAAGGAGTAGACTTGCGGATGAAGTTATCTTATCGCTTTCTGTTTCTTTCTGTAGTTTACTTTTGAACAGTAGGATCACTGTAATGTCAATACTATGTTACACTATGGTCAATGTTATGTTATGATCAGTTACTCTTTCGCTCCATTGCTCGACTCTAATAAAAAAAAAAAAAAAATTTCTGCGTTTCAAATTGGGATGTTACAACATACAATTAGAACACTAAGCAGGGGAATTAATCGGTAATAGGAAATATCTGCTAAAGAGATAAGGCTCATAAATGCAATGGAAGAGATAAGGGAGAGAGGAGAGAGGACGTTTGAGAGGGAATGAGTGGTGAGGATGAGAGCTCAAGAAAACCCTAGATCCAACGGTTGATATTCGAGTAGAGAAAGTTCAAAAGAATTACCAATGTGCCACACCAAATCTCTATAAATAGGGCTCTCCTTTCATTTGAAAACTCACACCAAAACTCATTCTAAAGATTTAGAGAGAAGTGGGAGCAAGAAGGAGGAGGAAGTTCTGCAAGAGGTAAGCTAGCTTTTAAGTTCTAGTCTTTAGTTTAGTAGTTCTTAGAATACATGTTAGTTAGATCTAGGAAGTAGGAAATGAAATTCCTATTTTTGTTTTTTAAGCCTTATTGCATTGAAAGATGCCTGACGAGGTAAAAACATGATAGGAATATAGTTTTTGAAAGTTGAGAGTCAGAGTAGCGAAGCTTTGGCGAAATTTTATCGGTTAGTGATTTTCTAAGGTCAGGGGTAAAATAGTCATTTGTGACTAAAATATCTGTTAGGATATTTTTTATGAATTAATAGAAATGATATTACCTTTATAGGATATCTGTGATTGTGTTCTGACCGTCAAACGTACCGTATTCATCAACGAAGGTATGTTCGCGTACTGTAACACTAACTCTGATGCTTATTGTATGCATATATGTGATAGATGATAACTTTACATCTTATTGTATTGTTATTAATTGATCATACATCTGATTGTATTGATCACCATACATATCTAATTATGTATTTCATACACCTGACTAATTAACTTTACATTTGATTGTATTGTTATTAATTGACCATACATCTGATTGTATTGATCACCACACATATCTGATTATGTATTTCCTACACCTGATTAATTAACTTTACATCTGATTGTATTGTTATTAATTGATCATACATCTGATTGTATTGATCACCATACATATCTGATTATGTATTTCCTACATCTGTTATGGGCTTTTGTAGTGATTATTGTTGAAATTTCATGAATATCTGTAATACATATATTGTTTATATAAGCAAGAGGTTAACCGTTACCTGAGGTCCGGTGGGCATTGGACCTCAGCTCTTACTATAGCTTTAGGGTCTGAAAAACCGAGAACAGAAGATAAGAGAAAGCAGAGTAAACAGTACACGTGAAGACCCGATCGAAGATATTTAAGATATGTACCAATAAATGTACAGTTCTTTATGAACAGACAGCTACGTCACAGTTAATGTTGTATTATTTACTCAATCATTTATTTGCTCCGATGCTCTACTCTGATGAAAAAAAATTATTCTGCTTTTGAAAATTGGGATGTTACACAGAAAGAGGGCTCTATCAATCTGAAGCCCAATCGAATCTAACGAGTCTACTTTCGGAACACACAAAATGTTTTTGTATATACAGTATGTAGAAGGAGTGTAAATGGAAAAACGGATACAATTCTGTGACTAGGGCGCCCTATTTATAGACAGTGAAAAACTTGATCAGATGGTCTCGTCTGTTGCAGCGAACTGGTGCATTGTGCAAACAGACGCACCAGAACGGAACGAACAAAAGCGACCCGCGTCTGTTGCAGCGAACTAGTGCGTCACACGAACAGAAGCATCAGAACGGATCGAAATATGCAGCCGCTGGTTGGAAATTCTCGGATGGACAAAACCGTAATTATTGAAAGTTCAGGGTCAAATTAGAAATTCAAAAAATTATTTTTTATTTCGCACACGCGCGAACCGGAACTGGCGGGTGGCGACCGAGCCGAGCCGGCTAGACGGCGCGCGCGTGATGGACCAAGGGTCACCTAAGTCCTCACCCCTCCACAAAAGTGGGTTGGCCCAAGGGCCCATTTAGTAGGAGCAAAGTTGAGGCGTATATACCCTCTAACTTTCCTCCAACTAATCAATGTGGGAATTCTATCCACACACACATTCCTTCTTCCTTCTTCCTCTTCTTCTTATTCATAACCCATGAGATTTTATCCTAAATTCTAACAAACATTACATAAATTGACTTACAATAACTCAAACAAATACATACAACGACATAATATAATCGATCAACATCAACATCAACAAAATCAAAATATTCTTTTCAAGAGCTTCCTCCACTGGCATTCTCTCATCCTTAAATGTACTTGCTCCAACTATTTGTACATAGGATAAAGGGAGCGAGGTTTGGGAGAATCTCAGTAGGAACCAACTTCATCGTGTAATATACGCAAGGTCACAACTATGTATGCAAATAAACAATACCACACAACTATATGAGCTAAATTATGCACATGGCCATGACAATTAACTTGAGTAAGGAATTTACATGTTTACCTACAACAAGTATGGCACAAATAAACATATGACAACCAATGCATAAAAACATCAGAAGAAAAACTTTAGCTACCTCTTGCTTGCACTTCATCAGTTTTTCTTTATCCTTGTTCTTGATGACAAATGCTATGTCCCACTATCAATTATGCATGAAGGGAAAGATTAATTCATACATTCTGGTACTCTTATACTCCCCTCGGTCCTAATTATAGGAACATTTTTGTAGTGCAGATTGCACTACAAAAGTGTTCTTATAATTAGGACCGGAGGTAGCATTACATAATTAATCTCTCTTCTATAGTCCCCAAACACTTAGGGTGCATGGTTTGAGGGGAGGGGAGGGGGAAAAAAGGAGGGGAGGAGAAAATGGTGGGAACATTTAGGTGTAGTGGGGCCCACAAAAATTTCCCCTCCATTAAATATTTTCTCTCCCCTCCCCTCTCCTCAAACCAAACATATACCATTAAGCTCTTTGACTAGCTTAGATCTTTTTCTCTTAAATTCCAAAATTGGTTATACTTTAATTTGCCTTAGAAATTCTTTCCTCGCTCCACTTTCACATGATTTTGCACGGGAAAATTCCAATCCCTGCCCCAAATACTCCCTTGGCCGAGGCATAAGCACATAGGTACAGGAACTACACTTTTGTGTATCATAATCTAAACTTGTAGTCTTGGCATTTCCCTCTAGAAATTCACTTTCTAAAAACATCGAACCTTAATTCAACTCCTTCCCATTAAAACTATAGTGACCAAACCAGGGCAAAGGAAAGGAAATCATAAACCTTAATTCTTTTATCACCAAACCGATCTTTGGGCCTTCAGACATGTCTTAGATATAACTTAATAAACTAGGACATTTTCCATGACTGTTTAGTCGACTAAAAAATTTGGTTTAGTCGACTAAATGGAGGGCAAATATTTTTTTCTAGGACCCCGACATTTAGTCGACTAAACCAAATTTTTTAGTTGACTAAACCGGTCGAGGTTTTTAAAAAAGCCCATACCCGACATTTAGTCAACTAAACCATATGGTTTAGTCGACCAAATGTCGGCAGAGGGGTTTTTTAAAAACCCCCAAATCGCGCCTCCTCACACACACCCAGCCCTAATCGATTAAACCTCCCCCCAAACCTCCCCTCAGTTTTTTGCCCCAAATTCTTGTTGAATCCGTTGGTGGGTAGCGAAGAAAACTTGTTCTAGTGTCATTTGCGTCACTTTTGGTATGTTCTCATCTCCATTTTGAATTTCGACGGTTGTTCTTGCGTTTTTGCATTTTTGGTGCGTGGGGTTATGTTTTTCTCCCATATTTCGTTGTTGTGTGTGATTTAAATGAGTCTCGATTGAATATATGTGGTTGGGTGTGGTGGATTCCCTATTCCAAATGAGTCTTGCTAGTGATGTATTGTTTCATTCTTATTTATTTGCAAAACTATATATTCTTGATTGATTGGTGGTCCAATTCCTTGAAAGTGATATGATATGTGTGTGGGTATATAGCATTGATGCTCTCCCCATAAATGTGCTTTGTTGCATTGTGTACCGAGAGCATTTTTGAAACTTGTTGTAGGAAGCTTTGATCTCTAAATGTGTAGGATGCGTCTTAAAAAAGCTTGATTGGCTTAGAAACAAACTTTATAGAATTTGGAATAATATGGTTGGTTGGCCTGTAAGTCAATGTTTTAGAGTTTGCTAAAATCATGAAAATCTGAAACTAAGACTGAAATAAGTTTTGTAGACTTATCTTGCTGAAATAAGTTTATAGACCATGGTTGAGAATAGATGGCTGTAGTTGTCTCTGGATGTTGTTAACTTCTTGTTGTTGTTGTTGTTGTAGGTTGTTGTTGTCGTAATGCCTCGTAGAGAATCTCCTTCTAACACCGGCAACAGCGGGAGGCGGGTTAAACAACGGGCTAGCCGCGGGGCATCCTCCTCTAGGGCACAGCAGCCACAACAGCGGATGTATCTTCTCTTAACATACCTAGTGAACACAAAGCAAATTCCAAATGTACTGTCAATAAACAAACCGAATGTAACTAAAACAAAAAGGACATGAAAACCTACTGATAATAGATGCACATATAACATCTGTATCCAGTTTTCTATGATCACGGGTGAGACTCGATTCAGACATGTGTGCTCTTTACCCCACTTACTCACCACCCAACTATATCCATTCTTGGGGAAAATTTCCCTCATATACCAGGGACAACCTTGAGCATTTAGTCGACACTTCATCACAAACCTTTGGTCATCGCTTTTTATAACCTTGGCTATACGATGAGACTTCATGCAATATAATTTCACAGCATGTTGCATTTCCGACTTTGAAGGAAACTGCTGAGACACATATAATTGATCACCTAAATGCCAACCACCTTGCTCGTCATCATCACCATACAACATCTCCATCTCATCATCACACTGCGTCCAATCAATGTACGAATAGTGCGGGTTTTCGTTCCAAAATGGCTCAGTCCCAGGCTCTACATTTGTCAAAATGTTCTTTTTGTCATAACCACTAAATCGAAATTACAAATACAAATACAAGTTTAATAACTTACCACCGCTAAGCTGGTTGAACATTCAGCGGTGGCATTGTTGCGTACTCGAACTCCCGGGGTTCGTGCGAGTATCAAATTCATCATCCGCATCGATATCGAGCTTTCACCTAGTGAAATAAACCTCTCATATTCGTCCTCCTCATCGTTGTCCATATTCTCATCTTCCTCATCCTCCTCTTTCTCATTCTCCTCTTCTTCCGTCAATGTTATCTGACTTAAGCCTTGTGAAGGTGCAGATAAACCAACAGGTCTTTCTTCTTCACCAAAATACTGTGGAGATCTCTTATGCATGGGTACGGTTGATGATTCACCAGATTCAATCTCAACATATATCTCAATAAAATTTTGTGATATCCGATTAGCAAATGCATCTATGACACAATCTACGTCTTCATCATCACATACATCGTTACTAATGTAGTATACACTATCCTTACCAACTATCTCCACTTTGGCCATTATTCGATGAATGCATTGGCTTCCATGTAGTCCCAATTTTTGGGAAATTCTTTCTTTGAGCTCGTTGTACGTAGTGCCCCGTTTGATTTTCATCATTTTTGTTTTTCCTTCAAATTGAACACCATTGGAACCTTGAAAATGCCTCCCACTATAGTAGATTACGAACGAGTGTGTTTGAACTTGAACTCATCCTTCACACCACAATTTCAAGCTGTACAAGGGAGAGTTTTAGATTACAAACAAGAACAAAAGCTTAACAAAGTGAAACTACAAAGATTACACAACAATTATACCTTCAACAACGGATTGAACAAGGATTTGAGGCAAAAAACAGATGGGGAGAGGTTTGGGGAGAGGTTTTAGTCGATTAGGGTTCGTTCGTTTCGTTTAGGCGCAATTTGGGGGGTTTTTAAAAAACCCCTCTACCGACATTTAGTTGACTAAACCATATGGTTTAGTCCACTAAATGTCGGGTATGGGCTTTTTTAAAAACCTCGACCAATTTAGTCGACTAAAAAATTTGGTTTAGTCGACTAAATGTCGGGGTCCTGGAAAAAAAATTTTGCCCTCCATTTAGTCGACTAAACCAAATTTTTAGTCGACTAAACAGGGGCAGATTGGGAAATAGGTTTCTGACAGGGGCATTTTGGGAAATAGGTTTCTAACAGGGGCATTTTGGTAAATAGTTATTTAATAAGGGGCAAATTCAGAAATTAGCCTGATATAACAACCTAAAACTGTGGGTATTTTATTTAATTTCAGCCTCTAAGAATTTAACCCACAAGTATTTATTTTCATACATCAGTTCATAACTTATACAACACAATTTTATTCCATTTGAGGATTTGATCTTCTTTCAAAACTTTGGACAGCATTTTCGATCAATTGAACTTTTAAAGTTTTCAATTTATTAACATCCAATCATTTGCCAATTCAATCATATACCTTATACGTTTTATGCTAAGGCCTTCCACTACACAAATGGGTACTCTGAAAACTTTCAGCTTCCTTGTTGACTATTGATCCGTCTTTAATACCTCTAAACATGGTTTCATAAGGAATCGTCAAACAGAACATTTGCTTAATTTCAGAACCACAAAATTCCATTCATATATCCCATATTTTTAGTCATTTAAGCACTCTCTTGCTTTCAGTAATGAGGCTCTGGATTGACCACATGTAAGCAGGGACGGACATAAGGGGGGGCTAGGGGTGGCCCCCGCCCCTCCTAATTTTTTTTTTAAAATAATAATAATGCTGGACCAGAGAAAGCACGTGACATTCGTGAAAGCAGATTTGAATGTTTGATATTTCATCTTCTTAGTTTGATATTTTTATCCCAGTTCCAATCTTCCATAATCGTGCTGGCACTGAAATGGGGCCCATGGGTTCTCTTTTATATATATTCAGGCACAGGTTTGCTTTCATATGCTTGCTCTAGTTCTTATTATAAGACATCAACTAGCAAGTGTATTTGGTCCTTTTTATAAGACACTTATTTTCAAGGAGCATTAATTATTTTTTTCCATGTATACTCCTAATTAATAAGAGTAGTGGGTGAGAGTAATAATTAATATAATATTAGAGTTTAGTACAATTAGTAGGGGTAATATTGGAAGTTACTTAAATTGTAGGATAACTTTATATATTCCCAACCTTACTTGTTTTGCACTTTTCGTCAATTTTTTGTATATTTGGTCTTTATCGTATTTTAAATACTTTTATTTATAATTAACATTTTTTATTTTCGCCCCTCGCAAGTAAAATTTCTGGGTCCGTCCCTGCATGTAAGAACATCCAACCACACGCAACTTCATTTCTCACATGTACAAGCTTCAGTCTTTGCCTATCTCCCCCGTTCTTCTATTTTCTCTCACTAAAACTCAACTTAAATCCACCTCAATTTGCAGAAAACGCAGCTACGTATTAGAGGCAATAATAATGGAATATAGTTTAGGACCTTATCTTAGCCTAAACTCAGCTTTGCATGTGGGTTTTGGCCTTCTCTATCTTCCCCTCTCTCACTTGTTAAAGCTGCTGGGTCGAAAAATGAGAAGGGGATGAGGCCTGAGGGTGATGAAGTGGCTTAAGCAAAGAGGAATATAATTTTTTTTTTTTTTGCTACAATAATTATTATTTTTGGTCCCTCACACAAGCAACTTATCACATAAGCCTCTTATCTTATTTGGGCATCCCATGAAGCCCAAATCTGATGCTCTTCATTTCGGGCTGGCATTGGCCCAATTTCCTTGGACTTGGGACTGTGAATTCATCATTTTACCCTTCTACTGAAATTACCAAATAAATTCAAAAAATGAATCATTAATACTTTATAAAGATTTTCTAACTTAAGTAGTTTCTTTACCTTATAATCTTATTGCCAAAAATCATCCTCTTGCTATTTTTCTTAAATTTCTAAGGAAAATAGGCTCTTCATTTCTAAAAATTAGCTTTAGAATTATTTAGGCCCGTTTGGGGAACTATGTCTCTTCAGAAATTTTCCAAGTCTCCAAAATAACATTTTATAATATGTCCTCAATTTCTCTAACCCATTTTAACACTTGTTTTTTTCTCCTATATATCCTTAGAATTTCACCGGAAAATAGGCTTTTTGTCTGTAATTCATTTTTAGGGCATTTAAATTTTAAATAATATCCCTAAGTATCAAATATTCATCGGAAACTTTTTGATACTTTTCGAAACTTCTTTCTATTTCTGAGCATTTTCCCATGATTGATAATTACTCTTATTTATACTTTACCCCATAATTACACTTATTCTAGACTATGTTTGGATGAAGAGAAAAGTGAAAGGAAAATAGGGAAGACAAAATACTAAAAAGAAAAACTTTGAAAAATGGTACTTTTTTATTTTTATAAAAACTATTTTAGGGAATTTTCTCTCTTTCCATCCAAATATAAGCTAAAATTAAGGCCCAAACTACCAAAAGTTAATTCCTACCATAGGTTTCTGAGTGTCTGAGACATTTCTTGATGCAACTTGATTCTTCCCATCTGATATTACTTGATTCTCATTTTCTGATGAACCTTGGTGATCCCCATTAACAACGTTTGAAGATTCCACGATGATATATCAACTGATGACACGTGGAGGGTCTTTGATGCTGCCAAAAGATCCTTTTTCTTCGTCTCTTTGCCTTTGCCCCACAAAACCATATATAATCCACCCACTATGATCAGCACTCCTCCAATTATACTGCATATATCATGGATTCACATTTCTCTATTATAATTTAAATCATTATACCACATTCTCATAATAAAAAATAAAAATATAAAAATTACTGGAGAATCTCCCATGGTAAAATTCAGGGTACATGAGTATCCAGTTCCCTGATTTTATTTACCAATAATATTGAGCACCCTAATCTTATTTATAGTGTATTGGGCTCTAATCTTATTTTCTTAGTGCAGCTAGCACCCTTAAAAGTTATTTTTCCTAAAAATCATGATTATGGATACTACTTGAACCTCAAATTTATTACCAAAAATACTTAATGACTGAAATTCTTGAGCAAGTGCAATTTATATTTAGTGAGTGTAACTCTTATTCAGTTGTGTATGGCATATCTGCGTGCGATTGTAAATGTCTTCCATTTTGTACCTATTGAAGATAGATTACATATCACTTCTTAAATAACTATAAGATACTTTTTGGTCAATAAATTTTACCATGATGGATCTTTCAACAATTTTTCCTTGGGAAAAAATTGAAGGACCATGCAGAGATATCACTATAAAAAAATAGTGAATTAATGACGGAATTGTAAAATTCCGTCAAAAATATTACTGTCAATAAAAAATTTAGCAGTGGAATTTTCAGTAAACTGATTCAATTCTATTACTAATTCACTGTTTTTGTGTGTGTGTGTGTTTGTGTGTTTGTATCTGTGTTTCATACCTTCCCAGATGTAGCGTCTCGTTCAAAAAGAAAGATCCAACAAAAGCCAAAAACAAAAGCTGGAGAGGAATGAATACTGATACGAAAAGAGGCCCTCCCTTGCTTACACACCATGCCATCATCACCACATTAAACCCTGATGCCACTAGTCCCTACATTCACCATATGATGCTAACATTAAGAAACTCAAAGAACACTTTATAAACTACTTGAGTAATTAAACTGAAATTTTAAATATCTTAGTGGGCAAAATCTAGGGAAGTCCTATACATAGAGTTTTGATAAATCAGCGAACAAAACTACCCAATGATTTTATAAACAATAAAACGACGTACCGCATAAGCCACAGTTAAGAGCCTTATGTTCCAACCCAATTTCCATTGACTCCAATCCCTTTCAGTGCAAAGAGCAAATCCAACAGAAAACACTGATGCTGCAAAACTCATCAACGTTGTGCTTGAGTAATAACATGGAAATCTCTGGTTCATCTTACCCTACACAAATAATAACGTTTAATTTTCGATAAACGACAATATCAGATACCAAAACGATAGGCTCCAGAGCAATAAGAAAGGACCTGAACGACGAGCCACAAAGAAATGGAAAAGATGTTACCCAGGGCGCAGAGTGCACCCAGGAGGGTATTACCACGGGAGGGAGAGTAGTGGGAAGATGCCACGTGGCTGTTGTGGGGTGGCAAAAGGGTGACGTGGAAGGAATTTGTGGGTATTCGTGCACCCTTGTAGAGTGTTAGAACCATGGCTCCACTAATTCCAGTCAGGGTTCCAATGATCTTAGCTTTTCCGCCGGCTGTCTTCAAATTCAGTTTTTCCATGCTGGAAATAAAGATACAATTATTATTATTTTTTTATTACAATTATTAAAAATATATAATTCAATATTAATTTTATTTCTATAATACGTAATTCATATTCGAATACTCAATATTAACAAAATCTCTCATTAATAAAAATTTTGATAGAAAAATTGAAATTAATTTTTTTAAGCAATAAGGATCTAATTCTAAGATTTTACATATTATAAGGATGGAATTAAAATTTTAGTGAAACATACGAGCCAGTAAACTAATTGTTTTGTAGATAGATTTGTAAGACGGGGGAGTTAAAAAAGCACCTTCAAATTCAATGACTCCATGCCCAAAACTCAAACTTTTAAATTTGTAGTCTAGAACAACATTTTTATATCATTAAAATTAATATCCTTAATTTTTATTTTTTGCATTAATATTGTTATTTGTCTTCCAATAAATTACTAGTAAATGGAAATTTGGAACAAAAGTCAAGGGAAGAGATTATCACGGAAACTGGCAACTGACAACAACGCAATTAAACTAAAGGGTAGTGGGCGGATGATGAAAACAAACAAACAAATTAAATTAAATAAACAAAAGAAAAAGGTGTAACACTTAATTTAAAAGGCAAACTTTTTTTTTTTCCCTTATAATATTTTTTAATCCCTGGAAACTCAATCGTTGTAACCCAATCCCTAAACTTTGATTCAACAAAACCTTATACTTAATTATAGTTTAACCATTTAAAATATTCGTATCATATTTTATAAAATAAAATTATATATTTTATGTAGATAAGATAAATACTAAATTTTAAATGAATAAACTTGTAAGGAATGAGTTGCATTAATATAAAATTTAGGAATTAAGTTTCAACTAAGTCAAAATTATAGAGATTAAGTTATACTTTTAAAAACTCTGTTTACAATAGAGTCAAAACTATACTAATTAAAGTATTATTTTTCCCAAATAGGAAAAAAAAAAAAAAAACAAAGAGGTAATGGAAGATGATCGTGAAGAAGCATTACCCGAAGAAGACAGCCATGACAAAGGTGGCGGCTGGAGTGAGGTTGGTCATTGCAGACGTAAACGTGACGGTCGTTAAAGCCAACGTCTCCAAGTATAATGTTTGCGCCAACATTCCTCTGTTATATATATATATATTCATCAGTAATAAATACTGCTAGTAATTTTTCCAAAAAAAAAAAACTGCTAGTATGATTTTTTTATAAAATAAATTAGTATATTTTATTTTTTTGAATAAAAAATTTATGTATATTGACGATGAGGAAATATGTGTAATTCTGTCAATTAAATCTAAAGTACTATTTTTAAGTCATATGCTATATTTTTTTTTCCAATTTCTTTAAAATTTTCAAATATTTTCTTACAAATAATTCCTTTATCATAATTAATTAGTGTCTTTTATTTTGTACAAATAACTCTTGAGTATTTATGTGGTATGACAGAATATGATGAAGACACTCCAGATCTAAGGGTATATTTGGTTTTCGGTAAGAGGGAAATATAGGAAGGGGAGAGAACTAGGGCTTGTTTGATTTTATTTTTAAAAACGTTTTTTTTATTAAAGAAAAACAAAAATAGTTGTTTTTTTTTTTTGTAACATAATAATGATGAATAAATTTATTACCCAAATAAGCCACATAAAAGTCCCTGAAACAATATAGTCCAAGTCATCTTTGGCCACTTCTTCCTGCAAACAGTTCGCAAGATGGATAGGTTTAAACCAACCATAGTATTGGTGGTAGTTCAACTATTATACGTTGGGATTGGCATTCTTTACAAACTTGTCGTCTACGACGGCATGAACTTGCGAGTTGTTATCGCTTTTCGCTTTGTTTTCGCCACTGCTTTCATGGCTCCTCTTGCTTTCATTTTTGAAAGGTAATTTGTTTTCTTTATTCCCATTTTCCTCTCAGACTTCTGCGTGAAGATGATGAACTCTCATTAATTAAGCTTTTTATATATATATATATATATATATATATATATATATATATATATATATATATATACATATACATATATAGAGATTGACGTAAGAAGCTTCTTTTTTAAAGTATATGAAAACTTCAATAAACCGCATCAGTCATGAGTAATTAATAAACTTTTTTTTTTTTATACTCTCCGTGTCATGTTCATACGACCAAACTAAGGGGTGAAAAAGAAGCTTCTTACGTCAATCTCAATATATATATATATATATATATATATATATATATATATAAAGTTTAATTAATGAGAGTTCATCATCTTCACGCAGAAGTCTGAGAGGAAAATGAGAATAAAGAAAACAAATTACCTTTCAAAAATGAAAGCAAGAGGAGCCATGAAAGCAGCGGCGAAAACAAAGCGAAAAGCGATAACAACTCGCAAGTTCATGCCGTCGTAGACGACAAATTTGTAAAGAATGCCAATCCCAACGTATAATAGTTGAACTACCACCAATACTATGGTTGGTTTAAACCTATCCATCTCCTCACATATGCCCCTCATCATTGGTTTCTGCCACCGCCCGCCGCCGCCGCCAAGGAGCTGTTGAGAGTTGAGAGAGGAAGCGAGGCACGAGAAGTGGAGAGGGTGTGTTTAGGATATGAAATGTCGTATGGGGATGGGCTATATATTTATAGGAACAGAAATATAGTTCTTAAAAAGTTATAGGTATGTGATAATCATTAATTTAATGGGATATGAAACCCAACTAGGGATAGGTTATTCTGCCTACTTTTATTTTGCCTACCTTTGCCTACTTCTCTCAATACCGTTAGATTATAATCTCATCTAATGGCGGAGATTTTAGGGATAAAATAAATCAATTTACCTCTTCTTCTCTCCCAGTGCCACTCTCTCTCCCCCCTCCTCTAGAACCTTAAATTACAATTTTCCATTTACAGTTCAATATACCTAATTTCCGGGTTGGAACCCTAGATTCTCCTTTTCTCTCAGCGATGATCTTTGTGAAGGTGAAAATTTTCTGGGTTTTATTATATTTAGTATATTCGGCTTATCCATGAGTGAAGCAAACAAAAGAATCAGCACAATTTTCTTTGTTTTTAGATATACACAATAACACACTCTTATCTTCACAAAGGACACGGAACTGGGTTCTCACTTTTCGAATTTCGGTCATTTTCAGTTTTGCAATGACGATACTCGTATCTGTAATGTAATGTGATGGTTTTTAGAAAACTGAAAGTTGCAGAACAACCACCAATTACAGCCACCGTCTCGAAGAAAATCTGAGGTTAAAAGTTAAAACATAAATCCACACAACTCATGAATGTTAAGTCATTAGGAATTAATTATCAAATATAAACTTTATTGAGCAAAGCGAGTTCGGCTTCTTTGATGTACGTCCTTGGGAATTTCTTTTAAAGTTGTTAAATTTCACACCAGAACCACCCATCCTTCGTGTGGTTCTCACTTGGTGTTGACGGACGATGGAAAAGGAGGGAGGCACTGGGAGAAAGGAAGAGGTAAAAGGGTTTATTTTATCTCTCAAATCTCTGCCATTAGATGAGATTATAATCTAACGATATTGAGATGGGTAGGCAAATGTAGGCAAAATAAGAGTAGGCAGAATAATCCATCCCTAAATATTTATTTTTTTAGGTAGGCTAATCCCCTCAAAAAGCGTAACTGCCCATGTAACCCTCTCCAAAAGCGTAACTGCCCACGTGACTGTAACATCCCATGTTTGAAATGCGGAATTTTTTTTTTCAAACAAACAATCAGAGTAGAGCAATAGAGCGAAAGAGTAATTGGATTCTTAGCCAAAACATCAACCATTGTGTAACATTGTAATGATTACGGTAATCCTAAGGTTTAGGAAGGAAATAGTGTAATAACGAGAATACGATAAGATAGAGATAGTCTTGGTGCACGCCTACTCCGGTACTTGCCTCTATCCACGAACCGTGGTCCTCCCGACCACTGAAGCTACAAATGAGATTCAATTCAACGCATTGAATCTCGTGTAACGGTTAACCTCATACCCAAACAACACGTATATGGCCAACGAGATATTCAAGAGCTAATACAACGGTATATCATAAGCATACTAGAGATGCATGATCATTATGCCGACAAAACATAAGCACGAGCAATATGTAAAGCCCCATAAGGTAAATAACAACAACAGCTTGCACTATTCACCAGTGCCACAATAATTAGTCGTGTCCTCAGCGCTAGGAAAACAAAACGGCGTTATCAAAACTATAACCCGTATAACTGTCTGTATAACGGTCTACGAACATATCATTGACATATAAGTATTTAAGAAGCACAAGATTAGTGTTACAGTACGCGTCCGTACCTTCGTTGGCAACGTTAGGTACTACCGGCGGAAAACGTACTCTTACGGAAAAACGTGAACTTCAAACAGCGGTTCGTCGGCAGCGTGACGGTGGCGGCAAAGAAATCGAGATTCGATATCCTATAAGAGTAATATCACTTCCATTAGTGATTTGACACAATATCGGCATTTTAGGTAAAAATTACCATTTTGCCCTTCTACCCCTAATCGGCGGAATTTCGCCAAGACTTCGTTACTCGACAAATTTTCTTCCCAAAATTTTGCCAGAACTTCGACGCCATTATGATTTTCGAAAATAATGACTAAAATAGCCCTCCCATATGATACCCAATCATACTTGAAATTTAAAGGCTATTCTAACAAATTCTACCCTTACTTTTAAAAGAACTGCGAAAACTTCAACTTTTCAGCGACTCGATCCCTACTATGTTTACACCTCTCGCATATTTTTCAACGCAAACAAGGCTCTAAAACATTTGTAGGAATCTTGTCACCTACTTTCTAAATCTAACTAACAATTCTACTAACTACTAAACTAAAAACTAAAGACCGAAAGACTTACCCGTTGAAGACTTTAGGACAATTCTATAGGAGCCACGCACAATTCCCCAGAGCTCCTTTCTCTTCTTTCTCAACCAAAAATTTCGGCCAAGAGAAGGAAGAAAAGGTGTGAGAATTATGAAGGAGGGGGGTATTTATAGGGTTTTGAAGGGACAAGGTGGGAATTTTCAAAATTGTTACTTTATGCCCGGTCCACTAGTTTTTCCCCAATCGGTACCCGATTCGCGTGATTTCGGAGAAATCTCAAAATTCTGGATTTACAACTTTGAAGACATGTTCTCACTTATTAGAAATGTCCAAGTTAACCTAAATTTCGATTCCATATAGGGTTCCAAGTATCGATTGAAGTTCCTTGAAAACGTGTCCGTGCGGGTAGGTTCGAACACATTTCGGAAACATCATCATCTCGAGAAAAATTCACCGATTCCAAATATGTCAAAATAAATTCAAACCCATTCCTAAATGTTGAGTTAGAATTTATTTTCCTTATTTCAAAAATATGCCTATATGCATTTTTCTCTATTTTGTTTTATTAGGAAAAAGCACAAACGGCCTCGGAATTAACTTCCGGAAGAGGTCACTTGAAGGTAAAAACTCACTGATCAATATTTTACCTTGACCTTGGAATTCCTATTCCTAGATCTCTAGATAGGATCCGTTTCCTAATTTATAAATTACAATTCACAATTTTCTACTTTAATTAATTATATTATTATTTTAATATCCACTTGACCACTTGCATCTTATATCATTTTTATATTTTTTTTTATTTTTATTTGGCCTTAAATTTCGGCTGGCCTTCTTTTTATTTTAATAAATATTTATTTATTTTTTATTTAATTAATTATTTAATGATTTATTTAATTTTTCCAAAAATTTCCACAAAATTATCTAATTGGTCCATTCTTGTATTTAGGCTTAAAAATACCTAAACTCAATGATTTTTCATAAAAATTTCCAATTAATTAGTAAATACATTTTTACTAATATTCCACTAATTTCCAATAATTTTTGAGCTTCACATAATTATTACTGAATTTCCTTTGCTTATGCTTAAGTAATTAGCCCAATATTACTTAATTACTTCATTATCACTTGTTGATAATTTTCTTAATTACAAAGCCTCATTACCTTCATACTCTTGTATTAACATTAGTATTTTCATACCTCTTGCATTATTCCATAATTACAAGGGTATTTTGGTCTTTTACTTCTTTTTGAGTATTTTCCAACAATTTCTCCAATTTCATAATTTATAAAATTACAATAATTAGAGATTATATACTCTCCTAACTCACTTGGTCATTTAAGCTGTCTTTTAGGATTTTTCCATAAATTTTCTAAGTTAATTACCCTTCTAGGGGCATTTTGGTCATTTTGGCACTTTGGCCCTCAAACTCCCTAATTTCTTACGAAATTCTACTTAGAAAATTGACTGTATTTATACAAGACCGGAGATTGAAATTTCACTTATCGAAATATCCAACTTTTATTTATAATATTCCGGATAAATATCCGGTATTACATTTCTCCCCCTTACACAAAATTTCGCCCTCGAAATTTAATCTATACTAACTAAACTTCGGGCCATGAACTCTGGGTACTTCTCCTTCATGTCACTCTCGGTTTCCCAAGTCGCTTCTTCGGGTGACAAACCCTTCCAGACCACCTTCACAATCAAAATAGTCTTATTTCTGAGCCGTTTCTCCTTATGATCAATGATGCATTCGGCTCAACTATGAAGGTATTATCATGCCGTACTTCGACATCCTCGTACTCGATGACATGATCACCGTCTCGGTTGGTACTTCTTCAATTGCGACACGTGGAAAACGTCGTGGAGATTACTCAGGTTCGGGGGTAAAGCTATCTGATAAGCTACTTCTCCGCGCTTAGCCAGAATTTCGAATGGTCCAACATACCGTTGACTGAGTTTCTTCCTCTTAAGCGTTACGCCGACACCGATTCTTGGGGATAACTTTAGAAATACATGGTCGCCGACATAAAACGTTAGAGGTCTCCTCCTTTTATCAGCATAGCTCTTCTGTCTACTATGTGCTGCTAGGAGTCTCTTCTTGATCAATGCGATCTGCTCAGAGGTCTGCTCAAGCATATCCGGCCCAAGTAACTGCTTTTCGGACGAATCTGTCCAGCATAATGGTGATTGACACTTCCGCCCGTACAATGCCTCAAACGGGGCCATTTGTATACTAGCATGATAACTGTTGTTATATGCAAACTCGGCTAGCGAAAGATGTTGATCCCAACTTCCTTTGAAATCCAGGGCACATGCTCGCGGCATATCCTCCAATTAATCGTATGGTTCTCTCGGATTGGCCAGTCGATCGTGGGTGATAAGCCGAACTGAACTTCAACTTAGTCCCCATACCTTCATGTAACGCTTGCCAGAAACGGGATTTGAATCGTGTATCACGATCGGAGACAATGCTCTTAGGAACACCATGTAATCTCACTATCTCTTTGATATAAATCTCCGCCAATCGTTAGGAGAATAGTGAATACCGATGGGAATAAAGTGTCTTGACTTGGTTAATCTGTCAACAACTACCCAAATTGTATCATGATTTCGATTTTGGGCAGACCTACCACAAAATCCATGGTTATGTTCTCCCATTTCCATTCCGGCGACTCTAGTCCTTGCAAAAGACCGGGGGTCGACGGTGTTCAATCTTCACTTTTCGACGGAGTCAAGCATTTGGCCACGTATTCGCTACGTCTTTCTTCATTCCGGCCACCAAAGTTCGGATTTCATACTCTGGTACATTTTGACCATGCACGGATGTAGAGTATATTTACTCTTATGAGCCTCATCCATTATCTTCCGCCTTAATTCATCAAGCGGCGGTACATAGATTCGCTTCTTGTACTGACCAAACCACTAAGTGATAGGTCATAGTCTTGGGTCTCACCTCGAGTGATCTTCTCACGTATCTCTTTTGCCCAATCATCTTGCTTCGAGCTTTCTCCACTTCATCTCTCGGATCATACTCCCTTGACTCGCAAGAAGTGTAGCAAGATAGGCATCGGTTGGTGCGTGCGGACCCATGCAGATTTGATTGGATAGATTCGGGTCTCGAAATCTTCCAACAAGCCGCTCTTGTATCATCATGTATGATACCTGCACCGTCTTTCTACTAAGAGCATCGGCAACAACGTTTGCTTTACCCGGATGATACTTGATCTCCAGGGTGTAATCTTTAATCAGCTCCATCCAACGACGTTGTCTCATGTTGAGTTCTCGTTGATCGAACAAGTATTTCAGACTCTTGTGGTCACAATACACTTCTACGGTTACACCGTACAGGTAATGCCTCCATATCTTCAAAGCGAACACGATAGCCGCAAGCTCTAGATCGTGTGTAGGATAGTTTAACTCGTGAGGTTTCAGCTGACGAGAGGCATAGGCCACCACCCTGCCCTGTTGCATTAGGACACATCCCAATCCTTGCCCACTGGCATCACTGTAGACAACATAGGTCTCATCCGGATCGGGGATAATCAATATCGGTGCTGTAGTCAACCTCTCCCTCAGACTCTGAAAGCTCTCCTCACAATCATCTCCCCATATAAAGGGTTGATTCTTCCTCGTAAGCTTTGTCAGTGGTAGGGCAAGACTCGATGAGTATGCTCAACACCTTTCGCAGATGTTCTTCGTGCTCTTCTTTACTCTTAGAGTAGATCAAAATGTCATCAATGAACACCACCACAAACTGGTCTAGGTGTTGTCGGAAAATTCGGTTCATGTAATCCATGAATACTGTAGGTGCATTTGTCAATCCGAAGGGCATCACAAGGAATTCATAATGCCCATATCGGTTCGAAAGCTGTCTTGGGAACATCGCCATCCTTAACTCGCAAGCGATGGTATCCCGAACGCAAGTCAATTTTCGAAAAGACTGTGGAACCGGATAATTTGCTTTAACTGAGAAGAATACCATGAAGGCATGACATCCTTGCTTTACGCACCGATCAGCTTCTGTAGCGGAGAGAAAGTTCAGGCTCACTTCAACCTTGTCTCCGGCAAATGATATCTCCTTTTTGCCACAATCAATCATTGCGCCGTTGGCCGTTAACCAGTTTAGACCGAATATGACGTCAATGCCGTGAAGAGGTAGACGGATAAGATCCACTTTAGAAACTCGTCCATCCACGTCAGCAGTACAATTCATACATGCATCAGAAGCTAAAGACTTTACACCCAACGGTGTAGATACTACAAGATCAAATGGTAATCTATAGGCATGCAATCCTAAACGACTTGCACAATCATAGGAAATAAACGAGTGACTAGCACCCGAGTCATACAATGCTTCAAGTAGATTTCCATTGAGATAGATGGTACCTTGAACCATCTCTGGGGACTTCTTGGCCTCTGTGTTTGTCAATGCAAAGATTCGGCCAGCGCTTTGAGGTCTCGCCTCTACAGCCTTCTCGGGACAATCCCGGCTAATGTGTCCAGGCTTCTGACACTTGAAGCAGACTTGTTTCCCATCGCAGTTGGCTCCTGGATGGTACTTCTTGCATTTGGGACACGTCTAGGATCCCGGCTGTCTGGGTTAATTTTGTTGCCCCGGTTGGTAGGGTCTCTTGTTTCCACCCTGGTTGTTGTTCCAAGGTGCCTTCCTTTTACGTGAGGAACCTCCGCGGTTAGATCCACCGCGATTTGCATTGTTGCCTTCTGTCCTCGGGACTTGCGCAGTTCCTTCGGAGTTGCGCTCCGTCGATCTGCAAGATCCTACGGCTTGGGCCATCTTAGAAAATTGGTGAGATACCAACCTTGCCCTTATGTCGTACCTCGGCCCGTTCACCAATCGGTTCGCTTTCCGGCTTTCGTTCACATTGCTCTTCGGATACGAAGAGTATCGGGACAGGTTGGTGAAACGTGCGAAGTAGTCGTCAAATGACTCCTCATTCCCTTGTTGTATCTGCAGAAATTCCTCCTCCTTAATCACCTGAATCGAGGGAGGAAAGTATTGTTCGTTGAACTGCTCCAAGAACATCTCCCACGTAACAGGGCTTGGCAGGGTTGTGGAAACGCTCTCCCACCATCTGCTGCATCTCCTGTATGTCGTTTTGTTGGTTCAGGAGTTGATTCTGTGCATGTTGGTCCTCTTGGTTTCGTCCAACTTCAGGTATTGCTCTATCTTGAGGTTGTCTGCCTCTACCTCGACCTCGGCCTCTTGGTGCCCCGGCACCTCTTAAGATTGCCATGTTTATCTCTTTCCTTTAATTAAATAACAGATATATGTGTCAGAAAATAACACATCACGTGGCATCAAAACCTATATATTTTTATATTAGATGTAATGCACATGCAAACGTATACTACATCATCCGGTGGTTTATGACCGGTGGTTAAAATCCTTCGCGTTCGTAATTCATAACTTCATATCGGAAGTACGCTCTTCTAATAGTCTTGCTGCGTTGTTCCGCCATCCAATGCTTTGATCGTATAGTGCTTATCAGCGTTACGTTCGTAGTTAGAACTTGTCTAGGATGTTGGGTTCATAGAAAGATTCACTCTCGAATCGTCCTGACAGCTTAACATTGGGAATACTTACGGTTGTCATCATCGGATGAATGATCGATCGACGAGTTTCTCCGGCTCTAAAGGCATACTAGCCATTATCCTGTTCATCTTTACACATTTACACCAATGGTCGTATCAGTACTCATTTTCAAAAATGTGCTCAAAGTTACAAGGCTTAAGAACCTAACTCCGTTATCCGAACAGAATGGCCAGGTAAGTGTCTACCATGGGGGCCACACCGGATTAGCAGTGACTTATGGCACACCCACGTAGACTAGCCTTGCCTTAGGCACCAAACTGTCCGTGGTAACATAGTTAAATACTTGCGAGAATTTCATGCTCGATACCATAAAATGTAACATCCCATGTTTGAAATGCGGAATTTTTTTCAAACAAACAATCGAGTAGAGCAATAGAGCGAAAGAGTAATTGGATTCTTAGCCAAAACATCAACCATTGTGTAACATTGTAATGATTACGGTAATCCTAAGGTTTAGGAAGGAAATAGTGTAATAACGAGAATACGATAAGATAGAGATAGTCTTCACTGCACGCCTACTCCGGTACTTGCCTCGATCCACGAACCGTGGTCCTCCCGACCACGAAGCTACGGTGAGATTCAATTCAACGCATTGAATCTCGGGTAACGATTAACCTCATACCCAAACAACACGGTATATGGCCAACGAGATATTCAAGAGCTAATACAAAGTGCCACGATAATTAGTCGTGTCCTCAGCACTAGGAAAACAAAACGGCGTTATCAAAACTATAACCCGTATAACTGTCTGTATAACGGTCTACGAACATATCATTAACATATAAGTATTTAAGAAGCACAAGATTAGTGTTACAGTACGCGTCCGTACCTTCGTTGGCAACGTTAGGTACTACCGGCGGAAAACGTACTCTTACGGAAAAACGTGAACTTCAAACAGTTCGTCGGCGGCGTGACGGCAGCAAATCGAGATTCGATATCCTATAAGAGTAATATCACTTCCATTAGTGATTTGACACAATATCTGGCATTTTAGGTAAAAATTACCATTTTGCCCTTCTACCCCTAATCGGCGGAATTTCGCCAGCACTTCGTTACTCGACAAATTTTCTTCCCTAAATTTTGCCAGAACTTCGACGCCATTATGATTTTCGAAAATAATGACTAAAATAGCCCTCCCATATGATACCCAATCATACTTGAAATTTAAAGGCTATTCTAACAAATTCTACCCTTACTTTTAAAAGAACTGCGAAAACTTCAACTTTTCAAATGACTCGATCCCTACTATGTTTACACCTCGCATATTTTTCAACGCAAACAATGCTCTAAAACATTTGTAGGAATCTTGTCACCTACTTTCTAAATCTAACTAACAATTCTACTAACTACTAAACTAAAAACTAAAGACCGAAAGACTTACCCGTTGAAGACTTTAGGACAATTCTCTGAGGGCTTATTGCACAATTCCCCCAGAGCTCCTTTCTCTTCTTTCTCAACCAAAAATTTCGGCCAAGAGAAGGAAGAAAAGGTGTGAGAATTATGAAGGAGGGGGGTATTTATAGGGTTTTGAAGGGACAAGGTAGGAATTTTCAAAATTGTTACTTTATGCAGGTCCACTAGTTTTTCCCGATCGGTACTCCGATTCGCGTGATTTCGGAGAAATCTCAAAATTCTGGATTTACAACTTTGAAGACATGTTCTCACTTATTAGAAATGTCCAATTTAACCTAAATTTCGATTCCATATAGGGTTCCAATGTCAGTTGAAGTTCCTTGAAAAACGTGTAATAAAATGCGGTCCGGTTCGAACACATTTCGGAAACATCATCATCTCCGAGAAAAATTCACGATTCCAAATATGTCAAAATAAATTCAAACCCATTCCTAAATGTTGAGTTAGAATTTATTTTCCTTATTTCAAAAATATGCCTATATGCATTTTTCTATTTTGTTTTATTAGGAAAAAGCACAAACGGCCTCGGAATTAACTTAGGAAGAGGTCACTTGAAGGTAAAAACTCACTGATCAATATTTTACCTTGACCTTGGAATTCCTATTCCTAGATCTCTAGATAGGATCCGTTTCCTAATTTATAAATTACTATTCACAATTTTCTACTTTAATTAATTATATTATTATTTTAATATCCACTTGACCACTTGCATCTTATATCATTTTTATATTTTTTTTTATTTTTATTTGGCCTTAAATTTCGGCTGCCCTTCTTTTTATTTTAATAAATATTTATTTTTTATTTAATTAATTATTTAATGATTTATTTAATTTTTCCAAAAATTTCCACAAAATTATCTAATTGGTCCATTCTTGTATTTAGGCTTAAAAATACCTAAACTCAATGATTTTTCATAAAAATTTCCAATTAATTAGTAAATACATTTTTACTAATATTCCACTAATTTCTAATAATTTTTAGCTTCACATAATTATTACTGAATTTCCTTTGCTTATGCTTAAGTAATTAGCCCAATATTACTTAATTACTTCATTATCACTTGTTGATAATTTTCTTAATTACAAAGCCTCATTACCTTCATACTCTTGTATTAACATTAGTATTTTCATACCTCTTGCATTATTCCATAATTACAAGGGTATTTTGGTCTTTACTTCTTTTTGAGTATTTTCCAACAATTTCTCCAATTTCATAATTTATAAAATTACAATAATTAGAGATTATATACTCTCCTAACTCACTTGGTCATTTAACTGTCTTTTAGGATTTTTCCATAAATTTTCTAAGTTAATTACCCTTTCTAGGGGCATTTTGGTCATTTTGGCACTTTGGCCTCAAACTCCCTAATTTCTTACAGAAATTCTACTTAGAAAATTGACTGTATTTATACAAGACCGGAGATTGAAATTTCACTTATCAGAAATATCCAACTTTTATTTATAATATTCCAGATAAATATCCGGGTATTACAGTGACCCTCTCCAAAAGCGTAACTGCCCATGTGACCCTCAAAAAGCGTAACTACCCATGTGACCCTCTCTAAAAGCGTAACTGCCCACGTATCCCTCTCTTAAGCGTAACTGTAGATTTCTGAAGAGATCTTAGTAGTGGCCACGACACCCTCTCCAAAAGCGTAACTGCCCACGTGACCAATTGAACCATAGAAACCAAGACCCATTGGCTTTTTAAGTTAAAAACCAAACAACTTTTTGCAACACTGTTTGTACTTACGGAATGTTAATATTGGAGAATGCGATTTCTCGCGGTATTGGTCACATTATATGCTTAGAATTACATGCTTCTTAGGTGCTTATACATCTAATTAGAGGTATAAGCATATTTTTTTAAATTTTTATTTTATTTTTTATATATTGTATTTATTTAGATTTAAATTATATGCTTTACGAGATGTTTTTGCCAGTATCTCAAATTAATTAATTTCCAGTTACGCATTTATGCAGTAACACCAGTATTATGAAAATTAATTAATTAGAGATACTGGATGCAAAAAACATCTTAGAAAGCAGCATATAATTTAAATCTAAATAAATACAATATATAAAAAATAAAATAAAAATTTAAAAAAATATGCTTATACCTCTAATTAGAGGTATAAGCACCTAAGAAGCATGTAATTCTAAGCATGTAATGTGAACTCGTGAAGCACTACGTATACCACAATCGAAAAATCCCTGCCACAAGTAAATACTTTTCAAAAAAGATAAACAAAAGTTTAATCAGTTTCAACAAAATTTTTAAAAAAAATATTGTCTATAAATAGCTCATTTCATACCGAACACAAGGTTTCCAAACTCGCGATTTAAGCAAACTCGTGATAGTGACGTAAAGTCATATCATGAACTTGAATCTTAAAAAAGAGTTTATTTTTGTTATAAAATATGTATTACTAATGTATAATTAAATAATTAAAATATTAAAATGACAACAATTTGATTTAAATATATTTTAAATGAAAATAATTAAAATTAAATACATCAACATTCATCATGTATCAAATTTGACAAAGAAATTTCTATAAAATTTTTATATAAAACTGTTGAGCATAATCAACTTTAAAAAGTTAACAAGAATGTAAGAGTAAGTTAACACGATTTTATAAGTTAGAAACGTAAAAATGGCAAACTCGGTGCATAAACTCGTAAGTTTAACCAAATTTATAACTAGTACGAGTTTACCAGTAACTCGACTTGTTTTTGTAACTTAGAAATTTAAAAACGTTAAACTCGAAGAGTCAACTTGTGAGTTTGACAACAATGGTGCTGAGTGCATCTTTACTCAAAATAAAATAACCAAATTTTTATTAGCTTTCTTCCCCCTTAAAATAACTTCCTTCCATACCCAAACAAGAGGGGATTTTATTGTCCCTCTCACTATTCCTTCTGTTGAACCAAATAAAGTGAAGACCTATTTATTTTATGTCTTGAAATTATGAGGACAGGATTAATTAATATAAAATAAAATATAAAGACAGAATTATAAAATAACTGAAAATTTGAGAACCATTAGTTTCATATGGGATAGGTTATTCTGCCTACTCTTATTTTGCCTACCTTTGCCTACCCCTCTCAATACCATTAGATTATAATCTCATCTAATGGCAGAGATTTGAGGGATAAAATAAACCCTTTTACCTCTTCCTTTCTCCCAGTGCCTCCCTCCTTTTCCATCGTCCGTCAACACCAAGTGAGAACCACACGAAGGATGGGTGGTTCTGGTGTGAAATTTAACAACTTTAAAAGAAATTCCCAAGGATGTACATCAAAGAAGCCGAACTCGCTTTGCTCAATATAGTTTATATTTGATAATTAATTCCTAATGACTTAACATTCATGAGTTGTGTGGATTTATGTTTTAACTTTTAACCTCAGATTTTCTTCGAGACGGTGGCTGTAATTGGTGGTTGTTCTGCAACTTTCAGTTTTCTAAAAACCATCACATTACATTACAGATACGAGTATCGTCATTGCAAAACTGAAAATGACCGAAATTCGAAAAGTGAGAACCCAGTTCCATGTCCTTTGTGAAGATAAGAGTGTGTTATTGTGTATATCTAAAAACAAAGAAAATTGTGCTGATTCTTTTGTTCGCTTCACTCATGGATAAGCCGAATATACTAAATATAATAAAACCCAGAAAATTTTCACCTTCACAAAGATCATTGCTGAGAGAAAGAGAGAATCTAGGTTCCAACCCGGAAATTAGGTATATTGAATTGTAAATGGAAAATTGTAATTTAAGGTTCTAGTGGAGGGGGAGAGAGAGAGTGGCACTGAGAGAGAAGAAGAGGTAAAAGGATTTATTTTATCCCTAAAATTTCCACCATTAGATGAGATTATAATCTAACGGTATTGAGATAAGTAGGCAAAGGTATGCAAAATAAGAGTAGGTAGAATAACCTATCCCATATATATATATATATATATGGGAAAATCATTTGTCCAATGACCGGACCTAAGCTTCTGTCTGGATTAGTATAGTGTATGGCTCACCTGAATAAAAAACAAAACAAAAAACAAAAAAAGGTCCACAACCTGCCATGTGCATTTCTGATCGATGTGAAAAAATCTGTCAAGAACCCATATTTCTTGTTCACAAATTGTGGATCTGTCGAGAATCAAATCGGTACTCTTTTTTTGGGCAAATCGGAAGTTGGTTCACACAGGCGAAGGGAACTGCATTTGGGAAATTTCCCTTCCAAACCTTGGGCTTTTCCGAACACACAAGCGAAGGGAACTGCATTTGGGCAAATCAGAAGTTGGTTCTGCACACAGGCGGAGGGACTGCATTTGGGCAATTTCCCTTCCAAATCGGAAGTTGATTTCTATGTGCATCTTCATCTCCTGCGTCGTCTTTGTGGTCGGCAATCTCCGCATCAAACCACTTCACTTGCTGTTTGTGGTGGTGGGTGATAGAAATTGCCCCCTTTCTTATATTAGCAACTAATCATTCAATTGACCTCAAAGCTGCATGGCTTGTGGTGGTGGATGATAGAAATTGAAGAAAGCAGATAAATCGGCGATTCCTGTTTCATTGTGAAGGTCATACCAATTTTGTTTTCCTGGATCAGAAATTGATTTATCCAGTGATAGAGGGAAATAAGCCCGTCGGAGACTCCTAATAAAAGGGCGATTATGGTTTTTTGTTTTTGTTTTTTTTTTTTTCACTAAATCAAACGACGAAGTATATTGCTCACTGGACAAATGCTTAATTATATCCAGTGACAGGATAGATCATAAGCCCTATATATATATATATATATATATATATATATATATATATATATATAATGAATCCATAATAAATCTAATATTGTCAACATATATAATAATACCATACTATATAGGGTAAATGAGCAATTTTACATGTGTGCTTTACCCCCGGGAGCGTCCAGCACCAAAACGTAACCATGTGTGTACTTTTGCTCGAGAAAAAAGCTCGTGGGGTGCTGGACACTCCCGGGGTAAAGCACATGTGCAAAAATTGCTCCTTTACCCTACTATATAAAGTATTCGAAGAGCTTTTTGAGATGGTCAAATTTCTATTTTTCTATGGGTTTTCAAAAAACTTTAAATCTTTTTTCCCATGGATCCCAAAATCCGACCAAATTCTAAAGATTGTCCTGGTTTATCATCTAATTTCGAGTTTCGACTCAACGTTGGTTCAAACTTTGATCTAACTAATTGGCTCAACTATGAAAAAAGTTCTCTAGCTCCAAACTAAATTTCTAACAATTCCAATCGAGCGTCCTTCCGTCTAATTCTTTAATCATTCCATACGGTACCAATATATTGTTAGTGTGTGTAAATGTCAATATAAATAAATTCATATCCAAAAACAAATTAAATATTAGTGTGTGTTTGTGTGTGTATAATTAAATATAAACGATTATATATAAAGCATTAATAATATCAATCATTTTGCATGCCCTTGCTCTCTCCTATTAGCATCTCATTGTACCCAAAGCTTTCATTAATTATTTTTATGACATCCCTCTTAAGCAATCATGGGCTGATAACAAATTTGAGTTTTCACTGTCAAAGCCAACTTTGAAGAATTACTTTTGGTTTTCTTTTTGGAAACTCTAGAAAATGCATAGGAACATTATGAGGCTGTGTAAATTGCTATTCAATTAAAATGTATTCATTAATAAAAATATAAAAGAATAAATCTCTTATAAGAAATAACAACTCATATATATGCGGGTGACTAAAATCCATTTTTATGAGTGAACACATTAGGAAAGCACTGAGAAGCAGTGAACTTTACTTATCAATAAATACTTCCATCATTAATAGTCATTGCCTCATTGGTGATTTTCACTGTTTACACCCTCTAAAACTTTTTTAAACTGACGACTACTCAAATTATACAAAACAAATTGTTGATCAAAATTAATTAAAAGCAATAAATGTATAAGAGATGTATTTTTTTTTTTCCAAAATATACCCTTATGTATGAATATGATGAGGGTGAAAGAGAATGACTAGAAAAAAGAGATGATAGAGACATATTGGGTGTGCATGGTAAGCTCCCAGAATGAGTTTTTTTTCTTAATTTCTGTTCTCAGGAACAAAATTGGATAGGAATTGTGTTTGGTAAATCCAATTTTTTTTTGTTCCCAAGATGAATCGGTTTCTTTTTTGTGGTGGGGAATAAAAAAAAGAAGTAGAAAATTTCTGCTTCTCTATTCCATGGCATAAAGCCAGAATCTATTTTTCGCCTTCTCTCGATCGCGACATTGACGAAGCGAAGAAATTCCAATCACCCTAAGCGACGGATCAACTACCATCCCCACCGCCACCGCCACCGCCACCCCCAATGCCGCCGCTGCCGCCGCTGCCACCCCTGTAACATCCTATTTTCTAAAGCAGTATAATTTTTTTTCATCAGAGTAGAGCAACGGAGCAACAGAGTAACTGATATGTATATATAAAATGCCGTAAGTCTGGCTAGTTACAACAACGGTACAACAACCGAGCGGTTCAAAAGTGATATACAACAGTGGAAAGTCTTGGTAGGGTCTCTAAGCAAATCTCCGTCGTGTCTCTACGCAAGCTGCTTGCTTTTCTCTTCAACTCTCGGTCCTCGACCCTGACGCTATGTTAAGAGTTGAGATCCGCACCGGATCTCAGGTAACGGTTAACCTCATATTTACATATATAGTATATGGACTACAGACACTCACAACATCAACAGTATAATAGCACGCAACCCAATGCAAATGTACCGCTCCCACGAATGCAGATGTACCACTCCCAGTGAAACAAGATATACCACTCCCAGTAAAACAGATATACCACTCCCAGTGCATGCATATGATCAATTATTCTCTAACACTACTATGTACTCAAACAACATAACAACTCTACTCATACAACACACCCAACAATATACATGCATACCATAAATATCAGAGTTAGTGTTACAGTACGCGAACGTACCTTCGTTGACGATATACGGTATTTCTGTCAGAATACGGTACGACAGTAGGTCAGAACGTAATCAAAGATATCCTATAAGGACAATATCACATTTATTAGTAATCAGTCGTTATGACGGATATTTTAGTCATAAATGACCATTTTACCCCTGACCCCTTAATCGGCAGAATTTCGCCAGCACTTCGTTACTTTGACCCTAATCTTCTAGAATTTCAACATATCCCTTACTCCAACATAATTTTCGAAATATATATCATATTTACCCTAAAACATGATATCTAAAATATACTGGAAGATTAAAGATCAAACTAACGTTCCTACTATAACTACCGAACAAAAGACTAAAGCTTAAGATTCGGTACCGAAGAACTTACCCTTGAAGAACTTCGCTACAACTTTCTCCAGAGCTTCTCTCTCTAGCTCTCACTTCTCTCTAATTCGAAATCCACAAGAGGATTTGGTGTGAATTTTGAAGAGCATGAAGGGGTCTATTTATAGCAAAACTCTAGGACCTAATTGGCATTACAATTTCCTCATCTCTTCTCTTAGCCATGCAAAATACTTGGCCCTCATTTGGCCATGGATGTAGCCTTGTTGGCTCATTCTCTATCTCTCCTTGTAAAGTAGATTTTGTGGCTTCAAATGGAGCCTTGGTGGCCTCTTCAAAAACTCTCATTTCCTCTTACCGATTAAATCCCCTATTCGGTGTTCTAATCGCGTAATCTTAACTAATCTCAAAAATCTGGCAACATAGCCCTGAAGATCTAATCTTCCTCTTTAGAAATGTCTGGGTCAACTAAATTTTTGATCCCATTCAGGACATTCCGTTGCCTGCCAAACATTTTCGGATAACCGTCTTCGGTTACGGAAATCGCTTCGGGTAATGTCAACTTCTGGACAAAAATCCAGTGAATCATAATATGTCCAGTTGTTAGCAACCTAATTCAAGGATTTTGAGTTAGGATTTATTTCCTATCGGTTCTCATTTATCCTATTTGCTTTTTCAAAAAATATCGCAACTTTTCTACCACTTGTATTGCTTTCACACTTGGCATATTTTTCTCTCCTTTCTCTCTCTCTTATTTTCATTTTTGATAGGCAATTCTTGACAAAAGATTGTTGCTTCCCACTTGCCAAAATATCATATAAACCAAGTGCTTTCATTGGTGTAACATCTCATTTTCACAAGCAGTATAAATTTTTTTTTTTCATCAGAGTAGAGCACCGGAGCGATTGAGTAACTAATATATTTATTCAAAATGCCCACTGGCTAGCATGTCTTGCTGTTTAAACAGCGGTACAAGAGTGTTACAAAAGTAATACAGAAAGAAGTCTTCAGTCGCGACTCCTAGGCGTGCTGCTTGTCCTTCTCCTTGATCCTCGGTCCTCCTGACCCTGAAGCTATATTAAGGGCTGAGGTTCATGCATCGAACCCCAGGTAACGGTTAACCTCATGTTTATATACATCTTATATGTATGACAGACATTCACAGAATTTCGGCAACATTTACTACGGTCAGACATAGGGTATACATATCAGATATGTATGGCGAAACAATACAGTCGGATGACAGACAATAGTACAGTCGGAGTACAGATAATAGTACAGTCAGAGTATAGACAAAAGTACAGTCAGAGTACAGACAATAGTACAGTCAGAGTACAGGTAATAGTACAGTCAGAGTACAGGCATGACAGACAGTAATACAGTCGGATGTAAAGCATGACAGTCGGATGACAGACAATATACATATAATGCATACAATAAACATCAGAGTTAGTGTTACAGTACGCGAACGTACCTTCGTTGACGGAAATCGGTATTTCTGTCGGTATACGGCACGACAGTAGGTCAGAACCTTATCAGAGATGTCCTATCAATATAACAATGTACTTGTTAAGGATCTATCATTACGACAGACATTTTTAGTCAAAATGACCATTTTACCCCTGACCCCCTAATCGGCGGAATTTCGCCAGCACTTCGTTACTTTGACTTTAATTTTCCAAAATTTCAACATAACTCTTACTCCAATATCATTTTCGAAATATAAATCATATTAATTAATGATTTACATCATAACAGGCATTTTAGGTAAAAATTACCATTTTGCCCCTGATGCCCCTAATTGGCGGAATTTCGCCAGAGCTTCGCTACTTTAACTCTAATCTTCCAAAATTTTGCCATAACTCCGACCCCATCATGATTTTCGAAATTAATGACTA
Source organism: Acacia pycnantha (assembly GCA_025563575.1). Taxonomy (NCBI): domain Eukaryota; kingdom Viridiplantae; phylum Streptophyta; class Magnoliopsida; order Fabales; family Fabaceae; genus Acacia; species Acacia pycnantha. The sequence goes on from JAMWYP010000014.1 coordinate 4,187,212, forward strand.
AAATACCCCTAACATATGATATCTAATCACACTTGGAAGATTAAAGACTAAACTAGCATTTCTACTATAACTACCGAATCGAAAACTAGAACTTAAGACTCGGTACCGAAAAACTTACCCAGAGCTTCGCTGCAAAATTCCCTAGAGCTCCTCTCTCTAAAACCTCTCTCTAGATTTTGAAATGCCTAAGCAAATGGTGTGAATTTTCAAGAAGCAAAGGAGGCTATTCATAGAGAATTTGTGAGGGCGTTTCGGTAATCTTCCAACTCTTATCTTAAATTCTCATCCACAAATTCTAGGGTTTTGAAAATGGCCAAACCTCCTCCACATGCTGCAATGCCGACCTGCCCCCCCCCCCCCAAAGAAGTCAAAGAATTATCCAATCAAAGTGGTGCCAACTTGCACAATCTAGAAGGTTTTGCACCGATAAAGTCCCGATCGGTGTTCGAATCGCGTAATCTCAAAATTCTGGATTCACAACTTTGAAGATCTTCTCTTTCTCATTAGAAGTATCTAAGTTAACTCACTTTTTGATCCTATACAGGGTTTCAACGGTCCAGCCGAAGTTTCTCGAAAAACGTGCTCGGTTACGGAATTGAATTCCGGAATCATCAACTTCTGGACAAAAATTCACTGATTCCAAATATGTCCAGATAATTATAAACTCATTCCTAGATGTTGAGTTATAATTTATTTTGTTCAAATCCTAATTTTATGACTATCTGCCTTTTTCTCAGATTTTCCCTATTTCGTCTTATTACTAACTTCTTCTACCGATCTCGGAAATGACTCCAGGTACAGCTCAATTCAGGATAAAAATCCACTCATCAATATTATATATTGACTTTAGAAATCTTGTTCCTGGTTTTCTAGATAGGATCCAATTCCTATCAGTGGTTATTTACTTTTTACTTTTTATACTTAATTACTTATTAAATAAGAGTTTCATTTTTCCTTCTAACCTTTCTTTTCAACCTTCCACCTCACATATATGTCGGTCACACACACATTTCTCATATTTTTTTTCTGTTTTTTTATTAATGATTTATTTAAATAATATATTATAATTTATTATTTTACACAATTCCCCTATTGGTCCATACATGTATTTAGGCTTAAAATTACTTAATCTCATTTATTTTTCCCAATCTTTTCCCAATAATTAGAAAATATATTTTATGCTAATTTTATCAATTAACATTTAATTAAAGAGTTTTCCACAAATTTCCTTGAATTTTCCTTTGTTTAAGCCCAAATAATTAGCCAATAATTACCTAATTAATCCCCCACCAATTGTTGATAATTTTATTATTTAGAAATAATTATTTCCTCACAACAATTGGACTTACATTGATATTTTATGCTTTACATAAAATATTAAGAATCACGGGGTCAATAATGATCCTGGAATACTTTTTAATTTTTCTCTCACTATTTCCCAAGGAAATAAATCCCAAAAATTGTCTAAATTAGAGACAACATACTCTCTAATTTTTAATAATTAATTTATTTCCTCTAAGGATTTTTCATAATTTCCTTAAGTCATTTATGCTCCACAAGGGCATTCTGGTCATTTCTGACACATTATTAATTTTTCCTAATTTCCAAGAAATTTTCCTGTAGAAAATTAGATAAATTCAACATTCTTTTTGACACCACATATTCACCTATTTTTTAATAGGTATTATCTCTTAATTTATGATATTTTCCCTAAGTCAAATTTTAGGGTATTATATTTCTCCCCCCGTTAAACAAAATTTCGTCCTCGAAATTTGCACTCTACCCACTAAACTTTATACTAATCAGACTCCGTCCCACTCGGACTTTGAACTATACGCGTCGGATCTTCACTTTACCTGCTAGTTGCTCCTCATGATGATCGAGAATTCGTCTTGGTTTGACCACTAAAGATCTTGCCATTTCGTACTTTGATATATGATGTTTCCTTGTGGTTCCCATACACCGCGGTTAACACCACAGATATCAAAATGGATACCAAAAATGTTTCCATGGTTCCCATACACCATGGCAACATAAGATACCTCATACTCTATGACACGATCACGGTCGAATTGTACTAACGAAGAAACACGAAACACGATACGGAGGTGGTTTTTCGTAATACGGACTATACGTTCACCTTTGAAGTACTCTACTGACACCGGTCACCAAGGATATTCGTAGAACATAGGATTATCGACTTCGGATCACTGAGCCAGGTTTTGATCCTTTCCTTCGTCAGAATTTCGTTGGTTTGTTCTTCTCAGAAACGGGTACGGAAACACGTATCGGAAGTTCCTCTACATGAGTCAAATACTACATGCACATATTCTTGTTGATCTCGGAGTTTCGTCCGGTGTGGCCCAGCTCCGTATATGAGCTCTGGGCTGGAATAGAATCACCGTCCAGTACAAACTGGCGATTATCAGAGTTATCAGAATTATCAGAGACAGATATCAGAGTTATCAGGACTATCAGAGACTGATATCAGGTTTATCAGAGCTATCGGAGACTGATATCAGAGTTATCAGGACTATCAGAGACCGATATCAGAGCTATCGGAGACTGATATCAAGGCTATCAGAATTATCGGACGATGGATTCGCCGACTCTGGGTTAGAGTGATGTACCCACAGAAAGTGGTACACTGATTCAGGATGGTACACCGGTTCAAAATGGTATACCGAAATAGGGTGGTGCACCAACTCAAGGCTATATCAGTACTCATTTTCAAAACATGCTCCAAATTTTTGAAAACGCTTAGAACCTAACTCCGTTAACCGAACAGAATGGCTAGGTAAGTGTCTACCATGGGGGCCTCACCGAGTTCACGGCGACTAATTGGCACACCCACGTAGACTAGCCTTGCCTTCGGCACCAAACTGTCCGTAATAACTTCGTTAAATTCATGCCAGGACTACTGCTCTGATACCAAAAATGTAACATCCCGTTTTCACAAGCAGTATAAATTTTTTTTTCATCAGAGTAGAGCACCAGAGCGATTGAGTAACTGATATATTTATTCAAAATGCCCACTGGCTAGCATGTCTTGCTGTTTAAACAGCGGTACAAGAGTGTTACAAAAGTAATACAGAAAGAAGTCTTCAGCCCCGACTCCTAGGCGTGCTGCTTGTCCTTCTCCTTGATCCTCGGTCCTCCCGACCCTGAAGCTATATTAAGGGCTGAGGTTCATGCATCGAACCCCAGGTAACGGTTAACCTCATGTTTATATACATCTTATATGTATGACAGACATTCACAGAATTTCGGCAACATTTACTACGGTCAGACATAGGGTATACATATCAGATATGTATGGCGAAACAATACAGTCGGATGACAGACAATAGTACAGTCGGAGTACAGATAATAGTACAGTCAGAGTATAGACAAAAGTACAGTCAGAGTACAGACAATAATACAGTCAGAGTACAGGTAAGTCGGTCACACACATTTCTCATATTTTTTTTTCTGTTTTTTTATTAATGATTTATTTAAATAATATATTATAATTTATTATTTTACACAATTCCCCTATTGGTCCATACATGTATTTAGGTTTAAAATTACTTAATCTCATTTATTTTTCCCAATATTTTCCCAATAATTAGCAAATATATTTTATGCTAATTTTATCAATTAACATTTAATTAAAGAGTTTTCCACAATTTTCCTTGAATTTTCCTTTGTTTAAGCCCAAATAATTAGCCAATAATTACCTAATTAATCCCCCACCAATTGTTGATAATTTTATTATTTAGAAATAATTATTTCCTCACAACAATTGGACTTACATTGATATTTTATGCTTTACATAAAATATTAAGAATCACGGGGTCAATAATGATCCCGGAATACTTTTTAATTTTTCTCTCACTATTTCCCAAGGAAATAAATCCCAAAAATTGTCAAAATTAGAGACAAGATACTCTCTAATTTTTAATAATTACTTTATTGCCTCTAAGGATTTTTCATAATTTCTTTAAGTCATTTATGCTCCACAAGGGCATTCTGGTCATTTCTGACACATTATTAATTTTTCCTAATTTCCAAGAAATTTTCCTTTAGAAAATTAGATATACACCGCGGCAATACCATATATCTCATACTCATGGATAACATGTCGTACTTCGATATATTATGTTCCCATGGTTCCCATACACCGTGGCAACATAAGATACCTTATATACTTAATGATATTATCGTGATCTGTTTTATAATTACTAAGAAACATGATAATGATTATTACTATGTTATGTGCGGATTGGTTCGACTTTAAGAGACTTGAGAGTGGTAAGTCATCACACTGTCATGCTGCAGCTAGACATATCCCGATCCATTCCTATTGGTACCACTATAAAATTTACATGGATTTGGGATAACCAATTTCTTGGTGCTATGACCAACTTCTCCCTCACTTCATGAAAGCTTGTCTCATAGTCTTTGTCCAACCTTAATGATTTGGTTTCCTACTTGTGAATTTTATTCAAGTTATGAAAAATTCTTTATGAATCTGCGGTACTATCCCGCTAGATCCAAAAACTACCCCTCTATATTACCATTTCTGGCTATTTCTTCAAGTTGCCTTCTCAGAACTTTAATTTCGTTTGACCCAGCATTGTGTGGTCTTCTCCACTTTCCTTCGTCGAGGTGGTAATCGGGATCTATAAGAGCCCTTAGCTTCCTCATCGTGTTCGTCGTTGTGTTCGCCTTCTTCTTCTTCTTCTTCTTCTTCTTCTGTGTGTTCTTCCTCCTCAGCATTTCGTCTTTCTTCGTCAACATTTCGTTCTGCTAATTGCCGTTCGGCTTGTTGCTCTTGTCTATTCTGCCTCTCTTGGAGTTCATTTATAAGAGCCCTCTGCTCTTGCAGAGTTCTCCTCATCTCTTGTATTTCATTTTGGTCCGGCTGGTCTGGTATTTGATTCATCCGAGGTTGTATACCTCGTCCTCTGCCTCGGCCCCTGGGAGCTCCGGCTCCTCTCAAATTCGCCATGTCTCGTTCTTTTCCTCCGTTAGGGAAAACGTTAGATACAGGGAAGACATTTCGCATAACGCAGGCTTTATCACACCAGTCTCTAGACTCTATCGCGTTTAATATTTACACTGCTCCCAGCTTTTACCACTCTAGTATTCACACTGCTCCCAGCCTTTATCGCACTCACCACAAATAAACTCTATCGTACTTAGTATTCACACCACAAACGAACAGACACCGCAACATTTCCTTTGTCAGATTCTCGTTGGTTCTCTATATTCGAAAACGGGTACAGAAATACGTCTCAGAAGTTCTACATGAGTCAAATACTACATGTACTAAGATAGATTCACCTCCCAATACAAACTGGAGGTTATCAGAGTTATCAGAGACTGATATCGATATAAGTGCAGGTGATGAATTCACCGGCTTCGGGTTAGAGTGATGCACCGACATAGGATGGTACACTAGTTCAGGATAATATACCGGTTCAAAATGGTATACCGAAATGAAATGGTACACCGACTCAGGGCTATATCAGTACTTATTTTCAAAACATGCTCCAAATTTTTGAAAAGGCTTAGAACCTAACTCCGTTAATCGAACAGAATGGCAGGTAAGTGTCTACCATGGGGGCCTCACCGAGTTCACGGCGACTGATTGGCACACCCACGTAGACTAGCCTTGCCTTCGGCACCAAACTGTCCGTGATAACTTAGTCAGATCCATGCCAGGACTACTGCTCTGATACCAAAATGTCTCACTGGCCATCTGGGCCGTGGCAACAAATCGTACCTCAGCTCGCTAGTTTTATGCACCGCCTCGCGACGCATGCAACCAATCCGGTGGCTAGCCGGCAGGCCATGTCGGGGTAAGAGCCAATGCTTCGCCACAGATCACACTGTGAGAACCCCCGATCATGAGTCGAATTTTCCATCTGCATATACTAGCTCTGATACCAAAATGTAACATCCCAACTTTTCAAAAGCAGTATAAAATTTTTTTCATCAGAGTAGAGCATCGGAGCGATTGAGTAACTGATATGTATATTCAATATGCCATAAGTCTGGCTGGATACAACAGCGGTATAGTAACCGTGTGGTTTAAAAGTATATAACAACATCAAAACGAAGGCTTCAGATGGAACAACAAAAGAAATCTTCTGCCGGGTCTCTAGGCGTGCTGCTTCCCTCTCTCCTCGGTCCTCGGTCCTTCCGACCCTGAAGCTAAGTTAAGGGCTGGAGTCCATGCATCGAACCCCAGGTAACGTTTAACCTCATGTTTACATACACATATACGGATAACAGCTACTTACAATTTCAACAGCACAAACAACCGATCTATCACAACCAATGCATATGTATTGCTCCCAGCATGCAGACATATTGCTCCCAGCATACTGACATATTGCTCCCAGCATACTGACATATTGCTCCCAGCATACTGACATATCCTTGAACCTCTATATGCACTCAAACAGTATAACAACATACATACCACATATATACATAACATAAACATCAGAGTTAGTGTTACAGTACGCGAACGTACCTTCGTTGACGGTAGACGGTGCTTCCGTCGGAAATCGTACTTTTTACGGAAAACTGCGAAACGTCCAACAGTGGCACGTCGGGCGTAACGGCAGCAGATCAGAGTTTCTGATATCCTATAAGGGTAATATCACTTTCATTAGTGATTTGACATTACAACTGGCATTTTAGGTAAAAATTACCATTTTGCCCCTATACCCCTAATTGGCGGAATTTTTCCAGCACTTCATTACTTTGGCTCCGATTTTTCCAAAATTTTGCCAGAACTTTGACCCAATCATAATTTTCGAAATTCTAGACTAATATAGTCCTATCATATGATATTTAATCATACTTGAAAAATTAAAGGCTATACTAACATTACTACTCTAACTATTGAAAGAACTATGGAAGCTTAAGTACCGAAAAACTTACCCAGAGCTTCGCTGCAGTTTTTCTCCAGAGATCCTCTCTCTAAAACCTCTCTCTAAAACCGAAATCTACTCTTGAAATGGTGTGAAGAGTGAATGGAAGGGGGGGTATTTATAGTGAAAATCTGTGACACTATTCATGCTTTACCAGACCGGATATCGACCGTCGGATCGCACTTTGCCAAATGTCAAGATCCTCACCATGCCACTTGTCCAATTCGTCCTTCCCCCCTTAGGTGTCACAAGACTGCATCATCAATGATGATGTCACTGACTTGTTCAAGAAGGTTTTATACTGATAAAACCTCGGTCGGTGTCCGATTCGCGAAATCTCGGAAAATCTCAAAATTATGGATTATACAATTCCAAGACAATTCACTCCTCATTAGAAATGTCTAATTTAACTAACTTTTTAATACTTTCTAGGTCTTCTCCGGCCTGACGGAAGTTTTACGGAAAAACGTGTCGGTTTCGGAACGAAATTCCGGAAGCTACCGCCTATGGACAAGAATGCGATTCCAAATATGTCCAGGAAAACTCTCAATTCCTCCCCAGATGTCGCATCATGACTTTTGAATCCTTAGCTTTCAACTTGGCTATCCGGCCTTTCTCAGAATTTCCCTATTTCGTCTTATTAGGAAAATGCTCTACCGGCCTCGGAATTGACTTCCGGAAAAGTTTAACGATAGGTAAAAATCCACTGATCAATATTTTACCTTGACTTTGAAATTCACATTCCTAGTTCTCTAGATAGGATCCGTTTCCTATTTATTCAATTACTATTCACTATATTTAATTATATTATATAATAATACAAAATATCTACACATATTAAATTTGATATTATCTTAATCTTTTTTTTTTCTTGGGCAATAATTCGGATGGCCCTTTATTATATTTAATAAATATTTATTTTTTATTTAATTAATTATTTAATGATTTATTTATTTTAATTTTCCCAAAAATTCCACAAAATTACCTAATTGGTTCATTATTGTATTTAGGCTTAAAAATACCTAAACTCATCTATTTTTCTTCAAAATTTCCAATTAATTAGAAAATATATTTTTACTAATTTTAAGCCAAAAACCACTAATTTTAGGGTTTTACTTAATTATTCATGAATTTCCCTTGCTTATGCTTAAGTAATTAGCCAATAAATACCTAATTACTTCCTCATCAATAATTGATAATTTTATTAATTAGAATTCCTCATTACCTCATAACTTTTACACTGACATTTCTGTTTCCATGTCCTCTACATTATTTGTAGGATTTACAAGGGTATTTTGGTCATTTCAATACTTTTTGGGACATTCTTATACAATTTCTCCATGTTTGTAATTTAATAAATTACCTAAATTAGGGACAACATTCTTCCCTATTTCAAATAAACATTTACTTGCCTCTTTATAATTTTCACTTGGTATTTTATAACCCGTAGATGCGTTTAGGGACCTAATTGCACATTCTTAAACGTTTTAGGGATCTAATTGCAAATTATTCTATTTTCAAGAGAAACTTCCCTAAAGATTCACCACAAGGTCTTGGAGACCATATTATTCACCTATTTCCAATAGGCAATATATGATCAATATGATATTTATCATAAATGAGATTTTTAGGGTATTACAGGGTTGGTCTTATATATAAGCAACAATTTGACATCATTAAAAAATTTAATGCACTTTCTTTTTCAGTTTTGCAACCAAGTAATTATATGTCTCTATCATCTCTTTTTTCTACTCATTCTCTTTCACCTCATCATATTCATACATAAGGGTATATTTTGGAAACAAAAATACATCTCTTATACATTTATTGCTTTTAATTAATTTTAATCAACAATTCGTTTTGTATAATTTGAGTAGTCGTCAGTTTAAAAAAGTTTTAGAGGGTGTAAACTGTGAAAATCACCAATGAGGCAATGACTATTAATGATGGAAGTATTTATTGATAAGTAAAGTTCACTGCTTCTCAGTGCTTTCCTAATGTGTTCACTCATAAAAATGGATTTTAGTCACCCGCATATATATGAGGTGTTATTTCTTATAAGAGATTTATTCTTTTATATTTTTATTAATGGATTAATGGATACATTTTAATTAAATCAATCAAATGATCAATAGCAATTTACACAGCCTCATAATGTTCCTATGCATTTTCTAGAGTTTCCAAAAAGAAAACCAAAAGTAATTCTTCAAAGTTGGCTTTGACAGTGAAAACTCAAATTTGTTATCAGCCCATGATTGCTTAAGAGGGATGTCATAAAAATAATTAATGAAAGCTTTGGGTACAATGAGATGCTAATAGGAGAGAGCAAGGGCATGCAAAATGATTGATATTATTAATGCTTTATATATAATCGTTTATATTTAATTATACACACACAAACACACACTAATATTTTGTTTTTGGATATGAATTTATTTATATTGACATTTACACACACTAACAATATATTGGTACCGTATGGAATGATTAAAGAATTAGACGGAAGGACTGTCGATTGGAATTGTTAATAATTTAGTTTGGAGCTAGAGAACTCGAAATTAGATGATAAACCAGGACAATCTTTAGAAATTTGGTCGGATTTTGGGATCCATGGGAAAAAAGATTTAAAGTGTTTTGAAAACCCATAGAAAAATAGAAATTTGACCATCTCAAAAAGCTCTTCGAATACTTTATATAGTATGGTCGGATTTATTGTTTGTACTTACGGAATATTAATATTGGAGAGTGCGATTTCTCGCGGTATTGGTCGATTAAGAGAGGGAGTGCGCGCAACAGTAAAAGCTTTACTTTTCATAGTTTATATAAACTTTCCGTTGAACCTGAAGTGTGAAGCACTACGTATACCACAATCGAAAAATCCCTGCCACAAGTAAATACTTTTTAAGAAAGATAAACAAAAGTTTAATCAGTTTCAACAAAATTTTAAAAAAATTATTGTCTATAAATAGCTCATTTCATCCCAAACACAAACACACCCTCACTTCTTGTGCCTAGCCTCCTCTCTCTCCCCCCCCCCCCCTCCCTCCCTCCCTTCCTCCCTCTCCTTTTATATTTTCTCACCGTCTCAACACCGTTGGTGGTGGTGCCGTCGATCCTTGTGGTGGCGGAAGAGACAATGAGGGACATATATGAGGTGGTGGATGGGCTGAAACCAACCATTCTAATGGTTCTGGTTCAGATACTATATGTTGGAATTAATATTCTTTACAAACTTGTCGTCGTAGACGGCATGAACTTGCGAATTGTTATTGCTTATCGTTTTGTTTTTGCCACTGCTTTCATGGCTCCTCTTGCTTTCATCTTTGAAAGGTAATTTCTTTTCTTTCTTTTTTTAAATTCATTTCCCTCTCAGTATTCTGTGTCAATATATTAAGTATATGATGATAACTCTCATTGAGCTTAATGTTGAGATTTAGGTAACTTCTTTTTCAGGAAGCTTGTGTGTGAGTACAGAGTTTGAAAAGTCCGCTACTGCACTCAAGAGACAAAGCTATAAGCCTTAATTATTAAAGGACCGATATTAAGAAGCATTCATAGTGTATATAGCAATCTTTTAAAAGCTAGATTGAACATTGAACCAAAGAGGCTAACGGTTTATGGTTTTCAGGGTCTAATTGATTAGATGGCCAAACTGGTGACATGATAATTATATGCACATAACAAAATATGTGTGTGTATGAAAGAAACAAGTTCATAATAAATTTAACTGTCAACAAAATAATGCTATAATATATGAAGTTTTCAGCGAAATAATACCATATATTATATTTTTTGAGAGGGTCAATTTTTTGTTTTTTTATTTGTAGCTTTTTTTTCCATGGATCAAGCCTCCGGATAAAACAATCTCATTCTCAAAAAATCGTTCTGGTTTTTTTATCTAGTTTTAGGTTTTGACAAAGTGGTAACTTAACATTCAACTCAGTTCAACCATGAAAATGTTTTTTTTTTTTTTTTGGGTTTCAAACCAAACTATTAGTAAGTTCATTTAGACCATCTAATCCGATCCGGTTCTTTAATTATACTAGTATATAGCTTGTATGAATTTATGAGTAAAAAATGTATAACCCCTATGTAATATTAGAAAAAAATGAAAAATAGAACATGCCCCAATAGTCCTACCTCTCTCTCTCTCTCTCTCTCTCTCTCTCGCTTAATTGAACGCATATAATTATGTACTGTCTTGTTAAACTTGTTATATTAAGTACATATCATTAGGATGAAATTGAAATGATATGTACTATACTGTTTCAGGAAGAAGAGGGCAAAGATGACTTGGACTATACTGTTTCAGGGACTTCTATCTGGCTTATTTGGGTATTAATTCATTATCGTTATTATTATTTAACTATCAAGATATTTAAATTGCTTCAATTGCTTATTATCATTTACTAGAATTTTAGCTTTAATGAAGAGATAATCAGACACATGATGTCATCATCTTATATTAATGTAGTTTGTAAATAATATAAATTAAATGTGCAGAGGAACATTGGCACAAACAATGTACTTGGCGACATTGGCCTTAACAACAGCAACGTTTGCATCGGCAATGAACAATCTCATTCCAGCCATCACATTTGTCATGGCCCTCTTCTTTGGGTAAATCTTCTGTGCAATCATGTATAATTACCATTTTCTCTCCCCCAAAAAAAAAAAAACAGTTTTTTATAAGTTAAATTTATTGTGAATTTATTGTTTTTTATATCATCTTCGAGCACTTGCATATATTATTTTAAATATCTTAATTGTGTGGTTAGTAGGTGCAGTGATATGTCATTTTGTTTTGACATTAGAGATCTCCTACTTGGCTTCCACTAGTTCCACTTTCATTATCGGTAGACAAATTACAATTTTCTTTCTAAAGTATAAGAACGTCATGTGGTGTTAAAATCTAATCTCGATCGGCAGTGAACCAATCTCTTAATTAATCCGATTAAGAGTTTTGGACAGAGATTTTATATTTTTCCCTTCCTTTTTGAGCTTTTTAAGGAACACACACATATATGCAGATAGATATATACAGATAATGTCTATGTCTGTGTGTATCTGTATATGTGTGTGTGTATACATAAACATTTTTCTATTTTAATTATATTATATCATTATTATTGTGATTAGGTTAATCTCAGTTTAACTACAGTTCAACCACTGACCTTTGAACTATTGCCTCTTCCAGTTCAATGATTGGTACAATTTCCCTTACTTTGGCTTATAATGTAAACCATAATTTTTTAAAAAAAATTAAAAATTCTAGAAAGTATAATTTAATTTAAATATTAGAAAAATGTTACCGTTCAAGAGAAACGTATGTGTTTCGTGATCCCAAAAGTAACTTTTCCACCTCAAACTTAAAAATTTGCAATTAATAAATCTTGCAGGTTGGAAAAATTGAATTGGAAAGCAGCAGCCGGGAAAGCCAAGATCATTGGAACCCTAATAGGAATTGGTGGGGCCATGCTTCTAACATTGTACAAGGGCGCACAAATTCCCACTCCCTCCTTCCACGTCACTGTTTTGCAACCCCTCACGAACCACGTGGCATCTTCCCACTCTTCCTCTGGTGGTAACACCCTCCTGGGTGCACTCTTTGCCATGTTTGGCATCTTGTCTTTTTCTTTGTGGCTCATCGTCTCGGTAAGGTCCCTTCGTTTTAGTCCTTGATATTGTCTTTTACTCAAAGTTACCTTTTTTTTTTCGTGCAGAGTAAGATGAGTGAGAAATATCCATGTCATTACTCAAACACAACATTGATGAATTTTTCAGCATCGTTGTTTTCTATTGGCTTTGCTCTTTGCACTGAAAGAGATTGGAATCAATGGAAATTGGGTTGGAATATAAG